>SJXQ01008389.1:0-22840 GCA_006408695.1 Aepyceros melampus | reverse complement strand
GACTTGTTTGATCTCCTTTCGGTCCAAGGGACTCTCAAGAGTCTTCTCCAACACCACAGCTTGAAACCCATCAATTCTTAAGCACTCAGCCTTCTTTAGGGTCTAAATCTCACATCCATACATGACTACTGGAAAAACCTCAGCTTTAACTCTACGGACCTTTGTTGGCAAAGTGATGTCTCTGCTTTTTAATATGTTGTCTAGGTTTGTCTGAGGACAGTATAAGGAAGGATAAAATGAACATCCCTTGAGGTCTATACATGGCTCCTTTAGGAACATTTTGTTAGGCATTGCTTTATATTTCTTACATCATTTTCATCTTAAGTCATTGTTTTCTTTTTTCCCTCATCATTTTTTAAGTGGCAAGAATACCGCTTCCTCTCTCCCGCCAGATTAACATGGTGCGAATTGGTGTAGGGAGAGAGAACTGTAAGATAAAAGAATTTTTCTCTACCGGATTCAGAAGAACTTCTGTGTTTCCAGGTCCTTCAAGGAGTGATTGATCGGTCATATGTGATGATATCTCCATAAAAATCCCAAAGATCAGAGTTCAGAGAGCTTCCAAAGTGGTGAACAGTAGAGGTGCTGGCCTCTCTCATACCTTGCCCTCTGTAGCTCTTCCATCTATTTGCTCCTCTGTGTCCTTTATTATACCCTTATATAATCAAGTGATAGAGAATAAGTCAACATTTTCCTGAGTTCTGTGAGTCACTCCAGAAAAGTAATCAACCCCAAGGAGGTGCCATAGGAACCTCTGATTTATAACTGACTGGTCACAGGTATAGGTAAATAGCGACTCCCCTAGTGGTCCAGTAGCTCAAGACTGCGTTCACCACGCAGGAGACCTGATTTCCATCGCTGATCAGGGAACTGGATCCCTCATTCCACAACAAAGATCAAAGATCCTGTGTGCTGTAACTAAGACCTGGTACAGTGAAATAAATAATTTTTTTTTAGTGATAGAGAATAAGTCAACATTTTCCTGAGTTCTGTGAGTCACTCCAGAAAAGTAATCAACCCCAAGGAGGTGCCATAGGAACCTCTGATTTATAACTGACTGGTCACAGGTATAGGTAAATAGCGACTCCCCTAGTGGTCCAGTAGCTCAAGACTGCGTTCACCACGCAGGAGACCTGATTTCCATCGCTGATCAGGGAACTGGATCCCTCATTCCACAACAAAGATCAAAGATCCTGTGTGCTGTAACTAAGACCTGGTACAGTGAAATAAATAATTTTTTTTAAAAAGTGTTATGTGCCTGCCTGGATAAAGGGGGAGGGGGTTGGAGGAGAAGGGATACATATATATGTATGGCTGAGTCCCTTAGCTGTTCACCTGCAGCTACCGAAAGATTATTAATCAGCTATACTCCGATACAAAGTAAAAGTTTGAAGTTTGAAAAAAGAAGGAGAAGCACAAGTAACAACCTAGACTTGCAACTGGAAGTGTGTATGTCTTGGAGGAGGTTGGGGGCCCAGTCTTGTGGGACTGAGCCCTTATCCTGTGGGTTCTGATGTTATCTCCAAGTACATAATGGCAGAATTGAGTCCAATTGTAGGACACCCAGCTGGTGTTACAGAATTGCTTGATGTGGAGAAAACCCACACCTCTGGCGTCAGAAGTGTTGAATGTCTAGTAGTGTAAGAGCAAAGGAGAAAGACGGGAAGCAGACCAAGTTTTTCCCAACTCAGGTGCGAATTTGAGCTGTTGGCAAAAAAATTTTAAGTTCTTAACTCTAATCACTCATATATAGAGAGTAGACCAAGAATGTCATCTCCGTGCAATCTGAAAAAATACTCTTTTGATAGTGCTCCACCCAGGACTGGTCATGATCATGTCCCAAATAGGTGGGTGCACTTCCACCAAGAAAAAACTTGGGGAAATTTGAAAAGCGAGACCTCTGAGTAAATCTTATTGATTTGAAAGATAAAATAGTAGAGGATCATTATAACTTTTAAAAGAAAACCTTTTTATTTTATATTGGAGTATAGCCGATTAATAATGTTGTCATAGTTTCAGGTGGACAGTAAAGGGACTCAGCTATACGTATACACGTATCCAATCTCCCCCAAATTCCAGCCTAGTCATTATATTACTTTTCAATTTCTGCGGCATTTAACTCTATGTCATGGCCTTTTGTTGTTAGTCGCTAAGTCATATCTTGACACTTTTGCGACCCCATGGACGGTAGCCTGCTGGGCCTCTCTGTCCATGGGATTTCCCAAGCAAGAATACTGGAGTGGGTTACCATTTCCTTCTCCAGTGGCTCTTCCTGACCCAGGGATCAAACTCCTACATTGTCTCCTACATTAGCAGCAGATTCTTTACCACTGAGCTACCAGCGAGGCACTCACTTATTTGTCCATTTATTCATACATGTGTACATTCTGCATCAAGGTTTATGAGTTGGGGGGAAAGCACTATGCTGTATGTTGTGTGTAGGTTAACATATAAAAACAAATTATTTTAAAACACTTTCTTCTTTAAATGACTTTAGAGGCTTACTGAGCAGTGTTTCCAGCACTATCTGTTCAGTGAAATCACCTTAGAAGCTTCAAAAAATACTTGTGCCTGGGATCCTCCTGCAAAGAATCTGATTCAGTTCATTTGGGATAGGGCCTCGGCATAGGACTTTTTAAAAGCTCTCAACTTTTAAAAAGATTGAGGCAAATTGGTCTAGAAGGAAAGATAAGATGGACAGAGAGGGAATGTTAAATATTTTAGTAAATAAAATTGACTGGCTGCATTTTTCTTGGGGTTGAAAATCACAAGGGGACATTGGGGACCCTGACTCCCAGGATCCCATCACCTGCACAGCCTTTCAGAGACTGTGGCAATAAAACATGAATGAATTGTTGTATATTTCAGACTACAATTTGGTCATCTGAACTAGGAATTTTACATATCTCATTACCAGCAAATAGGCTTCCCAGTGGCTCAGTGATAAAGAATCCACCTGTGATCCAGGAGACCTGGGCTTGATCCCTGGGTTGGGAAGATCCTCTGGAGAAGGAAATGGCAACCCAGTCCAGTATTTTTGCCTGGGAAATCCCATGGACAGAGGAGCCTGGCAGGTTACAGTCCATGATGTCACAAAAGAGTCAGACATGACTGAGCAACTGAGCCTGTGCACCAGAAAATATGTGTCTATAAGCAAAACATCTCCCCACTAGAATTGATGTAATAACATGGATAGCTGCAATTTATAAAATGCCTCCTCTATCGTAGACCTGGTCCTCATTTTTATACATTTAACTTCACTGTCTCATTTAGTTTTACAAATGACATTGGAAACCCTAACCAGTAATTACAAACCACACTTAGCATTTGATTTGGTTCTCTAAACATTACCCATCATCATTTTAATTATGGTTTCATACATTGTAATGTTTTCAAATTTGCAGTTGCTTTCCTTGACCACATTTTTTGTTTACTGATTCTTTGTACTATGCTAAGTCCTAAATCTTAAAGTAAGATCTCCAAATTACACACAAGATGTGTTACTTTAGGGAAAATATCCCCTAGAAAGTTCATCCTATCCATGATATATTAGAGTTTTATAAGAAATTATTCAACAACAAAGTGGTACTTCTGAGGGACATTTTTTGTTAGTTTGGGGAGTTAGTTTTTCTTTCAGGAAGATCCCCTGGAGATGGAAATGGCAAACCACTCCAGTATTCTTGCCTGGGAAATCCCATGGACAGAGGAGCCTGGTGGGCTACAGTCCACCACAGAGTCGCAAAAGAGTCAGCATGACTTAGCAACTAAACAACCACCGCCACCACAACAGACTACCTCTATAGATCGACTATGAAAAACATCTTGTAGGAATTCATTTTGAAATTCCAAATTTTAAAGCTAAAATGGAAGTATGCCATGCTTTATAACCAAATTAATATTCAGTCTTTCACTGGCCTCTTATGTAAGGGTGAGTTTTCCAGCAAAGCTAATGCCTCAGTCTCTCCTATAGAAGAAATCCTCAGTTTTTAAAAAGACCATTCGTTTGAACCTCATTGGGCCACCTTCCATTTTAACCTATCTCATTATGCACGCATATATAGATTGACCTTCGTAACAAGGTTATGGGGTGAAATAGCTATGCTTGTCTCCTTAGAACCTAACCAACCCTGAGTCCTACATGTTTTAAAGTTTCAAAAAACATCATTAAGGGTTTTGTTGGGAAAGGTTTACATTTTCTCAACTTGCCAGTTAGAATTTAGTGTTGTCCAGAGTCATTCACTATTTTTCTAAAGTAATTTAAATGTAAACTAGGCTGATATGCAATATGTAATATAATGCCACAAGAGAACACAGAGTACTGAAGTTTATTTCCTGGGGAGACTAGTGAGAAATGACTAGACTGGAAGCCTTTCAACCAGAAAATAAAGGATTTTGGAATGATGAGGAAAGTTTGAAGGAAATGATAGAGGGTCCACAGATACCTCACATGGTACTCAATGACTCATAAAATGCAGTATATTTTACATAATATGGGAAGTGCGCCATGCTTGTACATCTCACCATTGAGTCTGGTACAGTACTTTGATCTTCAACAATATACAACATTTGTGGCATAATAGCCATAATAGGACTATTCAGCTATTTCACACGGCATAATCCAGTCCTCTCTCATCAGGATAAACTGTGAGGACAAATCCTTTCAAAATCAAAATTAGTTCCTTGTAGAAGAGGGAGGCTACAATTATCCTTTAAATAGGAGCAGCTGCAACATGGTATCGGCCTGGAGCGTGGCAGTGAAGTGTTTTTCCAATGCAATTAAATGGATTTTTTTTTTAATGCAAACTAATGTTCTATAAAAAGTCAACTGCAAGGTGAGTAGGTGGGAATTGCTGAGATGAAAGGAACAAGCATGTTGCTTACCTGAGTTAATATCACTACCTTGGTAAGTGATATTTTGCTGCAAACGAATTATCAAGGCTCCTACTTTCCCATGAAGTGGGCCCACATGGGGATCAGAGTAACACAAAGGAAAGATAATTCTGGTTCACTTGTACACTCTGTGTCTTATTTTGAAATGTATTCAAAGCTACATTTTGTTATTGTTGCTTTTCCAAAAGATATGATGAGTCAACAGCAACATTTTGATTTAAACAAGAAAGGGAGCCCTTGGGTGGAAAAATATAAATATAGGACTTAACGCTAGCCAGCAGCTACCTCCATGGCAAGACAAAGAGGGAAGGGCACTTCAGTTTTGATCATAAAGATAATTAAAGGATTGGAAAATAAGATCTTTAAGCAAGATGAAAGGACCAGAGAGGGTAATATTGAGGGGCAATGTAATATCTTCAAATTGTGTGTCTTAAGAGTTCTTTCAGAGCAACCAGACAACACCTCCACTGGAGATATGACATGAGGAATTGTATGTAATTCTAGAACAGTAAGCATTTCATCTCACATGAAAAAAATTTCCCCCAATGATCCTGAATGTACTGCCAAAAGAGAGTATGAGCTCTCCTTAGGACTGATTTTAAAATCTTAGTACCCAATGAATTCTTGTCAAGTCACCCAAGCATCTCCTGACACCCCTCCTCTTCTTGAAATGTTCCTTCTTTATAAAAGACCCAGTGGGCAGAGGGTTTGAACTTAGCTCTAATTATCTGAAGGGTTTCCATGCTGGACTGATTTTAAAATCTTAGTACCCAATGAATTCTTGTCAAGTCACCCAAGCATCTCCTGACACCCCTCCTCTTCTTGAAATGTTCCTTCTTTATAAAAGACCCAGTGGGCAGAGGGTTTGAACTTAGCTCTAATTATCTGAAGGGTTTCCATGCTCATAAATTTTAGATAGGATAAAGTTCAGCCAGACAATGAACCAAGATGTCTCCCGTGGCTCTTTGAAATCTGAAAAATGCTTTCTTTAATGTTAGTTCTCGTTCCTGAGTATTGTCAAGGACATTGGTCACAAAGGAAAATAGCAACATCTGATTTTGTAGGCAAAATTTAAGATGTGATGTAAAACTAGGCATTACAATCTTTAATATACTCTTATAAGTTTACTTTTTTAAAAAGAACACTCTCACATGACAGAGATGGCCTTTATAAATGATCCCTGAGCCAAAGATGAAAGAAAAGGAATCCTCTCACTTCACTAGACTGGATTATAATGCATAGCCTTCAGTTCACTAATTCAAAAATCACACATTTTCAAGATAGCAAAAGACTCTTCAGCTCCAAGTTAGGCTGATGGTGGCTGCCAAATCCCTACTCCTCCCATGAAATCTTCCAGGGTTGATTAAGAAAGTGACTCTACCCTCAACCTGCCCTGTTTCCACAGGTAGTCCCTGATCTCTGTGCACTCTGCTTCCTTCCACTATAAATCTCTTTGCACTTGACCTTTACGTAATGCAATTACCTGTCTATCCATGTATTGCTTTAATGTTTCCGTTTTGTTCCTAGTGGCATTCCAATAAACCTTTCTGTATTAATGTGTTTGATGCTGATTCTAAGCTCCTGGAGGGAAGGGACAGAATCTCTTTAGATGGGATTGATGGTCCTCAAATATCAAATGCCTAAAAAATGCTCTCTGCAAGAAAACAACTTAACTTCGCATATTTTTTCTTGGTCTGGAGAGATTCAATTCAGGAAGCTATTGGTAAAGATTCAGGATGTCATAATATATAAACACTTCCATCTTATTAAGACAAGTAGGAAAGAGTTACAATTGTGCTATATTATCTGTGTTGCCTTGTCTCTATTACTGGGTTCGAGTATCACCTATAATTAGGGCTTCCTGAGCGGCACAGGGGTAAAGAATCCTCTTGCCAGTGCAGGAGATGCAAGAGATGCAGGTTCGATTCCTGATCAGGACGATCCCCTGGAGGAGGAAATGGCAACCCACTCCAGTACTCTTGCCTGGGAAATCCCAAGGACAGAGGAGCCTGGCGGTATAATATATAAACACTTCCATTTTATTAAGACGAGTAGGAAAGAGTTACAATTGTGCTATATTATCTGTGTTGCCTTGTCTCTATTACTGGGTTCGAGTATCACCTATAATTAGGGCTTCCTGAGTGGCACAGGGGTAAAGAATCCTCTTGCCAGTGCAGGAGATGCAAGAGATGCAGGTTCGATTCCTGATCAGGAAGATCCCCTGGAGGAGGAAATGGCAACCCACTCCAGTACTCTTGCCTGGGAAATCCCAAGGACAGAGGAGCCTGGCGGGCTACACAGCCTGGGGTCACACAGAGTCGACTGAAGTGACTGAGCATGTACGTCATCTATTGATATAACTAAGGAAACCATTATTAAGGTCCCTTTACAGGTCAAGTGCTCCTATGGAATAGTACGTTAGCTCTTGTGGCCCCTTCTCCTCCCCTTCCTCCACTCTCTTGACTGCGTTACCCATTTATGTTTAAGATGTGGTGTCTATAAACACCTATAATCTCTAGACTCCCAGAGGACTGGGACCTCTCTGGTGTCCAGCTTTCTGATACCCAAATACACCAAACCATTAACTCTCCTGAAAACAGCCACATGTCGCTGGCCTTATTTTCAAGCATTTACATCTAGTGCTCCCTTGGTCTAGACAAAGTATCAGTGGGACCAGATAATCACATCACTTCCAAAATCCAAATCAATTACCTCCACGTGAAGCTCCACTTCTCTCCCTACCCGCCACCCCCCGCCCCAAGCATGATGTATATTCTTTCATTACTGTGTTGTAATCATTAGTTTATAAGCAATTTTTCTTCTGCTTTAGATAATATCTCAATCATCTTTATACTTCTAACCTTTGGTATAGAAATGAGTACAAAAGGCTAGTACGACAGGGCAAGTTTTTTTTTTTTTTTAATGTGACCTGCTTCTGTTAGGTGTTATTTGGGAATAGTGTCATATATTTTATGGTGAATACAGTTTTTTAAAAAAGATTTATCCACTCTTTTAGCAGTGGTTTATCTCTCCCTCAGAGAAAACCAGAATGAGTTTTTTAATAAAATGATTGAAAAGGTACACTGAATCTTCAATTTAATTATTTCAACTCCTGCAAAAAAAAAAAAAGGTCTTTCAGAAAGCCTGCTGCTTGGTAAAATGTGATAAAGTTCCAACACATTCTTAAAAATTGTAAATTAATTTATAAATTTCCATTCAAAGTTTAATCTGCTATTTTCACACAAGAAAATTCATAAAGTTGCTTCCTATTGAGTTACTATCTTTGCATCTAGAGTTTAAGCCAGTATTTAATCTCTTTCTAGAAGCTTCCAGAGGTGCTTGTTACATTATAGGTGAATGTTGCCCATTTTTATTCCTTTTGGAGTTAAGCAAGAATTCTACACCCATCATTCCAGAGCCTGGCTTACTTAGGTTTCTAATTTATTTCTCTCAATTTTTGTATTTCTCCTAGAGCAGGTCACTTCATTTTATTTTTTTAATGTGCCCTGACTCTTTCTGGCTTCTGCATGTATGTTCCTAAGCAGTGTCCTGCCCTCCACATCCTCCCATCAGCTTCATCACCCTCTTGCTTTTGTTCTTAACAGCCACTGCCCCGCTGAAACTACTACTGATTCTTCTGTCTTGACCTAGGCTTGTCTTATTCTCATTCCTGGCTCAACTATTGGTGATTCTTTCATGGGACGTCTTTCTTACCCACTGTGTTACCATTCTATGTATTTTATCCCATCTCCCTTCTCAATAAGTTTTTTGGGCAGTATTACCATGCCCTGTTCGTCTCTGAGATGCCTGCAATGCCAAGCACAATTTCTTGATGATAACAAGGACTCAATAGCTATTTGTTTAACTGAATTGAATTCAAATATGTTCAAACAGCTCTCTCTTCACTATGTTTGACAAAATAATTATAACAAGTCCATAATCGCATTCAGTGCTAAAGCCAGGATTTGAACATGAGCAGCTCACTGCACTTTAACCCCTACAACTTTGTTATCCCTACAATAGACAGAATATGTCTTCAAAATTATTGGCCTGGCTACATAATTTATCTCTAATCATTAAAGGGTAAACATTTTCCTGATACTACTGAACATACTTTCTCTGACAGTGTGTGACAAAAAATGATGTTATTTTTCTGTGACACTAGTTTCACAGAATGGGAACGTAAAGCAATTTAAGAGCATTCCTTTCATAAGTTTATTATGATATCATCTATTGCCTCTGAGTTCTTTCAGGATCTGTAGATAGATGCACAGATGTATAGAAACTATCAAGTTTACTATATAATATTGGATTATGTGTGCGTGCTCAGTCACGTCCAACTCTTTGAATCCCCATGGACTATAGATCGCCAGTCTCCTTTGCCCATGGGATTTTCCATAGATGCCTGCAATGCCAAGCACAATTTCTTGATGATAACAAGGACTCAATAGCTATTTGTTTAACTGAATTGAATTCAAATATGTTCAAACAGCTCTCTCTTCACTATGTTTGACAAAATAATTATAACAAGTCCATAATCGCATTCAGTGCTAAAGCCAGGATTTGAACATGAGCAGCTCACTGCACTTTAACCCCTACAACTTTGTTATCCCTACAATAGACAGAATATGTCTTCAAAATTATTGGCCTGGCTACATAATTTATCTCTAATCATTAAAGGGTAAACATTTTCCTGATACTACTGAACATACTTTCTCTGACAGTGTGTGACAAAAAATGATGTTATTTTTCTGTGACACTAGTTTCACAGAATGGGAACGTAAAGCAATTTAAGAGCATTCCTTTCATAAGTTTATTATGATATCATCTATTGCCTCTGAGTTCTTTCAGGATCTGTAGATAGATGCACAGATGTATAGAAACTATCAAGTTTACTATATAATATTGGATTATGTGTGCGTGCTCAGTCACGTCCAACTCTTTGAATCCCCATGGACTATAGATCGCCAGTCTCCTCTGCCCATGGGATTTTCCAGGCAAGAGTACTGGAATGGGTTGCTATGCCCTCCTCCAGGGAATCGTCCTGACCAAGGAATTGAACCTACATCTCCTGGATTGCAGGTGGATTCTTTACCACTGAGTCATCAGAGAAGCGCCCATAATAACGGATTGTCTGTCCCCAGCTGGAAGACTGTTTGGACTTCTGTGCACTTCAGTGGCTCAAAGTTAGCACAGGAGTATTTGGAGCCAAGGATGTGGGCTTTATAAACTTGGCTTAGCACTCAGGGGTTTATTCTGGGTTTGGGGGCTTCAATATGCTGGAAGAAATATGGAATCTACAAAACATCTTTTTAATCCCAGTGATGGGACTTGAAAATTTTAAAAACAAGTCTAAAAAAATAACACCAACTTAATCTCTCCCCACATAAAGGAACCACTTGTTCTAGTAGAAAGCACTGTTGAATTTATTTTTAGAATAGGAAGGGGGGAAAAAAAAACTGAGGGAAGCAATGAAGCAACAATGAATTACCCTTCTGCTCTGGTGATATATTTGAACTGATTTTTCCTCTGTGGCTAGGCTTTTTCTGGGGGACAGAAACAGCAGAAATTATTTTACAATGCCCTTCAATAGCTGAGTCAAAATTCTCCTGAATTGTTGAAATTTTTCCTTATTTGCAGTTGACTTTACTTTACTTTTGCCAGTAGACATTTCAGGTCAATGTACATTTCGCCACCATATTCTGGATGAAAAACTGCCTTTCCGTTCAGCAACCTTCTCTTAAAATATCTTAAGTTTAAGATTTTCTACTTTATAATCGTGTCATTTCCTTTCTAAAATATTTTGAGAATGTGAGGTTCTGGCAGGATCAAGTGACTACAAATCAGATTAAACAACACCCATTGCCGAGTGATCAGACAGAAAAAGAATTGTACAGATGAAAACTAAAGACCGATCCGACCACTGCTAGGCAGCGCTCTGTGGGATGCTCACAAGGAGTCCAATTCCAATGGCCGTTGAGCACTAGCTCCTGGGCTGGTCTCCTGCTTCAGTCCAGGAAAGATCCCATCAAGACAACTTCAGCAATTGTCTTGATCTTGATCGCTCTTATATTTGCTTTGTGGAAACTGGCAAATAAAGGCTGGTCTAGGCTTTCATTTATCTGCATAATTATATAAGCTTGGGAGAATATATTGTGAACATTTTTTTCCCCCACTCTTCTTTAGTTTGCATGATATGGCTTTGCTCTTCTTAACTTGAAAATACCCCAATGCAAGCAATAATTTTTTTTTTGCCAAGGGTTTTGAAAAACCTCCTCTGCTGTCTGGGGTAGTGCCTGCTTTCTGGTGATGTGAGAGGATGCTGTGGGGATTAAGAGCCTGTACTTGGGAATCTACCAAGCTGGGTCTAAATGCCAGTTCTGCTATTTGCCCAACTCTGGCAACTGAGTCCATCTTTTGCTGCTCAATTTCCTCATCTTGAAGACACGGATCCCAGTAAGAGTAAAAATACCTTATGGTGGTTTCTGTTGTTCAGTCTGTAAGCTGTGTCTGACTCTTTGCCACCCCATGGACTCCAGCACCCACACCAGGTTCCTCTGTCCTCCGCTCTCTCCCAGAGTTTGCTCAAGTCCATGTTCATTGGTTGGTGATGCTATCTAACCATCTCATCCTTTGCCGCTCCCTTCTCTTTTTTCCTTCACTCTTTCCTAGCATCAGGGTCTTTGCCAATGAATCCACTTGCTCACAAAGGCTGTAAAATAGTAATTCTGACATGTACTAGGCATAGGCACTTATTAAAGCTTCTTATAGATATTATCCCACTTCATGTCTTACCCCATGAGGTTGGCTCTGTTAATAACCCCAGTTCAAGGGAGAAGGGGCTTCCCTGGTGGCTCAGCAGTAAAGAATCTGTCTGCCAATGCAGGAGACACCAGTTTGATCCCTGGGTCAAGAAGATTTCCTGGAGGAAAGCATGGCAACCCACTCCAGCATTCTTCACTGGAGAATCCCATGGACAGAGGAGCCTGGTGCGCTACAGTCCATAAGGTTGAAAAGAGTCAGACATGACTGAAGCAACTGAGCAGGCACATGGGTAAGGGAGAATAGATGGGGGCACAGGGGGTAAAGTAGCTGAGTAGGGATGCCCCACTGTAGGGAAGTGCCAGCTGGGATTCTGGCCCAGGCACGATTGTACTACAGGTGTATTCTTCACTATGCAAAGCTAGTCTTTCATGGGCGTGGCCAATGTGACTTATGGTGCCTGCTGGGCAAGTGGACACATATGCGTTTAATTCACAGAGTGCTCCTGAGCTGTGCGGCAAGGGGTCTCACGGTTCATCACCTGCCTGTGCAGGTCTTGGGTTGGAGTGTTTGGGAAAAGGTGAGCCCAGAGGCCAGAGTTCGGTCCCTGCTACCTTGCTGAGTCTGCTCTGCTCTGAGATCTTCCTCAAAGCCTGAAGGGGGATCAATTTTCTTTCCTTCAGATTTTTGTTTTTTCCTTAACATTTCTGTTAATTTTTTTTTTTTTTATGTTTTATTCCCCTCCCCTCATATTATCCTTAAGCATCACCAGCCAAAGAATTGAAGGAATACTCCTGGGGTTGCTATTTTTAACTCCTGTGGTTGGAGAGGATTCAATAAACATGCCTCTAGTATTAGTTAACATGTTTTATTAGCTCACCTCATGTTAAATATGCTCCACACACACTGCTCTTTAAGTCTTTCTTAACTTCTTTTGCCCCAGATTGAGTGTGTGTTCTCTTTTCATGATGTCTTCCTTACTTGGCTATGGTTTAGGCATATTTGTATACCCTTCTCATCCAGCCAAAAGACTGTAATCTTCTTGAGGACAGAAATTCTTACTTTCTGATCATACTATGTCCTGTAGCAGCTAGCATGTTGTTGTTGTTTAGACAGTGAGTCGTGTCTGCCTCTTGTGTGACCCCAGGGACTGTAGCCCGCCAGGCTCCTCTGTCCATGGGATTCTCCAGGCAAGAATACTGGAGTGGGTTGCCATTCCCTTCTCCAGGGGATCTTCCTGACCCAAGGAACAAACCTGCTTCTTCTACATTGGCAGATGGATTCTTTACCACTGAGTCACCAGGGAAGTCCAGCACCTGGCATAGTGTCTAACAAACAGAAGTTCAAGAAGACAGAAAAATGTAGAGCATATTTAAATTTAACCACCTCGTAAAGCAACTCAAATTACAAGTGGCAGATTGGGAGCCAAACGATGTGGCCTTAAAATGTGGCTCATTACCCCCTGACCCTAACTTTCTCTTTTCTTGGCAGCTTGTTGAATGCAGAGGACCCAGTGAAGGAATTCTGAGGCCACTCTCTGAGGTGGCAGAGGCACACAGTGAAAGAATCTGGAGTTTCTGAGTATTTCAGGAGAGCAGCCCAAGTGGCTGCCTGACCAATGTCTGACTTTCTTTAAGTCATAATGTTTTAAGGTTATTTGTTGCGTGAACTGGTGTTATCTGGCAAATACACCACCAACAGCTTCTTTTGAAAAAGTAAATTTTGTCCATTAAAATGAAAAATGTGTATACCTTTGGAACCAGAAATTACTGTTTTAGGAAACAAATTTTTACAATTAAAACATCATAAGCACACAAAAATGGGCTTGTAAAAATATGCTTGCAACAGGAAAGTAAAAGTCAAGTATATTTTCTTCCATTGGGAAATGGTAAAACAAATTATGGCACATTGATTCATTAAACTCTATACAGACATTTACGGGCTTCCCAGGGGGCTCAGTAGTGAAGAATCCACCTGCCAGTACAGAAGACGGAGACTCGAATTCGATCCCTGGGCTGGGAATATCCCCTGGAGAAGGAACTGGCAATGCACTCCAGTATTCCTGCCTGGAGAATTTCATGGACAGAGGAGCCTGGTGGGCTATAGTCTACAGGGTCGCACAGAGTTGGACACTAATGAGCATGAGACATACAGACCTTGAAAGAAATGATCTGGCTAAATGTGCTAACCTAGAAAGATGCTTGTGGAAGCGCAGTGTTAGTCACTTAGTCATGTCTGACTCTTTGCAACCCCATGGACTGTAGCCTGCCAAGCTCCTCTGTCCATGGGATTCTCCAGGCAAGAACACTGGGGTGGGTTGCCATGCCCTTCTCCAGGGGATCTTCCTGACTCAGAGATTAAACCTGGCCTCCTGAGTTGCAGGTAGATTCTTTACCATGTGATCTCCAGGGAAGAAAGATGCTTATCACATAATTATTTATATAACAAACTTGGAAATTATTTGTTTTTATTAAAGTTACACTTAAAGATGTGATAAACTTGAGAAAAATTAGGAAGACTAATGTTTACAACTTTATTCTAAACAATTGTTTTCTATTGGGTAGATAATTTTTTTAAAGTTGCCCCATTTCTTTGCCTCTCTCTTATCCATAGTATTTTGCAATGAGGTGGTTTAGTCATTAAGTCATGCCTGACTCTTGCGGCCCCATGGACTATATCCTGCCGGGCTCCCCCGTCCCTGGGATTCTCCAGGCAAGAACACTGGAGTGGGTTGCCATTCCCTTTCTCTAGGAAAACTTCTTGACCTAGAGATTGAACCAGGGTCTCCTGCACTACAGGTGGACTCTTTACCAAGTGAGGCACAAGGGAAGCCTCCTCAGGAGGTGGAATCCATTTATTTATTCCATAAGTCTGGATTAATACTGAAATGGCTTTGGACTATTACAAACAGTGGAGGCTACAGCATGCTAGTTTCAAGACTAGGGCTAGAGTGACCTTGGCACACATGTGTTATCTTTTTTTTTTTGTCACTGCACCACTCCCATGAGAGGAAGCTCGGGTTAGCCTGCTGAGACCCCAACATGAGCAAGAGGACTGAGTTGAGATGTACTAGCAACACCAGCAGAGACCAGAGGGCTGCCTGGTCACCCAGCAGACTCTTCCTTTACTCCTTCCCCACTTTCCTCCATTACATCTTTCTTCCCTTCACCCCTCTCTTTTTCAATGTATATAAGATTTTCTTTAAAATTGCCATACTCTGCTAGCCCATCACATCTACTAGGATTATGCCTGCAGTGACTGAGAGTAGGAGAGACACTCCTCTCTTTTTTTTCACATTTATTTTTAATTGGAGGATAACTGCTTTACAGTGTTGTGTTGGTTTCTGCCATATATCAACATGAATCAGGCATAAGTATACATCTGTTCCCTCCCTCCACCTCCCACCCCTTTCCACTCATCTAGGTCGCCACAGAACACTAGATTGAGCTCCCTGTGTTATACAGCAACTTCCCTTTGGCTATCATTTTACACATGGTAGTATATATTTCAATGCTACTCTCTCAATTCGTCCCACCCTCTCCTGCCCCCACTGTGTCCATGATTCTGTAATCTATGAGGAAAGAGACTTAATTCTGTAACCTTCAAAGCAAATGGATTCTTCATAAAGCTAGTGCACTGGGGAAATTATGTAAAAATTATCCTAACAAAACAAAAGATATTTCCTAAATAAAACAGCTTCTTGGTTTTAGACATAGTAGATATACTCTACTTTTTTCCTGCATTCAATTTTACCTGGTGCTAGTGTTTGAAGTGGAAATATATATATTTCCCTTTGTCCTCTGGTGCTGGTCACACAGACAAATGAGCTGTGTGGGCATGTTTTTATTCTTGCCTGAAGCATACATGCTCAACTGACCCTTTGTCTCTGGATGTAAAGGGAATGAAGAGGTGTAAATCCTTTTATCTGGGGTTTGAAGAAATGTCCTGGTGGGACTATCACACAGTTTCATCGAGATGGACAAATTTTCACGAGTGGCCTTCACTAGGATGAGAAATTATTATAAACAGTAATACAACAAGAAGACAAATGAATGACTGTCCCAAGGGATGTAGCCCATGGAAAGAATTTTTTTGAAGGAAAAGTTTAATTTCATAAGAATGCGATGAATACAACCCAGAAAAAAAAAAGCCAATGGCTTCACCATCGTATTACATTGTTCATTAAATAATATCTCAGAATTACCTCGCTTTTTTATAGATGCATTTTTTTAAATTTTAAAATAATTATTCACACTTAATAAATGTTAAATGAGACAGAGTAGGTACTAGGGGGTCTATGTTATATATTTAAAATGTAGTCAGGTATAGGTAGAAAATGTTGAACAGCTTGCTGGAGTAGCTTATTTCAAAGTATTTTCAGTTTTACTTTTATTTACATAGTTTTTACTGGAATATAATTGCTTAGGTAACAATCAGCAGATCCCTTCCCAGAGATAATGGAAACAAGTGATAGAGTTTAAATAGATGTCGGTACGGAAAATAGTGAGTGCTGAACTGTTCTAAAACAACTCTGGAATGGAAGAACAATATTAACTGTAAAATAGCCAAATTAAAAATCATTTAAAGTCAGATTTCAATACGGCATTTTCGTTTTCAATAGAAAGCAAGAGATTATACTAAGTCTCATTCTGATTATTCAAAACAGTGAATAAAGACCTTTCCCTTTGTACAGAGGGTTGGGGGAGTAGAAGTTCTCATTTGCTGCTACAGTTCCTTACATCATTACATAATTGTTCCCTTGTATGCCAGTTATTCCATGGGTATTGAAGTATGCAGGGCTGTTGAGCTAATCCTTAGTTTTAATGCAGTGCTATGCTTATAGTAGATTCACAAATATTTTGAGTGAAAAAATGAACAAATCTCCAAAGTGGATAATTAAAGTCACCTGATACTCTTACAAGTGAATTGGTTAAACATATAGCACAGTCAGTTAATGTTTAACCTCATGAGTAATCAGGAAATGCACGTTAAATCATCGATGATACATTGCTTTTCACCTATCACACACTGCAGTGAATTGTAAATTGCTACAGGCTTTCTAGAAAGCAATTTGGCAAAATGCACTGTGAGCCCTCAAAGAGTTCATACCCTTTGTCAGGATAATAACACGTCCAAGAATCTATTCGACAGAAACAATCAGAGATATGAAGATTTTTATTCAAGGATATTCATTGCAGCACTATTTATAACTGTAAAAATATTAAGATTTCTGAAATCTTAAAGTCTGAAAATAGTGTTAGCTAAATTATGCTACATTTCTATGATTAAATGCTTTGGAGCAAAAATAATCACATGCTTGCGGAATATTTAATGACATGCAGAATAGTTCAGGTTAAGTTTGCATTGTGTGTATGTGGTGGGGGGTGGTGTGTGTGTGAAAAAGAGAAAGAGAGCGATGGTTTAGAAAATCTCTCTTGCTCTAGGCAAAAAATAAGTGCAGATATATAACATATATGAACAAGTATTCTTAAAGCATGATAAATCTTCTGTAAAAGATAAAGGATTCTTTCACAGAATCTAAAAACTGAATTTTACAGAGAAGGAAATTATGCAGTAAATAAGCACAAGTGTTAGGTTACACTTAGTGTTAAGAAGTCTTGTGTGTAGGGGCTTAAGAAATAAACCTGAGGACTGAGCAGGCTGACTCCCTGGCAAAGAATCCACCTTCCAGACAGGAGATATGGGCTCGATCCCTGGGTCGGGAAGATCTCCTGAAGGAGGGCATGGCAACCCATTTCAGTATTCTTGCCTGGGAAATCCCATTGACAGAGGGACCTGGTGGACTATAGTCCACAGGGTTGCAAAGAGTTGGACATGACTTAGTGATTCACCAACAAAAAGGTCAAATTGCAGCTCCTATAAACAGGGGAATTCCTAAAGGGTTACAACACCTTCCTCAGTGGTAGCTAGGAAAAAATATGCCCTAGAGAGATGGTGGGTATGTATGTCTATCCTATCTTTGAGTGAAAGAGAAAAATGAATGAGGGAGAGAGAGAAAGAAACATTCATTGAGAGAGGTATAAACTTTTCTCACACTTTACTGGAGATTTGGACCTGAATTTACATTAAAACCCTGGGGGGCTACAGTCTGTGGGGTTGAAAAGAGTAGGACATGACTGAGTGACTAACACTTTACATTACAAGATGCATCTCTAAATTTAGATTAAGTGCGTTATGTGTTGGTAATGGCCTCAGAACCCATGTTTTATTTGCTTCCTTTTCATTCTGTTGGTGAATGAGGGTTTTCTCCCTGCAGGGATATGAGGGTGGTTGAACATAGGACACTCAACACTGGACCTGAAGATGGGGAGGCACATATATTCACAGCCTTGGGGAGAACACCGTGTCACGCAAGCTCACTCAGAGGCTGCCCTTACAAACACAGTGAACCTGCAGGGAATGTGAGAGGCAGTCTCTGAGGTATTCAGAGGCTGAGAGGACCCTTGGTTTTTGTGAGAGGATACCTCAGATAGGCAGATGACACCACCTTTATGGCAGAAAGGGAAGAGGAACTAAAGAGCTTCTTGATGAAAAAGAAAGAGGAGATGAAAAGACACGGCTTAAAGCTCAACATACAAAAAACTAAGATCATGGCATCTGGTTCCATCAGTTCAATTCAGTTCAGTTCAGTCACTCAGTCGTGTCCGACTCTTTGCAACCCCATGAATCACAACACACCAGGCCTCCCTGTGCTCAACAACTCCCAGAGTTCACTCAGATTCACGTCCATCGAGTCCGTGATGCCATCCAGCAATCTCATCCTCTGTCATCCCCTTCTCCTCCTGCCCCCAATCCCTCCCAGCATCAGAGTCTTTTCCAATGAGTCAACTCTTTGCATGAGGTGGCCAAAGTACTGGAGTTTCAGCTTTCGCATCAGTCCTTCCAAAGAAATCCCAGGGCTGATCTCCTTCAGAATGGATTGGTTGGATCTCTTTGCAGTCCAAGGGACTCTCAAGAGTCTTCTCCAACACCACACTTCAAAAGCATCAATTTTTTGGCACTCGGCCTTCTTCACAGTCCAACTCTCACACCCATACATGAGCACAGGAAAAACCATAGCTTTGACTAGACGGACCTTAGTCAGCAAAGTAATGTCTCTGCTTTTGAATATACTATCTAGGTTGGTCATAACTTTTCTTCCAAGGAGTAAATGTCTTTTAATTTCATGGCTGCAATCACCATCTGCAGTGATTTTGGAGCCCCCCTCCAAAAAATGTCTAACACTGTTTCCCCATCTATTTCCCATGAAGTGATGGGGCCAGATCTTCATTTTCTGAATGTTGAGCTTCAAGCCAACTTTTTCACTCTCCTCTTTCACTTTCATCAAGAGGCTTTTTAGTTCCTCTTCACTTTCTGCCATAAGGGTGGTGTCATCTGCATATGTGAGGTTATTGATATTTCTCCTGGTAATCTTGATTCCAGCTTGTGTTTCTTCCAGTCCAGCGTTTCTCATGATGTACTCTGCATATAAGTTAAATAAGCAGGGTGACAATATACAGCCTTGACGTACTCCTTTTCCTATTTGGAACCAGTCTGTTGTTCCATGTCCAGTTCTAACTGTTGCTTCCTGACCTGCATACAGATTTCTCAAGAGGCAGGTCAGGTGGTCTGGTATTCCCATCTCTTTCAGAATTTTCCACAGTTTCTTGTGATCCACACAGTCAAAGGCTTTGGCATAGTCAATAAAGCAGAAATAGATGTTTTTCTGGAACTCTCTTGCTTTTTCCATGATCCAGCGGATGTTGGCAATTTGATCTCTGGTTCCTCTGCCTTTTCTAAAACCAGCTTGAACATCAGGGAGTTCACGGTTCACATATTGCTGAAGCCTGGCTTGGAGAATTTTGAGCATTAGTTTACTAGCATGTGAGATGAATGCAATTGTTTGGTAGTTTGAGCATTCTTTGGCATTGTCTTTCTTTGGGATTGGAATGAAAACTGACTTTCCAGTCCTGTGGCCACTGCTGAGTTTTCCAGATTTGCTGGCATGTTGAGTGCAGCACTTTCACAGCATCATCTTTCAGGATTTGAAATAGCTCAACTGGAATCCCATCACCTCCACTAGCTTTGTTCATAGTGATGCTTCTGAAGGCTCACTTGACTTCCCATTCCAGGATGTCTGGCTCTAGGCGAGTGATCACACCATCGTGATTATCTTGGTCATGAAGATCTTTTTGGTACAGTTCTTCTGTGTATTCTTGCCACCTCTTCTTAATATCTTCTGCTTCTGTTAGGTCCAGACCATTTCTGTCCTTTATCGAGCCCATCTTTGCATGAAATATTCCCTTGGTATCTCTAATTTTCTTGAAGGGATCTCTAGTCTTTCCCATTCAGTTCTTTTCCTCTATTTCTTTGCATTGATCACTGAAGAAGGCTTTCTTATCTCTTCTTGCTCTTCTTTGGAACTCTGCATTCAGATGCTTATATCTTTCCTTGTCTCCTTTGTCTTTTGCCTCTCTCCTTTTCACAGCTATTTGTAAGGCCTCCCTAGACAGCCATTTTGCTTTTTTGCATTTCTTTGCCATGGGGATGGTCTTGATCCCTGTCTCCTGTACAATGTCACGAACCTCATTCCATAGTTCATCAGGCACTCTATCTAACAGATCTAGGCCCTTAAATCTATTTCTCACTTTCACTGTATAATCATAAGGGATTTGATTTAGGTCATACCTGAACAGTCTAGTGCTTTTCCCTACCTTCTTCAATTTAAGTCTCAATTTGGTAATAAGGAGCTCATGATCTGAGCCACAGTCAGCTCCTGGTCTTGTTTTTGTTGACTGTATAGTGCTTCTCCCTCTTTGGCTGCAAGAATATAATCAATTTGATTTCAGTGTTGACCATCTGGTGATGTCCATGTGTAGAGTCTTCTCTTGTGTTGTTGGAAGAGGGTGTTTGCTATGACTAGTGCATTTTCTTGGCAAAACTCTATTAGTCTTTGCCCTGCTTCATTCTGCATTCCAAGGCCAAATTTGCCTGTTACTCCAGGTGTTTCTTGACTTCCTATTTTTACATTCCAGTCCTCTATAATGAAAAGGACATCTTTTTTGGGTGTTAGTTCTAAAAGGTCTTGTAGGTCTTCATAGAACCATTCAACTTCAGCTTTTTAAGCATTACTGGTTGGGGGATAGACTTGGATTACTGTGATATTGAATGGTTTGCCTTGGAAACAAACAGAGATCATTCTGTCTTTTTTGAGACTGCATCCAAATATTGCATTTCGGACTCTTTTGTTGACCATGATGGCTACTCTATTTCTTCTAAGGGATTCCTGCAGTAGTAGATATAATGGTCATCTGAGTTAAATTCACCCATTCCAGTACATTTTAGTTCGCTGACTCCTAGTCAACGTTCACCCTTGCCATCTTTTGTTTGACCACTTCCAATTTGCCTTGACTCATGGACCTGACTGCCAGAAGCCAGCGTGAGGAATCCCACCCATGACAAGGTCACGTGGCAGAGATTTGATGGGCAAGAACGAGTCAGATCTCAGGTTTTCCCCCTGGTATTTCCTGAGCATGTACCTCAAAAAATAAGAATCTACCTGCTTTTCCACTCTTCTGACATTCTCTGGAAAAAGTCAACTCAGGGCTTTAGTCTTCTGCATTTGGAAGGGTGTTTCAATCCAAAAACCTCTCTGATGGCTTTCTAGCCTGCCTGCAGGCTGCGCATGTGATTGTTTGAGGCCTCCCAACTGCTGGAGGCACAGGAAGCTTAAAACATCCTAGGAATGTAGGGGCCTCCAAGGAGTCATAATCATTAGAATAGGACTGATTAAAGGTTTCACCTGTTGAGCCAATACTTGCTGCCAAATTTTTATATCTTTTATTTGAAGATATAGTTGGTATATGGAAAAACAGGTAGTAGACCTGGTATTAGCAATATTAGATCTTAGAGTTAAGTACTTTCTTTGTTATAACCCACTGCACCTTTTTTTCTACAGGAATGTAACTTTATTTAGTACTTTGAAGGTGATGCAGAGTAAAGAAAAAACACTTCTAGGGAAAAGGAGTTTTCTGGTTGATAGACAATTACCCAGGAAAAGAGCCGTAAAAATGTTAACAGGCCTCTTGGCCAGAAGATAATGTAAACCACCTGAGACCTTTAGTATATGGGAGGGTATGCAAAAAGAAAGCCTGGGTGTTTGGGCTGCTAACGCTGCATAATTTTGTATTACTCATTGATCTCTATGTAAAAAAAAGGTATAAAAGGCCTTTCTAGACAATAGAAGGGGGGCTAGTCATTGGAAGGACTGGTTTCCCCTGTGTCTCTCTTTACTCTTAATTTCAGGCTGAATTCCCATCTGGGGCGTGGATGCTTGCCATATCTACTTACCTGTCCCGGCTGCTAAGATTCACACGAGAGAGAGCCCAGGGCGGGGCACTCTTCGATACTCAAACGTACACTGGTGGCCTAACGTAGATGGTACAAGCTCCTCGTCTGGAACTTTATTGGCTTTCCACGTAAACCTAGTTATTCAGCCTCCTTTTCTCCATCTTAATTTTCCTACTATACTATTATTTCCTAATCTTATATATCTAAATAAATAATTCTTTGTAAGATGGCCAACGCAGCCCCCACTTCGAGTTCCCTGGATCCACTGGGGCTGGACCCTGGCACCTGACATTTCAGGTTCAGCGATCAATGCAAAGAAATAGAGGAAAAGAACAGAAGGGGAAAGACTAGAGATCTCTTCAAGAAAATTAGAGATACCAAGGGAACATTTCATGCAAAGATGGGCTCGATAAAGGAAAGAAATGGTCTGGACCTAACAGAAGCAGAAGATATTAAGAAGAGGTCACAAGAATACACAGAAGAACTGTACAAAAAAGATATTCATGACCCAGATAATCAGATGATGTGAGGACTAATCTAGAGCCAGACATCTTGGAATGTGAAGTCAAGTGGGCCTTAGAAAGCATCACTACGAAAAAGCTAGTGGAGGTGATGGAATTCCAGTTGAGCTGTTTCAAATCCTGAAAGATGATGCTGTGAAAGTGCTGCACTCAACATGCCAGCAAATCTGGAAAACTCAGCAGTGGCCACAGGACTGGAAAGTCAGTTTTCATTCCAATCCCAAAGAAAGACAATGCCAAAGAATGCTCAAACTACCGCACAAATGCACTCATCTCACATGCTAGTAAAGTAATGCTCAAAATTCTCCAAGCCAGAC
>SJXQ01008388.1:0-12532 GCA_006408695.1 Aepyceros melampus | reverse complement strand
CATGAGATGGCTGGATGGCATCTGCAACTCAATGGACATGAGTCTGAGTGAACTCTGAGAGGTGGTGATGGACAGGGAGGCCTGGCGTGCTGTGATTCACGGACTCGCAAAGAGTGGGACACGACTGAGTGACTGAACTGAACTGAATGGATCCAAGCAGCTCAGGTGACCAGGTGCTTGGGGAGCATTGTCGCTGCGACCTATTGCCTCCCCATCCCTGCTGCCCAATTTTTGGGTGTACCACAGGCGCGCCTTCTCAGGTGTGCCTTGTGTCTCTTTTGGGGAGCTGATCTCTGGCTGCGACCCTCCTGGTGGATGTCGACCGTCCAGAATCCCAAGGAGTCTTGGGTAGCAAAGAAGCCTGCTTGCAGTTTGGTAGATGATGCCTCTCTGGAGCCACAATTGCCCCTTCAGGCTCTGGCTTCCCTCGACCCCCTGTCTCTGGTGGGGGATGGGCCAGTCTGCAGCCGGTTAGTTTTGTTCAGTCCTTTATTGTGCAAGTGGGCCTGGCGGTGTCTTAGGTTAGGGCTTTTCGGGATATAGCTATCCCACAGTCTGGTTTGCTATCTTAAGTTAGCTCCCTCAGATTTCCCTTGGGGCATTCAGGCCCGGTCCTTACTCTAACAATGCAGCCCAGGCCTGCCTGCCCAGCCCCCGCTTGCTAGCGGCCGATGCGGGCATCTGCGCTGCTTCTCCGCTGGGGGAGTTACCACTGGGCTCGTAATCTGTGGGCTTTAATTATTTATTTATTCTCCCTCTCGATTATGTTGCCCTCTGAGGTTCCAAGGCTCGCCACAGACTGGCCAGTGAGAGTGTTTCCTGGTGTTTGGAAACCTCTCTTTTTTAATACTCCCTTCCTGGGACAGATCTCTGTCCCAGCCTCTTTTGTCTCTCTTTTTATCTTTTATGGTTTTTCCTACTTCCTTTTGAAGACAATGGGTTACTTTTCTGGGTGCCTGAAGTCCTCTGCCAGCATTCAGAAGTTGTTTTGTGGAATTTACTCAGCGTTCAAATATTCTTTTGCTGAATTTGTGTGGGAGAAAGTGATCTCCCCATTTTATTCCTCTGCCATCTTAGCAAATTAGATACTGTTAATGAGTGTGCCACCATAGCTGGTACCTGATGTATTGAATTCCATTATGGTGGTTTAACCATAAAATTAACACAAATTTTATGCTTGTCAGACTCATCTGTCCTCTAGAGAGGGCTAGAAACCCAGGATCAGTCAAATTCAGTTCAGTTCAGTTCAGTCGCTCAGTCGTGTCCAACTCTTTGTGACTCCATGAATCGCACCACGCCAGGCCTCTGTCCATCACCAACCGTCGGAGTTCACTCAGACTCACGTCCATCGAGTCAGTGATGACATCCAGCCATCTCATGTTCTGTTGTCCCCTTGTCCTCCTGCTCCCAATCCCTCCAAGCATCAGAGTCTTTTCCAATGAGTCAACTCTTTGCATGAGGTGGCCAAAGTATTGGAGTTTCAGCTTTAGCATCATTCCTTCCAAAGAAATCCCAGGGCTGATCTCCAGAATGGACTGGGTGGATCCTCTTGCAGTCCAAGGGACTCTCAAGAGTCTTCTCCAACACCACACTTCAAAAGCATCAATTCTTCGGCGCTCAGCTTTCTTCACAGTCCAACTCTCACACCATACATGACCACAGGAAAAACCATAGCCTTGACTAGACGAACCTTTCTTGGCAAAGTCATGTCTCTGCTTTTGAATATGCTGTCTAGGTTGGTCATAACTTTCCTTCCAAGGAGTAAGCGTCTTTTAATTTCATTGCTGCAGTCACCATCTGCAGTGATTTTGGAGCTCCCCAAAATAAAGTCTGACACTATTACCACTATTTCCCCATCTATTTGCCATGAAGTGATGGGACCTGATGCCATGATCTTCATTTTCTGAATGTTGAGCTTTAGGCCAACTTTTTCACTCTCCACTTTCACTTTCATCAAGAGGCTTTTTAGTTCCTCTTCACTTTCTGCCATAAAATTAGGCTCTTAAAATTAGCCTTTTACACATAACAAGCAGACTACTCCATTCTTGTTTATATATTCTTTAAAAAGAAAAAAGTTAATGTCCATAAAATTGATTGGGTTTAAGCCTCCCTGTTATGACCATAACCTAATCACTTAATCCTATTTCTACTCTGAGCTTCTACCTTTTATTTGAATTTTAATTCTCTTCCAAAAATTGTCTGACCTTATGCCTTACCTTTCCCCTCTTGCTGTTTATCTATATCTGTATATACATCTATGTCTATGAGTATATCTATACCTGTATCTATAAATATTGCAGAGGGGAAGAAATGCTGATTTCCCCATCATTTTATTTTGAAAATTTAAAGAATTATAATACAGTTAAAAGAGTAGTAACATGAATTTTTGGGTATCTCTTAGTAAGACTTACTGATTGTTAATACTTTGCCAAATTAGTGCTTATCTTCTCTCTCTCAAAATTTTTTCTCTCCTTTAATACTATGGGTTATGAAAATTTTCAGTGCATAATAATTCATTGGCATAATATTATTTTGATGTCAAATTGTCCCATATTTGACCAGAGAAAGTCCCTACAGGCTATCTCCTTTGTGCTTTTGACATGATCATATATATCCATTATATTTTAATTTCTCTTGATTTTATGTCTTAGAAGATTTAACCTTCAGGTTGCTACTATTTTGCTATCTCCTGTATGAATCTCCTGCCAATATGAATGATTTAGTAATTTGAAATAACTACTTGGTCTGTTCAATGTCTTTAGGGCAAGATTTATATGTATGTAGGAAAGTGAAAGTGTTAGTGTCTCAGTCATGTCTGACTCTTTGGGACCCCTTGGACTGTAGCCTGCTAGGCTCCTTTCGCCAGGAATTCTCCAGGCAAGGATACTGGAGTGCGTTGCTTTTCCCTTCTCCAGGGTATCTTCCAGACCCAGCAGTAGAATTCACGTCTTCTGCATTGCAGGTGGATTCTTTACCATCTGAGCCACCAGAGAAGCCTGAATGTATGTATGGTGGTTTAGTTGCTAACTCATGTCTGACTCTTGTGACCCCATGGACTGTAGCCTGCCAGACTCCTCTGTCCATGGGTTTCTCCAGGCAAGAATACTGGAGTGGGTTGTCATTTCCTTCTCCAGGGAATCTTCCTGACCCAGGGATCGAACTTTGGTCTCTTGCATTGCAGGCAGATTGTTTACCAGCTAAGCTACAAGGAAAGTCCCTATGTATGTATAGGTTGATATTTTTATATACCATGGTAAATTATGTCTTTTAAAGAAAAATTCTTCTTAGTAAATGCAAAGTCTAATACTGAAGATTGGAATGGGAATAATGAACCTTAAATTGACATTTGCTTCTTAGTGTAACTTTATCTGCAACATTTTTTTCAATGCTTCTTTTTAGCACTGTCTTAGGATATTTTTTCATATGTAGTTTTAAGTTAGATGTTATGACATTTAATGTACTCTCAGAATTCTGAATTAACTAGCGATTTAAAAAAATAAGAATACCACAGGGATTTTCAGATGAACAATCCAGTATTGTTCAGAAATGTTAAATTACAGGACTTTCTTAAAGAATTTTCCTGGGGGAAGTATATTTTAAAATGCATGCAGTGTTCAATGCTGGCCATTTTTTACAGAATAGTTTGATATGCATTGCCTCTTAAAAAAGAACTGTCACTACTTTAGTTCTTCTAAATATTTTCTATATGTGTTATTAATGTTTTCATTTTGAAAAGGAGAAAAATATTTTCCAGAGCTGGGCTATTCTCATGACATAAAGTGGTTTTAAAGTCTTTATTTCATAAAGCAAGATTTAGCTAAAATGTCCACTGTTACCCTGATGGTTTAAGTATAAACATAAAGATATAAGTTTACATGTCCCAAGCTATCCAGGCAGTCCCTTGCTCCAGATGGTCCTGGGAATTAAAGAAGCTTTAGTTCTAGTCCCAGCTCTTGTCTTAGTTCACCAATGGTATTGTTATACTGGCTTCGCTGATAGCTCAGTTGGTAAAGAATCTGCCTGCGATGCGGGAGATCCCGGTTCAATTCCTGGGTCTGGAGGATCCGCTGGAGAAGAATAGGCTATCCACTCTAGTATTGGTCTACTACTTGGTCTTACCTTGTGGTTCAGCTGGTGAAGAATCCTCCTGCAATGTGGGAGATCTGGGTTTGTGCTGGCAACTTGGGAGATCTGGGTTTGCTCTGGAAATGCGGAAGATCTGGGTTTGCTCTGGAAATGCGGAAGATCTGGGTTTGATCCCTGAGCTGGGAAGATGCCCTGGAGACCGGAAAGCCTACCCACTCCAGTATTCTGGCCTGGAGATTTCCATGGGGTCACAAAGAGTTGGACATGACTGAGTGACTTTCACTGTTCACTCACTCACTGTTGCTACATTAGGCAAATTATTTATTCTTTTTGAGGTTACGGTCTCTACATGAAAAAGAAGGCAGTTTGACTGGATGATTTCTAGAACCATTTCCAGTTTTAAATTTCTGTGAATCTTTGGTAAGAGATCTAAAATTTCAGTATCTGAAGAAAGTACTAAGAGGAGTACTTCCTTTCATCTGCAAATTCACCTGCAATTACCTTCTTTTTTTTCACTAGAGGTGGAGATAACAGCCAGTAACTGGGACTCTAGGATGGATATAACGCATCTCTGCTGGTGCTTTCTTACACAAGTTTTATAAACATAAAGTGTTGCGTGTGCATAGCTTGCTATGCTGAATAATATGCACATACTTTGGTACAAATATGAAGAAGAGGATGGCTGGAGATCAGGCTCTTTCTTCTCTTTCAAAGTTTAAAAAAATGCATTAATGTCAGTTCACAGTACTTTCCCAAACGAGGGCAATGTTAGGACAAATGTGTTCATTTGAAGGACATTGCAGGTTCTAAATCTCTGAGTACCATCTCTTCAATACTATCTCTCTGCCCCTCAAGTTTTAGCACATCCAATTATTTTCTAAAACATAGTAAAGGATTCAATACATTAATAACAGTAGGCTATCTCCTTGGAGCAGTGGCTTATCTGCCTTCAAATAAATTATGGGGGGAAATTTATTCAATTCAGAGAAGCGGTATTTCTTACACACTTTCTGGAAAACATTTTTCCAAATGTTCTAATTTAGACATCTACTTACTGCTGGCTTAATGATCAAAAGGATTTAGAGAGCACAACACATTTTGAAGTTGACGTGATTTAAATGCCTGTTCTGCCACATCCCTTGTTCTTAAATGTGTTCACTCAACTTGCTGAATTTATAGAACCAATTTAGGAGAAGAACAATGTTTCTGCCTCCCGTAAGAGATTCCTCAAATTCCTTACAGTGACAATCAAGAGAAAATCGGAGTTGTACTTTGTGAGACACTTCTTACATACTCAGCAGCAGTAAAAGTTTTTATTGTTCAGGTTTTAGAATGAAAATTACAAAGTTTCTTTATTCCTTCAGTCTTTCAAAGCATAGCCTGTGCTGCACTAGGCAAAAAACAAACAAAACCACACAATTAACTACAGGTGGATTGCTTATGGCATGAGCTTTATGATCAAACAGACTTGGATTCAAATACCAGCTCAGACATTTGATAGCTCTCTGATTTGGGCTATTACCCTTAAGGAATGAGAATCTCAGTTTTTCATCTGTAAAGTGGGACTCAATGTGTAGTGCTATAAGTTTTAAATGAGGTAATACATGTAATATACTTCAGATAGTCCTTGGAACATATGAAAGGCTAGCATTGTTAGCTGGTTGCTAACTTTTTAAAATTTTATTTCTAAAAGTTGAAGGAGCATTTAAAAAATGTGATTAAGTACATTATAACTCCTTAAAGAAATTAATGATCCTTTGCTCTCATGAAATGCCCAATGTTCATATTCCCTTAGTAGGCTTATTCAGATTAGGATCTAAACAAAATACACACCTTAAGTTTGGTCAACATTTTCCCTAACAGTCTTTAATCCGTTGGCTTCTTTCCCTCTTTTTCCTCATGCTTTTCATTTGTTTAAGAAAATTGGATCACTAGTTCTGTAGTATTTCTCACATTCTTGTTTGTCTGGTTATATCCACCACGTGCACACCTGCTCAGTTGCTAAGTCATGTCCGACTTTTTGCGACCCCAAGGACTATAGCCCACCAGGCTCAGACTCTGTCCATGGGATATCCTGAGCAAGAATACTGGAGTGGGTTGCCATTTCTTTCTCCAAGAAGGAAATACCCACCATGGTGTTATTGAAAATGTTAACTGAAAAAAGCCAGAATTTAAAATTTAACTTACTGAAAATTTAAATTAACTTGCTGAAATTAGTAAGTTAATTTAGCTAGATTCAACCAGACTATAAAGTCTATGAGGTCATTTTTTATTACTGTTTTACATCCTTGTAGGGCCTGATGACACAGGGCTAGGCAAATAATAACACTTTTTCTATCAATTACTGAGAGTAACAATCCTTCTTTTGACTCACATATGTTAACATTTACATTAGGGATGAAGTAAGAATTAGAATTTAAGAATTAGGTCCTGCCTTGCCATAATTTTTCTCTTTGCCACTGAAAAAAAATTATTAAATATCTCTGAGCTTCACCTTCAGTTCAGTTCAGTCGCTCAGTCGTGTCCGACTCTTTGCGATCCCGTGAATCGCAGCATGCCAGGCGTCCTTGTCCATCACCAACTCCGGAGTTCACTCAGACTCACGTCCATTGAATCCGTGATGCCATCCAGCCATCTCATCCTCGGTCGTCCCCTTCTCCTCCTGCCCCCAATCCCTTCCAGCATCAGGGTCTTTTCCAATGAGTCAGCTCTTTGCATGAGGTGGCCAAAGGACTGGAGCTTCAGTTTTAGCATCATTCCTTCCAAAGAAATCCCAGGGTTGATCTCCTTCAGAATGGACTGGTTGGATCTCCTTGCAGTCCAAGGGACTCTCAAGAGTCTTCTCCAACACCACACTTCAAAAGCATCAATTCTTCGGCTCTCAGCCTTCTTCACAGTCCAACTCTCACATCCATACATGACCACAGGAAAAACCATAGCCTTGACTAGACAGACCTTAGTCGGCAAAGTGATCATGAGGTGGCCAAAGTACTGGAGCTTCAGCTTTAGCATCATTCCTTCCAAAGAAATCCCAGGGCTGATCTCCTTCAGAATGGACTGGCTGGATCTCCTTGCAGTCCAAGGGACTCTCAAGAGTCTTCTCCAACACCACAGTTCAAAAGCATCAATTCTTCGGCACTCAGCCTTCTTCACAGTCCAACTCTCACATCCATACATGACCACAGGAAAAACCATAGCCTTGACTAGATGGACCTTAGTCAGCAAAGTAATGTCTCTGCTTTTGAATATTCTGCAATCCCCATCTGCAGTGATTTTGGAGCCCAAATAATTAAAGTCTGACACTGTTTCTACTGTTTCCCCATCTATTTCCCATGAAGTGATGGGGCCAGATGCCATGATCTTCGTTTTCTGAATGTTGAGCTTTAAGCCAACTTTTTCACTCTCCTCTTTCCTTTCAACAAGAGGCTTTTTAGCTCCTCTTCACTTTCTGCCATAAGGGTGGTGTCATCTGCATATCTGAGGTTATTGATATTTCTCCCGGCAATCTTGATTCCAGCTTGTGTTTCTTCCAGTCCAGCATTTCTCATGACGTACTCTGCACAGAAATTAAATAAGCAGGGTGACAATATACAGCCTTGATGTACTCCTTTTCCTATTTGGAACCAGTCTGTTGTTCCATGTCCCGTTCTAACTGTTGCTTCCTGACCTGCATACAGGTTTCTCAAGAGGCAGGTCAGGTGGTCTGGTATTCCCATCTTTTTCAGAATTTTCCACATCACCTTACCAGTCTATAAAAGGTGGATGTTCTGCCTCATAAATTTGCCATGGGAATGAGAAAATGCATGAGTGATAATATAAGTGCTGGTTAAAAAAATCAGGGTTATTTCTGTTGAATAAAAAGTATCAACACTTAATAGTTAATTTTAATATTTAATTTTAAGATAAGCAGTTGAATGAAAGGCTGAATGAACTTGCTGATTGAAAAACCACCCTAATGTTTCCATTTCTCTCTTGGCCATTACCATGCAGTTTTGCATGGCATATTATAATTGGAGAATTGAATTTCTCCTGTTTCTCTTACCAAGTGAAAATTCAGTTGAAATAATGATTGGCTAAGGTGGCAAATGAGACACGAAACTATTATTTGGACTCAGAAATCCTGATTATAGCTGCCGTAGAACTTCTCTAAAAGCAATGAGGACTGAGCTCAGGTCCAAACTAAGCAACTGAAGAACCATCAACTAATTTTTAACCAATGGCAACTTAAAATGGATTATCCATAGAAATAAATATGAATGCATATGAATACAAATGTTATTACAAAAAGTGTCTTTCCAATGAACAGTAGGTAAATGTGCAAGGAGGGTCATTTGAAGTAATAACAATGTTCTAATTTCAGTTTTATCAAAGGCTCAAAAAGTACCAAGTATCTGGGCACTTAATGTGTTTAACAATTTATAAAACAGCTTCCGATTCTATTTAGGATGGCTCAGATGGTAAAGTGTGTGCCCGCAATGCGGGAGACCCAGGTTCTATCCCTGGGTCAGGAAGATCTGCTGGAGAAGGAAATGTCAATCCACTCCAGTACTCTTGCCTGGAAAATACCATGGACAGAGGAGCCTGGTAGGCTACAGTCCATGGGGTCTCAAAGAGTCAGACATGGCTGAGCGACTCCACTTTCATTTTCACTATAAAAGTTGTAATTTACAATTGTGATATGTATCGCGCTGAGAAGGCTACAGTGAATGGCCGGGAAAGGGCACAATCGCAGAACTGCAGGAATACTGAACATACAAGACCAATTCCACTTGTAGACTTAACTGGAGATTTACATCTCTCTACTCTGTTTTGGTTTGGATTTGAAGGTATTTTTAGTAAAGGAAAACTGAGACACATATGCATATACAAATAAGACAGAGCAGTGGTTCTCATCTCAGGGAGACTACTGAAAAATACTAACATCTAGGGTCCACCCAAGATCAATTACAAATCAGAATATCTGGATGTGTGGCCTACGTATTTTATGGCTGTTATGCCAAAAAGTTAGAATTGGCACCTTAAGTTTTGCACTCAGGTGAAAATGGGAAGCTAGTGAGAAAACTAATTTTAAGAAAGAATATTACATTTGAGAATTACACTAAGTCAGGAAGAAAGGCAGATGAGGTAGCTATTTTGTTTGTGCCTTCTATGAGCGTAATCGCAAACCCCACACTGAGCCACTGTTTAGGGTTTTTTCAGTCCTTTGAAATTATCTCAGGTCTTTATGCTTCTTTTTCCTTCTCTAGAGATTACCTCCTTTTTAAGATTAGTCAACTTTAAAGATTCTATAGACATTTTTGATTTTCTAACACCATATTCTTCTTGAGACCATTTTTATAATGTGAAATGTCTTAGGAAAGTAATTTACTAAATAAAAAAATACTGATCAAGTTTTACCATAATGAGTAGACTTTCAGGTAAACATTATCTGGTCTGAAATATCAGTATGTTTTAGAAGATTTCCCCCCCCCCCCCCCCAGTAACTATTGAGAGAGTTTTAATGTGTAATCTGATATTACACATTTGAAATCTCATTTGGAAAATCTGTTGAATTTTCAAGAATTATGTTTTTCTAGGGGGTAGACACAAGAGAAAGTTTCTTTGTCCAATTTATTTCAAAATTCTGTAAGTTGTAGTTTCCTGGAAGTTAGAATATTTTTCCATTTATCCTACAGACTTTATTAGTTTGTTTAAAGTCATTTATCTTACTGCCAGGATTGAAGTGAAAGGATGAATTGATTGATAAGGAAATATAATTTTTGGAGTTGCAAATTTTGAACTTTTAAAATTTGAAGACGTGCAAGTAGATATTCTATTAGTTTATTCTTTTGTGTTATTAGATACTCATTAAATTTCAATTACCCTTTGAAAACTTCTATGGCAATTAGTCATTTTCCCTATCTATTTCATTTACAGAGTATGCCCAGCCATTTTTCATTATTGATGTAGACTTAACACAGTCTGTTGAAAGGATTATAGATGGATGGCTTCTCTAGGTCCTTTCAGATTCATATATTGATAAACCTATGACTAAATTAATCTTGGCTCCACTTCGATGAGTTTATTTATCAATGTGCATGGCAGAGCTATAAGCACAAATTTGTCAGTTTCAAACTATTAAAAATAACTACAAAAACAAAATATTTATCAACTGCTCGGAGTTCAGGGGTATACAGTCAGAAAACAGCTTTATGCCTCTCCCACACCTGACTTTTAGGCGTTTCCTTCTCCAGTATTTGCTAGCATTTCAAACAGACTTTGTAGCTTGTCAGTCATTAACAGGGGTTAAAAAAAAAAGTCCTTTCTAAAGGAACGTCTTAATCTTGCTTCCAATGTAAAATTTTCCGTCTGTTTTTCAAACCCTCTTCCACTTCTTCTCCACTCACAATGCTGCGCGGAGCTCTTTCTCTGTGCAGGTGGGGAGTTTGATGAGCAGTAGAGGGGAGACAGGGAGACAAGGAAGGTCCAGCAATTGAGCTGGACTCTGGACTTAGATACCTGGTGCTGGATCCCCTGCCACCCACAGCTTCAGCTTCCTCATCTATAATGTGATGATAATAATTTTAATTATTTAAATCATTCAATGATAAATAGTTATTTCAGTGACCTCATTTTCATAGTGATTTGTGGTTGTGAGGATCGGTGATGCAATTGATGTAAAGCGTTTATACCAGAATCGTTGGCTGTTCTGGACGTTCCTCCTGGGTTGCTGCCACCGGGTGTTGGCCTTCCTTCCGGGGTGGTGTTTCGGCGCTGCTTGCTGTCTCCTTCGGCAGACGTCCGTTGTCCGCTCTCTTTTGTTGGTGGATGCTGTGCGTTCTCTGCCCTCTCCTCCCCGCGTGGCAGTCCCCGCACTGTGGTCTCCTGACGCTTGCAGCACTTGCTGGCCGACACTTTCCGTATTTCTTGTCCCAGCTCCTGCCCTAGCACTGGACTCAGGTGATTTTCTTACCAGGTCAGGCAGCAGAGGGAGAACACGGGAAACCTCATGCTTCCAGGCCCAGCTTGTCACTGCAAATACGAACCATTGGCCCTGCTGGTCTCTTTCCTTGCCCGTGTTCTCCCTAAGTGGGCCATTGGTGTGATAGTTCCAAGATCCCCTTGGCTCCACTGTGGGGCCATGTATAGAATGTAGGATGTTCATGCATTTCTTAACTGTTGTCCAGATTTGAAGTCCACAGAAAACATCCTATTTCACATCCTGCGATAAGTAGTTTAGTCATACTTTGTGCTATAATAAGGACTGAATGATGCGGCAGATAGAATCTCAAAATATCTGTGTTCTGGCTACCTGGAATCACACTTGTGTTGTTACATTAACACAGATAAATAAGTAAATGATTTCACTTAGCAAAATGACATTAATTTTTTTTTAAATTATAGAACCTCTTTTCCATGAGTAGAGAGAAATTACGAGCTTAAAAAAAATCCCCATAGTCTCATGCACTTTAACTTTACATCATTCCTGTTAAATATAGCTAAAGAGCAGCTGCTATAGCATAATAGCTTTCTAAAAATCAAAGATTTCATGTTAATAGTCATTATTAATAGTTGGAATGTACTGTTGTGATCATACCTCAGCCCTGGACAAAATGACCTAGCCAAAGGGTGGTCATTTTTAAAAAAATTAATTATTATTTTTTCTTATTGAAGTATAGTTAATTTACAATGTTTGTAAGTTTCTAGTGTACAGAAAAGTGATTCAGATAGAATACATACATATATTGACATATGTATGTATTCTTTTTCAGTCTTTTCCATTATAGTTTATTACAAAGTATTGAATAAAGTTCCCCATGCCATCCCATAGGATCTTGTTGTTTCTCTATTTTATGTAAAGTAGCTTGTTCATCCTCCGTTCCGTTCCGTTCAGTCGCTCAGTCGTGTCCGACTCTTTGCGACCCCATGAATCGCAGCACGCCAGGCCTCCCTGTCCATCACCAACTCCCAGAGTTCACTCAGACTCACGTCCATTGAGTCTGTGATGCCATCCAGCCATCTCATCCTCTGTCGTCCCCTTCTCCTCCTGCCCCCAATCCCTCCCAGCATCAGGGTCTTTTCCAATGAGTCAACTCTTCGCATGAGGTGGCCAAAGGACTGGAGATTCAGTTTTAGCATCATTCCTTCCAAAGAAATCCCAGGGTTGATCTCCTTCAGAATGGACTGGTTGGATCTCCTTGCAGTCCAAGGGACTCTCAAGAGTCTTCTCCAACACCACAGTTCAAAAGCATCAATTCTTCGGCGCTCAGCCTTCTTCACAGTCCAACTCTCACATCCATACATGACCACAGGAAAAACCATAGCCTTGACTAGACGGACCTTAGTCGGCAAAGTAATGTCTCTGCTTTTGAATATACTATCTAGGTTGGTCATAACTTTTCTTCCAAGGAGTAAGCGCCTTTTAATTTCATGGCTGCAGTCACCATCTGCAGTGATTTTGGAGCCC
>SJXQ01008387.1:271588-595254 GCA_006408695.1 Aepyceros melampus | reverse complement strand
TTAAAATTAAATTAAAAAAAAAAAAAAGACAAGATTTCCATTATCTCTACTTCAACATTGCGCTTAGGGGTTTTGCCATGGGATTTCAAAAATAAACTAAGGATGTCCATATTATAAAGAATTAAAACTATTTACAGATGATATGATATGTTATGCTAGTTTTCTATGGCTGCCATAACAAAGTATTACAAATGTGATGGCATTAAAAACAGAAATGTATCATCTCTTAGTTTCAGAAACTGAAAGTTCAAACTGAAGATTTCAGCATGGTTGACTCTTGCTGAGGGCTGTGAGGGAAAAATCCATCCTAGGCCTCTCTCCTGGCTGTCTTTTCCTGTATCCCTTTACATATCTTCCTTTTATGTATGTCTCTGTACCTAAATTTTCCTCTTTATGTAAGAACACTGATTTTATCTGGTCAGATTAGGTGCCACACCAATGAGTTGATTTAACTAGGTTACATCTGTAAAGAACTTTTCTCCAAATAAAGGCAGATACTGAGGCATAGGATTCTGGAATATCCTGGAATATTCTTAGTCATATTCCAGAATTTAGGACTGCAATATATAAATATGGAGGAGGGCACAATTCAACTCATAACACTTGTATATAGAAAATCCTAAGAAATACACTAAAAAATTGTATAAGAAATAAATGACATTATAATAATTATACGATATGATTAGCATGCAAAAATTCACAATAAGAAACCAAAATGAAATTTATAAAAGAATCAATTTAAATAATATGAAATTATGAATAAATTTAACAAAATAAATAAAAGATTTGTATGATGACAGCACAAAACTTCATTAAAAGATGTTAAAGAACACTTAAACTAATGGAAAGACTTCACATATACAAGAAACATCCAACTTCTTCTACAGATTCAATGCAATACTTATAAAAACCAATGCTACATCAAACCTGGACTGGCGATTCGTTACACTTATGATATCACAGATGTTACATTGCCACTCTGCCAACCAATCCCACCCTCTCCTTCTCCTACAGAGTCCAAAAGGCCGTTCTATACATCTGTGTCTCTTTTGCTGTCTTGCGTACAGGTTTATCNAGCACCCTGCATCCTGCATCAAACCTGGACTGGCGATTCGTTACACTTATGATATCACAGATGTTACATTGCCACTCTGCCAACCAATCCCACCCTCTCCTTCTCCTACAGAGTCCAAAAGGCCGTTCTATACATCTGTGTCTCTTTTGCTGTCTTGCGTACAGGTTTATCATTACCATCATTCTAAATTCCATATATATGTGTGAGTATACTGTATTGGTGTTTTTCTTTCTGGCTTACTTCACTCTGTATAATCGGCTCCAGCGTCATCCAACGAATCGCCAGTCCAGGTTTGATGCAGGATGCAGGGTGCTTGGGACTGATGCATGGGGATAATCCAGAGAGAGGGTGTGAGGCGGGAGGGGGGAGGTGGGGGTCGGGATTGGGAGATCATGTATACTCGTGGCTGATCCATGTCGAGGTGTAGCAAAACAAATACAGTATTGTAAAGCAAAACAAACTAAAAAAATAAAAATTTAAAAAAAAAAAACCAATGCTAGGTTTTTTGCAGAAACTGACAAGCTCATCCAAAAATTTACATGGAAATTCAAAGGACTTAAAAGAGGCAAAATGTAAGCATAAAATTGGAGGACTCACGCTTACAGATTTCAAAGCTTATTGCAAAACTACAGTAGCTGGAGATAGGAATATACAACTGAGAAAAAGTGGTGCAGGGAAAACTGGATAACTACATGTAGAAGAATGAAATTAGAACATTGTCTAATATCATATATAAAAAAATAAGCTGGCATGGATTAAACACTATAAAATTCCTAGAAGAGAACATAAGCAGAACACTTTTACATGAATAGCAGCAACATTTATTGGCTCTCTTACAGCAAAAGAAACAAAATCAAAAGTAAATAAATGGAACATAGTTAAAAGCATTTGCACAGTAAAGGAAACTGTTGACAAAATGAAAAGACAACCTACTGAATGGAAGAAGATATTTGAAAAGAATGTGACCAATAAGTGGCTAATATGAAACATACTCCTACAATTCAACATCAAAAAAATATATCAGATTGAAAAATGGGCAGAAGAACTGAATGGACATTTTTCCAAGAGAGAAATTCAGATGGCCAACAGGTACATGTAAAGATACTCAACATTGCTAATCATCAGGGAAATAAAAATCAAAACCACAATGAAATACCACCTCACATCTGTCAAAATGGTTATCATCAAAAAGAACACAAATAACAAATGCTAGTGAGGATGTGGATAAAAGAGAACCCTCACACAGTTTATGGGAAAATAAATTGTGATGCCACTTTGGAAAACAATAAGGAGCTTTTGCACAAAATTTAATAGAACTACCAAACAACCTAGCAACTCCACCCCTGAGCATATATCTAAAAAACACAAACAGTAATTTGAAAAAATATGTGCACCTCAATTTTCATAGCAGCATTATTTAGAGTTGCCAAGATATGGAAGCAAACTCTGCCCATCAACAGATGAATGAATAAAGGTATGTTATTATATGTGTGTATATGCACACACACCATGGAATACCACTCAGCCACACAGAAGAATTAAATTTTGTCATTTGCAGCAACACATTTGTACTTGGAGGGCATTATACTATGTGAAATAAGTCAGACAGCAAAATACAATTATTCAATTATATCACTTATAATGTGAAATTTTAAAAATACAACAAACTATTAAATAGAACAGAAAAGAGTCAGACTCACAGATATAGAGAAAAAACTAGTGATTACCAGTGGGGAGAGATAAAGAGGAGCAATATAAAGGTAAGGAGAACACAGAGGGTTATTATGGTATTGTATGAAAACTGAAAGTCTATTTTTAAAAATTCCTCACATATATGGTCACTTAATTTTTGGCAAATATCTCAAGACAATTCAGTGAAAAAAATGAATAGTTATTTTTAACAAACAGTGCTAAGATAGCTGGATATTTTCATTTAAAAAAAAACGCACTTCCTCGTCACACCATACACAAAAATAAACTCAGAATGAATTTAAGAGGTAAAAATAAGATCTTAAATATAACAGATGAAAGAGACTCTTAGAAGTCATAGCTGTAAATCTTCAAACCTTATATTAGGCTATAATTTCTAAGCTATGGCACCAAGAGCACAACAGCAAAAAAGGAAAAAAGTAGATAAATTGTACTTAATCAAAATTTAAAACATTTGTTTTTCCAAAGATACCATTAAGAAAATGAAAGACAACCTACAAGTTGGAAGAAAATGTTTGCAAATCAATATCTGACAAGAGACTTCTATCCAGAATATATAAATAATTTTTACAAGTCAATAACAAAATGACAAACAGTGAAAAATGGACAAAAGACTTACAAAGACATTTCCTCAATGAGGATATACAAATGTCCAATAAGTGTGTGCACTATCTAGACACTAGAAAATTGCAAAGAAAAACCCCTGAGATATCACTTCACACCTCCTAGGATGGCTATTGTTGAAAAAATATAACAAGTGTTGACAAAGATAAAGATAAATTGGAATCTTCATATCTGTGGAAATGGATAACAGTGCAACCACCTGGGAAAACAATCTGGACATGTCTCAAAAGTATAAACATAGGTTTGTCATATGATTATGGAATTTTGCTCCTAGGTATATACACAATACATATACCTATATTAAAACTAGCACATATCATTATTTGTAATAGATGAAAATTGGATAAAAAACATATTTCTGTCAATTGAATAGATGAATAATGTATCTATCCAATGAAATATTACTCAGCAATTAAAAGAAATACACATGCAATAATTTGGATAAACTTGGAAATAAATATGTTAAGTGAAAAATGCCAGATACAAAAGGCCACATGTTATATGATTCTATTTATGTGTAATGCCCTATAGACAAATCTATAAAGAGAAAGTAAATTAGACTCTGCCAGGGGCTGGGGAGAAGAAGAAATGGGGAATAAATACTAATGACTACTGGTTTAAATTTTGGGGTGATAAAAATGTTCTAAAATTGATTGTAGTGATGGCTCCATAACTCTGTGAATGTACTAAATACATATATATATGTATAAATATATATAAATAATCATACATATATAGTATATAGTATAATTTAAATTGCATAAATTTGTAGTATGTGAAATATATATATGTAAACTAAGCTGTTATTAAGGAAAGAAAGGAAGAAACTTTCAAAGCTCTAGGGAAAGTATATCACATAAGTGTCTGTGATATTAATGACAGTTATAAAGTTTGCCTTCCATCCAATCAGTATCAACCTATTGAAGACTAGAAGAAAAAGATCTGGCAATGTGGTTGGGGTATGTTATCATTCAAGAAGATGATGTGATCTCATTAGTGGGAAGGACCACTAGAAATAAGGGCTGAGTAGAAAGCGATATGTGGGCAAATAAGTGAGGTACTGCTTGATTTAAGGAAACTACAGGCAAAAGATTTGAGAAGTATCTGAAGAACCTCTGAAGCACCACATAAGAACAGTAGATAGCTGTAGATGCCCACCAGAGCCAGAGAGCACCAGTGCAAATTCATGGCCACTCACCCCAGGCCTCAGGCTCCCTTCTCCCTCCTACCCACAAATTCTTCTTTCTACATCCTGGAAGAGTTGAGAAACAAAGGGACTGGTACTCCTTTATTGCAGAGTCTCAGTTTCCAAAAGACCTGAACTGAGGAAAGAATAGGGTTCAAATTTAGATGAAGTTCACAATTCTGATTATTATATTGGACTGATTATTTAACTTAGCTACGAAACCACCTGGCCCTGTTTCTTTAATGTGATTAAATTTTTATAAGAAATGTCAAAAAGTATCATTCAAGGGATGAGAAAAAGAATATATTTAATACCTTTAAATATGTAGCAGAGAAAAAAATACTATTTTTCCTACTTCATCCTGCATCAGTGTCTCAATCGTTCAACGTAATAGACCTGTACTTAGACTATAGGTAGACAGATAGATAGGTAGATAGATTATCATTAAGCACAGAGCATGGCATGCAGTAGAGGTCAGTAAAAGCTAGTTCTCTCCCCTTCAACTTTTCCTCCTCTGTGTGCTTCAGAGGGGAGGCTGAAGGTAGCTAGTCTGAACGTTAGTCCTGGAGCTATAATGAGGATAGTTGTTTTCCTGAGAATTTTTGCATTTAGGAAAGACTGAAAAACATGAATCTTGAGCATCTACAATGGCCAGTAGAGGGAGGGGAAGTTGAGCTGCTAAAACACTAGTCTCATAAATCACTGAGATTTATATGGCTACACTGCTTGACTGAGCATAAATTGGAGAAAATTGAGTCTGTAAGTTCCCCCTGATCAGTTGATGCTGTCACTTAAGTGTTTCCATGTGTGAAAACAGAGTCAAAATGGAGTCAGTATTGCTAAGAGAGTCTCTAAAATGCAGCAATAGGGTCATTCCGGAAAAGGGTGACTTATGCATATCTCAGCCTGGATGGAATCTGACCTTTCCACCACTCATTATCATAATGAAGTCATTCATAACATCTGACAGAAATCAAAATATGTATTGGATCCTTACTCTAAAATACTCCTGACAGCCTATCAGGCCTCAACCCCAAATAACTCATGATTCCTTAAGGACAAATATTTCCTGGTTTACATCAGTCAACCACAACTCTTATCGGTCAGCTTCTAACGACCTTGTGACTTTTTTGTCTTTAGAAGCCCCTGACTCTTCTTTTTTCTCAGAACACTCTTTTGGTTTTACCTGAATCTGTGTTTCCTGAATTGCAAGACCTCAAATAAACTTCTTTTTTTTTTTTGAAAATCAACACAGTACTTCATTTATTTACCGTATAAGTCTGGCAAACAGCACAAAAATCCAGCAACATTTCAAACATGTAAAAAAGTCAAATGTTGAACAGTACTGAGAATTTTTTTTACATAGTAATAATGGGTACACATGTAGAGTTCTGCAAAGCTAGCAAATTCCAAGGGTGCTTGGCTTCTGGACATATACCACAAAAACATACACAAAAGTAATATAATTTATCTTTATAAAAATTACAGCCAAGCAATAAAAAAGGATGATAATAATGAAGATACTAATACATATTTCACTACATATACCTCATACATTGAAATGCTGCATCTTGTACCCTGAAATGCCATGTGTAGAGAGCCAAGCAGAGTAAATTTAGGCTCATCACTGAGGTTAAGAATTATTTAAGAATTTAATGCTTGTATATGTAACATACTCAAAACTTTCTGTATACCAATTCCTAGATTATAACAATGTATTCCACTGAGAAGTTGAATCTTCTTTGTTGGCAGTATAAAATTTTTGACCAGATCAAAATTCTGGTAAAACATACACTGAAGGCATTGTCTAGTGTAGGTAATGTTCAGGGGCATTAATGAATGTAGGAGAAATTCTTAGATTTCACACTAAATTTCAGCTGAGCTTTGTCAAACCAAACAGCTCAACTGTAAGGCAAGAAAAATTAACCTTCTGTGATAGATAAGTGGGCCTTACCAAATAAAGATAAGAATTCAGTCTTAGGGAAAGACTCTCTACATAAGTAGATATGAAACAGTGGGCACTGAAATGAACTTCAAGAAATGACCTACTTGATATTCAGACACTGGTTCAGAAGTGAAAATCTGTTGGTATATTTTATCTAATTAACATTTTACAATCAGCACCAGTCCCCAAAACCTCAAATTATAATATTTAATCTTCATTAAAATACATCTTTTTGTGCTATATTAATATAACTATTAATATAATCAATTAAAGAAAGTCAAACTTACTCAATTTACTATATATTTTTGTGTATGCAGGGTAACAAATCTTTTTATTTACTTGCGCTTCTGTTTTGGGGTACTTTGATTGAAGAGAAATTCATTTCACAGGATTACATCTTGCTAAAGCATTCCTTAGCATTGGTCCAAACTTGAATTCCCTTTTTGCACATACTGATCTGCATGACTGCGTAGCTTATGAGGGCCTCCTTTAAATCATGGTTCTTTTGTTCTTTGAAGCGTTCAATATCAGCCCAAGCATTTTTGACAAACTCTCTGCCTTCCAGATTTTTAGACTTAAGTTGTTGTTCCTTCCTTTATTTGTTCTTCTAGCATTTTTATTCTGGCTTCTCTCTGCTCTGGAGTTTCTTGACCAAAGAGCTTGGTAGTCATTCCCTTCAAAGAAAATGTTCTCACAGTCCCAGTGGCCAGTTCCTCACACTGCTGCTTCTTGGATGCTAGGTCCTGAGCAGCCGTCTCCAAGTCATACTGCGTAAGCTCATGTTTCCTGCACACGGCCCGCAATGCTTCTGCATAAAAAAGATACTCCTTTAACTGATCTGCATAATGTTCTTCATCTTCCAAAATATCATCAATAGAAGATGCATACACATCCATACGATGACCAGCACTCTGCAGTCCATCACCCATTTCTTTTTCTGTAGCACTCCACTCACTGAAAACTCGCCCATAATTCCCATGTACTTTATATACACCATATAGTCGATCTGCTACTCTAGCTCTGACTCGAAGGAGATGTGAGATCACAGACTGGAGTTCATCACTATAGTGTTTTAGTTCAATAAATCTCTTGTCTGGGTTTTTCACTCTGAATGTTGCATTAAGCGCTTTTAACCTGGAGTCTGCCTTCAGCTGAAATCCAGTTTCATTTACCGTCTCTTTCCAGTTGCCTTCCTGTGTTAAAAATAAATAGAAGATTTTGTCTCTACAAAGGATGGGATGTGAAGCGACTCTCAAGAGGAAATTTTCTAAACCAATTCGTCGTCTTTCCACAAAATCCGGGTCCATGTTGTCAGCAGAGAGTTTATGCCAAACGAATTCTGCCCTTTTTTCTGGTAGAGGTGGCACCACAATATGTGGATAGTAAACTAAAAGGTAGTTTCTCAACAACTCAAATTCACTATACCGCCTCCACAGTGAGTCTGTTAGGACACTCTGACCATCGCTATGTTCAACTGACCTTGTTTCAATGAGGTAAGCAGTATATGTTTCTTGCATGTTCATGGCATTTCTTCCAGTTCGCTTCTCTGCTTCTGAAACACTAATTTCTATCTTCTTCAATGAAAAATTATTTTCTGTCATCGCCCATGGACTCCAGCCCAGCGTCGGGGTGGCTCAGCGGCTCCAGCGGCGCTGGCTGCAAAAGCCCCTCAGGGTCGGGAGCTGCTGCTCCATTGCTGCAGCTCAGCGCAGCGGACACAGTGCGCCGGCGCCCTCAAATAAACTTCTTAATTGCAGCTTTCTGCTTTGGTTTTGGCCAACACAGGTCATCTGACACAGGAAAAAGTGAAAAGTGAAAGTGAAGTCGCTCAGTTGTGTCCGACTCTTAGCGACCCCACAGACTGCAGCCTACCAGGCTCCTCTGTACATGGGATTTTCCAGCCAAGAGTATTGGAGTGGGGGTCATTGCCTTCTCCGAGTCACACATGAGTTGATTTAAATTTCCTCATCCCCCAAATGAAGAGATGATTTATGTCAATTCCATTTAGTGTTGAAGTAAACACAATGAGCCTTAAATCACTTCAGGACCATAAAAGAGCTACATCATCATCTTTGCAACTTGTTCTATTGTCTTACCCTCTTGGGACTAGAATCACAGTCCAGAATGCTGATTTTACACAAATTAGCCATGTGTTCCATACTTTCGTCTTTAATATGAACTTCACCCTTTCTCCATCCTATCCTCCCAGTTTGTCTAATTCTGGCACATATTTTCTGTTGTGGTCCAGTGCTTTTCATCCATTTAGTCTTTATATATTTTGTGGTTGTTTGTTTCTTTGCTATGATTTAATGCTTTGTTTTAACTATACCCAAGTATTAGTACACTCAGTACTAGAATAATTATACTACAGAGCTTACCTATTGGGCCCTGCACTATCCTTTATCCCACATCCCCTTTCAACATGATTACAACCAGGTGGCAAATCTCTAATAAAGAGGTAGAAGCAGTTTAGCATGTTAAAATCTACCTTAGCAAGTCCACCAGAACTCAGTGACTCTTGGCAAAAGAATGAAAGAGTCAGACATCATCAATGCCAAATGGAGACAAAAACATGCTGAACAAAACCTAAACGGGCTGTTTTATACTTAACTATTTTCTATGCAAACCTACCAGAAGCATTTAGGTGTCAGGTCTCATTTTCAGTTTTAAGCAAGGGGGTGTACAAATAGTCTGACAATAGTTGATGAAACATAGGGAGAAATTCAGAGCAGATACTCATCACAGAAACAATAGTGAGTGACCATGAATTCTAGCAACTCTCTCTTTAGGCTATAGCGGTAATTGAGTAAACAGAGATGAATGGATACTCTAGCTAGCAGAATTTGAATCCCACAATGCTGCTTGACCATAGAATTTTCTGTAAATATATGATTGTTTACCTTATATTTGGGGTGCTTCTTGTGAACAGAGCCTATGATTTAATCTGTAGCACACCAAAGCTCTTTTCATTCTACCCAACACAGACCAGAACCCTGCAATTGCTTATTGGGTTTATTATCTGAATTAATATAGGGTTGATGATGAGAAGGAATTGTTTTCAAATTGCAATTGTTATAACAATTGTAACTGAACTCACAATAGTTTTAGTTGTTTTACCTTTATAAAAAAGAGTAATATAAAAAATATAACATCCAGAGTTCTTTTGGTTTTCTACCTTTTTTTTTTTTTTGTAAATGGGGCAAAAGTCAATTTTATAAAGCATACTATTTTAACTACATTTAACTGTACAGTTCTGTGTGGCATTTAGTACACTCACATTGTTGTGAAAATCTCAAAATCATCCATCTCCTAAATTTTTCACTTTCCTAAACTAAAATTCTGTCCTCATTAAACACTAATGCCCACTGCCCCTCCTCACCCTCCTGCCAAGATCCTGGCATCTACCAATGTACTTTCTGACTTTAGGAATGTGACTACTCTAAGTGAATCATATAAGTGGAATCAAACAGTGTTTGTCTGCACTGACTGTTTATTGGAATGCAATATTAAGGTTAATTTAATATATATACATAAAAAACTCCAAGATTGTTTCATGTGTACAAAATGCTTAGTACACATACTTGGACAAGCACAGTAGCACAGAATTTGCTATTGGCAGATGAACTGGATATCTTCATTGTGTGATGCCCACACAGTGGGTAAGATCACCAGTCTTTCATGTTAGCATTAGCTGTTGGCTGACAGAAAAATGGTTGTGTGATTAGGGGCCATTTTGAATGAGACTTTCAGTTTTGCAAAAATTATAAATCTGACTTAAGAAATGACATTTTGCAGTAGCAGAGATCAACAAAAACAAATGTGAGTGTCATCTTATCTCAAAAAATCAGACTTAAAATTCCTTTTAAGACATAGCATTCTGAAAGTTTTAGGCAGTCACCACAGTGATCATGCATTTAATGGCAAAGAAAAGAAGAGATGAGCGAGCTGAATTCACTACAAATAGGACCAGTCCCGCCACGGTATGTGGTGTTCTTGCCTTTGATTATGAACACATTTTTTTTCCTACAAACCAGTAAAAAGAAACCGAAAATCAATCAAGATCTAGAGAGGAGATCAAGTAAGACATAGATATGAACTTATTATTCAATAACACTAGTATATTGGAATTGTTCCTTGAAAGAATTTTGGCTAAGGAGAGAGAATAATCATTTTTAGTCGATAATACTGTTCTTGCACTATTCACAAAAGCCAAGACATAGAAATAACCTAAATGCCCATCAACAGATGAATGAATAAAAAAGATATGGCATATAAACACAATGAAATGTCCCTTGACCATAAAAAGAATGAAATAATGTAATGAGTGAACCTAGAGTTTATCCCCCTAAGTGAAGTAAGTCAGCAAAAGAAAGACAAATAACATATGACATTACTTATATGTCAAAACTAAAATATGACACTAATGAATATATCTATGAAACAGAAACAGACTCACAGACATAGAGAACAGACTTGTGGTTGTCCAAGGGGATGGGAGTGGGAAAGATGTAAATTGCAAGTTTGGGGATAGCAGATACAAACTATTTTTTATATATAATGGATAAACATGTTACTGTATAGCAGAGGGAACTATATTCAATATTCTATGATAAACTGGAAAAGAATATTTTAAAATAATATATATATATGTATGACTGAATCACTTCATATATATATATTATTTATATATAATCAGTTTACTGTACAGCAGTAATCAACTATATTGTAATAAAAATATATATTTATAATAAAATATTACTCAATACAAATAAGTACAACATTCTGATAGAAAAAGAGATTTCTGTATTAAGTATTATTGAATTCCAATTACAAAATAAATTAAATACAGAACATAATCTCAGGCAACATCTTTTCACTATTAAAGCCTATACTGGCAATTTCGTTTTAGTAAAACATAACCCATAAGACATTACAGTGCATATGTCCCCAGTTGTTCAGTCGTGTCTGACTCTTTGCAATCCCACGGCTGTAGCTTGCCAGGCTCCTCTGCCCATGGATTTCCCGGGCAAGAATACTGGAGTGGGTTGCCATTTCCTTCTCCAGGGGATCTTCCCAATAAAGGCACTGAACCCACATCTCCTGTGTTTCCTGCATTGGCAGGCAGTTTCTTTACCACCTGGGAAGCCCCAGTTCTTATATTTGTATTAACTATATAATTCGACAAAGACTGTAAGTATGCAAAGATTGAATTTCTATTTTGTGCATACTTAAGCAATATAAAAAAGTGATTTCTGTCAACAGATAATGTCAGAGTTTCATTACTTTCTAGAATTGTTATTTCTCAACCATGCTGGCATACTACAATTATTGGGGAGGATGCATTTCTGGTGATTATTTAACTGGTGTAAGTTGAGGCACTGAACTCCAAATCACTTTCAGTACCCATCTCCCTGTTCAGTTCAGTTCAGTCGCTCAGTCGTGTCCAACTCTTTGTGACCCCACGAATCGCAGCACGCCAGGCATCCCTGTCCATCACCAACTCCCGGAGTTCACTCAGACTCACGTCCATCGAGTCAGTGATGCCATCCAGCTATCTCATCCTCGGTCATCCCCTTCTCCTCCTGCCCCCAATCCCTCCCAGCATCAGAGTCTTTTCCAATGAGTCAACACTTCTCATGAGGTGGCCAAAGTACTGGAGTTTCAGCTTTAGCATCATTCCTTCCAAAGAAATCCCAGGGCTGATCTCCTTCAGAATGGACTGGTTGGATCTCCTTGCAGTCCAAGGGACTCTCAAGAGTCTTCTCTAACACCACAGTTCAAAAGCATCAATTCTTCGGTGCTCAGCTTTCTTCACAGTCCAACTCTCACATTTCCCTGTAAACAGTATAAAAAATGGAAAAATAATAAGAATGTAGAAAACTTGGGCGTCATTAACCAAATTGGCATGATTTGCCTTTATAGATCATTACTCCTAACAAATGTAAATTTATTTCAATTGCAGTTGGAATCCTCATGAAGACAGATTACTTGTTAGGCCATTAAAATAAATTCAGCAAATCAGGAAACAATTGGAATACTTTATAATATAATTTCTGATTACAGCATAATTAGAATTCCATGTCAATGGGTTTCCCTGGCCACTCAGTGGTAAAGAACCAATGCAGAAGATGTGGGTTCTATCCCTGGGATGGGAAGATCCCCTGGAGAAGGAAATGGTCACCCACTCCAGTATTCTTGCCTAGGAAATACCATAAACAGAGGATCCTGACAAGATACAGTCCATAGGGTTGTAGAAGAGTTAGACACAACTTAGTGAATAAATGACAAAAAAAGTCAATAGCATATTTTTAAAACTACAAAAAAGTTTGGAAATTAAGATACTTCAAAATAATAGTTGGACAAAAATGAATTGCAAGATATATTAGAAAATATTTTGAACTGAATAATAATGAAATTACATCTTATCAGAACTTGACAAATACAGGCAAATAGCATTTTGAGGAAGTGTAATAACTTTAGTTATTTTAGAAAATAAAAAAATTTTAAAATGAATTATCTACATTCCTATCCTCAAAAGTTAAAAATTAAAAGCAAATTAAACCCAAAGTAAGTAGAAAAAAGATGATAATAAAGCATTATTCAGTATATTAGAAAAAAAATCAGAAAAGTTAATAGACTAAAATGGTTACTTTAAAATATTAATAAGATTGAAAATCCTTAGATAAGAATGACTAGAATACTTATTTTTTTAAAAAAGTGCTGCAATCAGAAAGAAAACCAAAAATATCTCTATATATCCAAAGTTTATGACCAATTATCTATAATTAAATTTGACAATTCATATGATGGAGAAATTATATGAGAAATTCAGACTACTGAACTGACTCCAAATTAAACAGAAAATATAAAACAGTCTTATATTTAGTAAAGAATATGAATCCACATTTGAAAAATCTTATTTAAAAAAACACAAAATAATGATGCTGGTTCATGCTATTAAATATTTATAAGTGGAACTATACTTTGCCTAAAGAAACCCTATGCATTCTTTTTTTTTTCCCTCTTAAAAGATATTGAGTCACAACAATCCTGATACCAAAACTTGAGAAAGTCATTATAAGAAAAGAAAATTACAGGTAATCACTTGTGGTCCAATGTTAGGACTTTGTACTTTCACTGCCGAGAGTGCAGGCTCAATCTCTGGTCAGGAAACTAAGATCTCACAAGATGAGTGATGCAGCCAAAACAACAACAACAACAAATAAAACAGAAAAGAAAAATAGCAGACTAACACACCTCTTGAATAAGCAACAAGGATTTTTTTTTTTTACTAAATATTACCAAACAAATTCAGCAATGTATAAAAAATAATAATGCATTATATGTCCTTGTAGGGTTTATGCTGGGCTCCTCTAATGACTCAGCAGTAAAGAATCCAGCTGCAAATGCAAGAGACACAGGTTGGATCCCTGGTTCAGGAAGATCCCCTAGAGAAGAAAATGGTAACCCCCTCCAGTATTCTTGCCTGGGAAATCCCATGGACAGGGGAGTCTAAGGGCTACAGTCTATATGGTTGCAGAAGGAGTGAGACAGGTCTTAGTGACTAAAATACAACAAAAACAGGGTTTATCATAGGTAATCCTTATTTAACTCAGAAAAATGTATCCGTATTGTTTATAACATTAACTGAATTAAAGGAGAAAATTACAGTTGTAGAAAAAGCCTTTGTTGAAAGTAACACCAATTCATGATTAAAAACAGAAAACTAGGAATAAAAGGGAACATTGTCAATATAATGTAGGACATCTACAGAAACCCTACAGCAAACGCTACATTTATTACTAAAATGTTGAACCCTTTTCCAGAAGATCAAGGAAAACAGGATATCTTTTCTTACCATTTCAAATCAGCATTGAACATCCAAACAAGTCCAATAAAGTACTAAATATTGTAAAAGGTAGTACTGTAATTATCCACAGATAGCATGACTATGAAGCTAGAAAAGCTTGTGGAACATAAAACACAAAACAAAAATTTGAAACTAATAACCAAATTTCTTTAAATTGCAAAATACAACATTTGATAGCTATTACATTTGAAAATGTCAATATAAAATTATTTCATTTGAAATAATATAAGAAAAAGGTAACATACCTTTACCTCCTCTTTGCTAGAATGGGTAATTTTTTGGTTGACAGAAATGTTTTATAATGGATTGTTGTATGGTAATTATATGGGTATAGATTTTACCAACTTAAGACTTGTGCATTTCTCTGTATGTCAATTATATTTCAATTTTACTCTGTGGGAGAAGATGAGGGTGGGATGATCTGAGAGAACAGCATTGAAACATGTATATTATCATATATGAAACAGATTGCCAGTTCAGGTTTGATGCATGAGACAAGGTGCTCAGGGCTGGTGCACTGGGATGACCCAGAGGGATGGGATGGGGAGGGAATGGGAGGGGTGTTCAGGATGGGGAACACTTGTAAGCCCATGCCTGATTCATATCAATGTATGACAAAAACCACTACAATATTGTAAAGTAATAAGCCTCCAACTAAATTTTTTTTTTAATTAAGTAAATACGGTTTAGTGCAGTTCAGTTCAGTCGCTCAGTCATGTCCAACTCTTTGCGACCCCATGAATTGTACCACACCAGGCCTCCCTGTCCATCACCAACTCCTGGAGTTCACTCAAACTCACGTCCATCGAGTCTGTGATGCCATCTAGCCATCTCATCCTCTGTCATCCCCTTCTCTTCCTGCCCCTAATCCCTCCCAGCATCAGAGTCTTTTCCAATGAGTCAACTCTTCGCATGAGGTGGCCAAATATGGTTATGTTATTAAAAAAAAAAAAAGCTTTTTAAATCTTTTGTGTCTTTCTCTTTTGTTTATTGATCTTCAGGAATCACTACTCTACTGGGTTCCATGGGGAAGAGATTTTACTATTTTTTTTGTTTATGCAACACTTCAATGGAGAAATGAATAAATGTTTATAATGAAGATACAGGAAGAGGAGAACAAACTAAAGCAGATGACATATTATAATTAAGACAGATCACATAAACTAAATCTTGCATTAAATATCTTTTCATCATTCCAAGGGCAGAACTTTTATAAGCCAACCAAGCGTTTTGTCTGGAATTTGACCAAAAATCTAGTTTTATCAATTTCTGCTGTATTTTTTAATTTGAATAAAAACAGCTGTATGTGTGGCAAATATAAAAATATATTTTCTCTATTAATAGCAATGTTTGTTCTTGTTCAGGCTCTAAGTTGTGTTTTATTCTTTGTAATCTTATAGACTAGAGCACACCAGGAGCCTTGGTCCTCTACCATCTCTGGGAGTTTGTTAAAATTCATGCCCAATGAATTGCTGATGCTATCTAACCATCTCATCCTCTACCACCCTCTTCTCCTCTGCCTTCAATCTTTCCCAGCATCAAGGTATTTTCCAATGAGTTGACTCTTCGAATCAGGGGGCCAGATGTTGGAGATTCAGCTTTAGCATCAAACTTTCCAATTAATATTCAGGATTGATTTCCTTTAGGATTGATTGATTTCATCTCCATGCAGTCCAAGCAACTCTCAAGAGTCTTTTCCAGCATCACAGTTTGAAAGCATCAATTCTTTAGTGCTCAGTCTTCTTTATGGTCCAACTCTCACATTCCTACATGACGACTGGAAAAACCACAGTTTTGACCATTTGAACTTTTGTCAGCAAAGTGATGTCTCTGCTTTCTAATATGCTGTCTACATTTGTCATAAAATTCTTTTCAGGGAGACATTTTTTAATTTCATGGCTGCAGTCACAGTCCAGAGTGACTTTGGAGCCCAGGTAAGTAAAATCTGTCACTGCTTCCACATTTTCCCCATCTGTTTCTCATGAAATGATGTAATCAGAAGGCATGATCTTATTTTTTGAATGCTGAGTTTTAAGCCAACTCTTCTTTCACTCTCATCAAGGGGCTCTTTAGGTCCTCTTCACTTTCTGCCATTAGGCTACTATCATCCACATATCTGAGGTTGGTGATATTTCTCCCTCCAATCTGAATTCAGTTGATGATTCGTTTAGCTCAGCATTTCACATGATGTACTCTGCATAGAAGTTAAATAAGCAGGGTGACAATAACAGCCTTGACACAGTCCTTTCCCAATTGTTAACCAGTCCATTGTTCTACGTCTGATTCTAACTGTTGTGTCTTGACTGCATACAGGTTTCTCAGAATGTAAGTAAGGTGTTTTGGTATCCCTCAACTCTTTAAGAATTTTCCACAATTTGTTGTCATCCACACAGATGGCAGAATAGATTTTTTTGTTCTGGAATTCCCTTACTTTCTCCATGATCCAATGAATGTTGGCAATTTGATTTCTGGTTCTTCTGACTCTTCAAAACTCAGCTTGCACAGCTGGAAGTTCTCAGCTCTCGTTGTGCTGAGGCCTACCTTGAAGAATTTTGAGCGTTACCTCTCTAGCATGTGAAATGAGTACAATTATATTGTAGTTTGAACATTCTTTCATATTGCCCTTCTTTGGGATTGGAATGAAAACTGACTTTTACAGTCCCATGGCCACCTCTGTTTTCCAAATTTGCTGACATATTGAACACAGCATTTTAACAGCATCATATTTTAGGATTTTAAATACTTCAGCTGGAATTCTGTCACCTCCAATATCTTTGTTCTTACTAATGCTTTGTAAGAAAACTCAACTTCACACTCCTGGACGTCTGATTCTAAGTGAGTGACCACACAATCATAGTTATCTGGATTGTTGTATAGCTCTTCTGTGTATTCTTGCACCCCTTTTACTATCTTCTGCTTCTGTTAAGTCCATACCATTTCTCTCCTTTTTCATGCCCATCCTTGCATGAAATGCTCACATGATATCTCCAAGTTTCTTAAAGAGATCTCTAGTCTTTTCCATTCTGTTGTTTCCCTATATCTCTTTGCATTGTTCTTTTAAGAAGGGCTTCTTTTCTATCTTTGTTATTCTGTGGAACTCTGCATTCAGTTGGGTATATCTTTTCATTTTTCCCTTGTCTTTTGCTTTTCTACTTTCCTCAGCTATTTGTAAAGCCTCCTCAAACACCCACTTTGTCTTTTTGCATTTCTTTTTTCTTTAGGAGAGTTCTGGTCGCTGCCTCTTTACAAGTCATATGAACTGCTATCCATCTGAATGACCTAAAGGTTTTTCCTACTTTCTTCAGTTTAAGCCTGAATTTTGTAATAGGAGCTCATGATCTCAAACACAGTCAATTCCATGTCTTGTTTTTGCGGACTATAAAGAACTTGGCCACCTGATGCAAAGAACTGACTCATTTGAAAAGACCCTGATGCTGGGTACCATTGAAGGCCAAAGGAGAAGGGGATGACAGAGGATGAGATGGTTGCATGACATCACGACTCAATGGACATGAGTTTGAGTAAACTCCAGGAGTTGGTGATGGACAGGGAGGCCTGGCATGCTGCAGTCCATGGGGTGATGAAGAATAGGACATGACTGAGCGACTGAAGTGAATTGAACTGATATAGAGCTTCTCCATCTTCAGCTGCAAAGAACACAATCAATCTGATTTTGATATTAACCCTCTGATGTCCATGTGTAGAGTCATCTCTTGAGTTGTTGAAAAATTATATTTGCTATGACCAGTGTGTTCTCTTGACAAAACTCTGTTAGCCTTTGCCCTGCTTCATTATGTACTCCAAAACCAAACTTGCCTGTTTTTCCAGACATCCCTTGACTTCCTACTTTTGTATTCCAATCCCCTAAGATGAATGACATATTTTTTGGTATTAATTCTAGAAAGTATTATAGGTCTTCATCGAGCTGGTTAGCTTCAGCTTCTTTGGCATCAGTGGTTGGGGCATAGACTTGGATTACTGTTTTGTTTGCCTTGGAAAAGAACTGAGATCATTTGGTCATTTTTGAGGTTGTACCCAGTACTTACTTTTGGACTCTTTTGTTGCCTATGAGGTCTAAGCCCTTTCTTCTAGAGATTTTTGACCACAGTAATAGATATAATGGTCATCTGAAGTAAATTTGCCCTTCCCACTCATTTTAATTCACTGATTCCTAAGTGTCAACTTTCATTCTTGCACCTTAATTCACAGATCTGACATTCTAGGTTCTTATGCAATATTGTTCTTTACAGAATCAAACTTTCCTTTCATCACAGACACATCCACATCTGAGCATTCTTTCCTCTTTGGCCCAGTCACTTCACTCTTTCTTGAGCTACTAGTGATCGCCCTCCACTCTTCTTTAATAACATATTGGACACCTTCCATCCTTGAGGGCTCACCTCCCAGTGTCATTTTTTTTTTTTTTTTTTGGTCTTTTCATACCACCTGTGTGGTTCTCAAAGCAAGAATACTGAGGTGGGTTGCCATTTTCCTCCCCACCCCCATGGATCACATTTTGTTAGAACTCTTCATTGTGACCCATCTGTCTTGCATGGCTCTGCAAGGTATGGCTAATAGCTGCTTGAGTTATGCAAGCCCCTTTGCCATAACAAGGCTGCAATTCATTATGTGGATAGTAATAAGAGGAGCACACAAATAACAAAACTCAGCATTGACATGAAACTGATATATTTTCTTAAACAATTGTTTTCACTCAAAAAGTATACAAATAGGAAAAGCAAATCACTTGCATCTTATATGTAAATCTGCTAGATACTAAATCAGCAGTGAGAATATACATTTATAAGAAACCATTCTCTCCAAGCGACTTCACTTTCACTTTTCACTTTCATGCATTGGAGAAGGAAATGGCAACCCACTCCAGTGTTCTTGCCTGGAGAATCCCAGGGACGGCGGAGCCTGGTTGGCTACTGTCTATGGGGTCGCACAGAGTCGGACATGACTGAAACAACTTAGCAGCAGCAGCAGCAGTTCTTTCCAAACACAAATTGGCATTCTAGTTGGACAAAAAATAGTCAGACAAATATAAGAATGACTGCAATTTGAATGAGATAGGTGCAGAGTAACATTGGTTTCTGCTGTTCCTTTGGAAAAAATTCACAACAAACTGTGGGAAGTTCTTAAAGAGATGGGAATACCAGACCACTTTACATGCCTCCTGAGAAACCTGTATACAGGTCAAGAAGCAACAGTTAGAACTGGACATGGAACAATGAACGGGTTCAAAATTGGGAAAGGAGTACATCAAAGCTGTATACTGTCACCCTGCTTATTCACTTATATGCAGAGTGCATTATGAGAAATGTCAAGCTGGATGAAGCACAAGTTGGAATTAAGATTGTTGGGAGAAATACTGATAACCTCAGATATGCAGATGACACCACCCTAATGGCAGAAAGTGAAGAGGAACTAAAGAGCCTCTTGATGAAAGTGAAAGAGGAGAGTGAAAAGCTGGTTTAAAACTCAACATTCAAAAACCAAAGATCGTGGCATCTGGTCTCATCACTTTATGGCAAATAGATGGGGAACAATGGAAACAGTGAGAGACTTTTTATTTACTTGGACTTGAAAATTACTGCAGAAGTTGTCTGCAGCCATGATATGAAAAGATGATTGCTCCTTGGAAGAAAAGCTATGACAAACCTAGATAACGTATTAAATAACAGAGACATCATTTTGCCAATAAATGTCTATATAGTTAAAGCTATGGTTTTTCCAGTAGTCATGTACAGATATGCAAGTTGGACCTTTGAGAAGGCTGAGCACTGAAGTATTGATGCTTTCAAACTGTGGTGTTGGAAAAGACTCTTGAGAGTATCTTGGACAGCAGGGAGATCAAATCATTCAATCTTAAAAGAAATCAACCATGAATATTTGTTGGAATGATTAATCCTGAACTTGAAGCTCCAATACTTTGGATACCTGATGCGAAGAGCTGACTCATTAGAAAAGGTCCTGATGCTGGGAAATATTGAAGGCAAGAAGAGAAGAGGAGGACAGAGGACAAGATGGTTGGATGGCATCATTGACTCAATGGACATGACTTTGAACAAGCTCTGGAAAATGGGAGCTGGTGAAGGACAGGAAAGCCTGGGGTGCTGCAGTCCATGGGGTTTCAAAGAGTTGGACATTACTGAGTGACTGAACATCATGGGCTTCTGCTATTTCTTTGGAAAAAATAAATATATGCCATGCCTTGTCAACTCCACTACACATCTCTGTGAGAAGCAAGTCACCCCATTGCCCTTCTCTTTCCCTTATTCTCCAATCTCAGATTTTTGCTTAGGTTTTGCTTATCTAGATGGTTTTCCCCCGTTTCTCCCTACCTGCTATATCTTCATACCCATTTTTTAAAAAAGACCCAGTCCAAACTCCTCCAAACAACTTTCACTTGTGTCTTTCTTTTCTATACCCCTCTGGTTCTCATATGCAGCCATATCCCTTCTCTTCCTGTTTCATAAAAGCTTTTCTTTGCTATGTTGCATACTGTATGTTTCCATCAAAGTAATATCCTCTCATACTCAGCACTTACTCACAGCATTGGACCATAGTTGCCACATGGAAGATACTCAAAAGTATGGGTTGGTGTTATTAACACACAATACTGAGGGCATACGGTGCGTGAAACACATGGTTGTTTTTCTTTTTTCCTGTTAAAGTGCTTGAGGATAGGTGGGGTCCAGACACCTTTGATCCACTCTCCTTGTTATCCAACGCAGCTCCTGGAAAAGTGCAAGCAAAACAAGCAGTGGCTGCAGCATGCAGTTTCTCGATTCAGCAAGTGAGCTGACTATGTAAGTGGAACGTTGGTAAAATACAGTCCAGAAACAATGACTGCCATTCCCGAATTTCTCTGGAGAAGGAATTTGCTAGAGTGGCAATGTCATTGGCTTGAGGTACAAAGATAAACATTCCCTTCTACCTGTGCCAAAAGAGAACAGGCCTGGCTACCCTTGGGAAAAGCTCTTTCCCCTGCAACAGGATGTCGTGTTGTGCTTTAGGCACTCATTCGCACTGACTCTGGAGGCAGCCAAAAGATATGTCAGGACTACCTTTATGTATGCTTTAAAGATCTGTATAACTTGATCCCTGGAAACTTCTCAGTATGGAGTACACAACGGTATGCCATCTGAGAAAGGCTGAAAGACCACAGTCTCTGGTGACTGAAAATGAAGGATCATCAGCCACATTTCAGAACAAAGGCTCCAACTTGTCCAATCCATGGCTGGAATGAAAACTGAAATGAAAGCTGACCTTTTCCAGTCCTGTGGCACTGCTGAGTTTTCCAAATTTGCTGTCATATCGAATGCAGCACTTAACAGCATCATCTTTTATGATTTAAAATAGCTCAGCTGAATTCCATCACCTTCACTAGGTTTGTTCATAGTAGCACTTCCTAAGGCCCACTTGACTTCATATTCCAGGATGTCTGGCTCTAGGTGAATGATCATACCATTGTGCTTATCTGGGTCATTAAGATAGTTCTTGTATAGTTCTTCTGTGTATTTTTGCCACATCTTCTTAAAATCTTTTGCTTTTGTTAGGTCCATGCTATTTCTGTTCTTTACTGTGCCTATCTTTGCATGAAATGTTCCTTTGGTATCTCTAATTTTCTTGAAGATATCTCTAGTCTCTCCCATTCTATTGTTTTCCTCTATTTCTTTGTACCTTTCCTTTTCTCCTTTGCCTTTCACTTCTCTTCTTTCCTCAGCTATATTTATAAAGACTCCTCAGACAATCATTTTGCCTTTTTGCATTTTTTTTCCCTTAGGGATGATTTTTATCATGGACTGCTGTACAATGTTAGGAATCTCCACCCATACTTCTTCAGGCATTCTCTCTGTCAGATCTAATACCTTGAATCTATTTATCACTTCCACTATATAATCATAAGATTGTTGATATATCTCCCAGCAGTCTTCATTCCAGCTTGTGATTTATCCAGCCTAGCATTTCCCATGATGTACTCTGCATGGAAATTAAATAAGCAGGGTGACAATGTACAACTTGTCACACTACTTTTCTAATTTGTAAGTAGTCAGTTATTCCATGTCCAGTTCTAACAGCTGCTGCTTGTCCTGCATACAGGTATCTTAGGTGACAGATAACGTGGTCCAGTATTCCCATCTTTTTAAGAATTTTCCATTTTTTGTGATCCACACACTCAAAGGCTTTAGTGTAGTCTATAAAACAGAAACAAGGATGTTTTTTCTGGAACTACCTTGCTTTCTCCATGATCCAACAAATGTTGGCAGTTTCATCTCTGGTTTCCTTGCCTTTTCTAAATCCAGCGTGTACATCTGGACTTTCTTGGCTCATATACTGCTGAAGCCTAGCTGAAGGATTTTGAGCATGAGCTTGCTATCAAGTGAAATGAACACAATTGACATTGCCCTTCTTTGGGATTGGAATGATAATTGACCTTTTTCAGTCCTGTGGCCTTTGCTGATTTTTCCAAATTTGCTGACATATTGAGTGAAGCACTTCAACAGCATCATCTTTTAGGATTTAAAAAGCTCAGTTGGAATTCCATCACCTCCACTAGCTTTGTTTGTAGCAGTAATGTTTCCTAAGGCCCACTTGACCTCACACTCCAGGATGTCTGGTTTTAGGTGAGTGAGCACACCAGTGTGGTTATCTAGTTCATTAAACCATTTTTTGTACAGTTTTTCTGTGTATCTTTGCTACCTCTTCTTGATATCTTCTGCTTCTGCTAAGTCCTTACAATTTCCAAACTTTATCACTCCCATCCTTGCATGAAGTATTCCCTTGGTAGTTCCAGTTTTCTTGAAGAGGTCTTTAGTCTTTCTGGTAGTAATACATACCTATTTTTGGCTGGTCTTTCCATTCAAGATAAAAGCATTGACCACGATAGATAGATATCAGTCCAACAAACAGAAACTGCTAAACACATTTTGTTGTTGTTGTTGTTCAGTCACTCAGTCATGTCAGACTCTTTGTGACCCCAAATACTGCATTACACCAGGCTTCCCCATCCATCATCAACTCCTGAAGCTTGCTCAAACTCGTATCCATGGAGTCAGTGATGCCATCCAACCATCTCATCCCCTGTTGTCTCCTTCTCCTCCTGCCTTCAATCTTTCCCATCATCAGAGTCTCATAATGAGTTGGTTCTTCACATCTGCTGGCCAAATTATTGGAGTTTCAGCTTCAGCACTTTTACCTATTCCAAATTTATTCCATTTAATAATATTTCTTTAGACACTAATGTCTGATTATTTTTGAATCTCATGTCAGCTTGTTTCAGAGAGATAGGAGGTGATAGCATGTGATTGCTAAGTGACACTTGAAAGGGATTTGACCAAAAAATTGAATATACTTGGTCTGGGTTTGAAACCTGGTTTCTCATTCATGCTGTTGTACTATAATCTGAAGTTTTAAATTCCTTAGGCAATACATTTGACCTTAAAACACTGCTATGCTTCAGGGATCTCCATAAGTTGTAGTAGCTCTTTTATCCAGCCTAGCTTTGTTACCTCTAAAGCATTTGCAAATGAGCTCCTGTATAGGAAGGTACTAGTATGTTTATAGCCATAAATTAATGGGTATTTGAGAGAGATTTTCTATGACAACTATTTTAGGTTATTTGAAGATCAGTTTTGTTTTAAAAGATTGCTTTACTTGAATTTGAAACCTTGAAAATAGCAAGTAATTCAAACAGTCTAAGCAGCAAGTATGATGCAGCTATAATTACCTGAATATGTTAACATTTAGGGAACAGTCAGGAGCATTACTGGCCTTTAGAAAAATAGAATGCTTCATGTAGACACTAATTAATCAATAAAATCCTAATTGGATTCTATTAAGTATTGAAAACGACATTTCAACTTAAATATTCCATGTACAACTCTGACCCATTCCCAAGCAACAATAAAAGCCAATTAAGGTGGTATTCATATTATAATTATGACTGCTATGACTACCCTCATTTACATTAATATAACAATTAAAGAGAACACAGTAAGGAAAGAATCCAAGTAAGTACTCCTATACAGATGCCTCAATTTTTAGCTATTGTTGAAGGATTCAATATTACACAAAAGTGGCTTTTAAAGAATAGAAGGTTTGGAAATAGAAAGCTTGAGAAAGTATCCATGTTTTACTAACTAACTATCTGAGATCAGTGTCTCCTTCTGTAAAATGGGAATAAGAGTGGTTGTTTTCAGGACTATGTTGAAGATTAGAATTGATGTATATCAGTGATCCAGCCAAGGACTGGATGAGATGAAGTCATGCAGAAAGTGGCAGATCTAGTGTAGAATACTGAGGTCTGTGCTCCAGGAATTTTAGGGAGAAACCCAGGATTCATCAAATCCTACCTGCCATTTTCGCTGCAGAAACCCTTTTGACTGTAGTCCCCAAGATTATATTGCAACCTCTGCTTGCACACTTGAATCTATTCCCTCATCGGGTACCACAGTTTATTGCCAATATTGTTAGAGCATGCATAATTTAACCACCTTATTGATTCTCATCAGACCTAGTTTTACCATCAATAATAACATAAACCATACTGAAATTATTTTCTAGATGAATTGTTCAGGAAATACAGCCATATCTTTAGCTGACTTTGAACATAAGCTGCCTCAGGTCAAATTCTAGCCGTCATTGACTTGCTCTGTTACCTTGGACTGTTAACCTCCTCATGCTTTGCTTTTCTCATCATTAAAATGTGAATAGTAATTCGTCTCTTCTATGCACTGTGAATATTAGCTATTACTCCATTCCTTACCTTTACCTTTTTTGTTCTCGAACATTACATGTAGAATATGATGTACAAGCCTTTGTCTAGCACAATAAAACTTCTCTGGATGTCAGTTTAAACATCAAAAGCCATGTTACATTGGCCATTTTGATTCTCATCTTTGTGGGATGAGCTATGTATATCCAGATCTGCTTGACAACAAAATATTTTTCTTTTTACAGTGCAAGGTAAGGAGACAGAAGCTTAGAGAAGTGAGGTCAGGAAACTAGTCTGCACTTCCCAAGTTTGTATGTGGAAGGTCAAGATCAGAGCAGTTGCAGGTGCCACAGACTTGACACTTAAGGGCTTTGGGGTCTCTCTAGCATCACCGTTTCCTTCTCCATAGCATCAGCCACCAGTAGGCAAAGAAAGGAAACAAGAAAAGATGATACCACAGTTGTGAGAAACTGAGATCCTGGCTTTGTAACTGGCCACCATGAAGAGGAGCAATGCAAACCAGGGCTAATAGACCACAAAACTACTTGATCCAGTAGCAGCCAGAAAGTTTACCAGCAGTACTCAGCAGTCAGGTAGGAGAATCGGGCTGATTCCTCCTGGGAAAGGCAGGTTGTGGTGCTGTGATACAAACCCTCAGCTAAAAATGGTCTATTACTTGCACACAAAGTGTAAGAGCATCTTGCAATGAGAAGAGATGCGTGCAGTTCATCAGTGACCTTCTGAAAACAACATTTTGTTCACAGAATGAGTTCAATAGTCAGGTGGGAAATCTGACTAAGACTATACTTGGGGTGGTGCCAAGAGTGATGATAACTTTAAAATCATATTATGTAATTAGTCATCTCTTTATTTTTATATTGAATATTCTTTATAGAAATAGACCTGATTCTTAGGACAATAAGGACAGTGCTATCCAAATGCTGCTGAGTTAAGACTTGTTCCTAAAATGTAGCCTGAAAGGGAGGAACATTCTTAGACTGTATCTCAAGGTAGTGTAGACTGACTGCTCTATAGACCCAGAATGTTATCTTGAATTAATTTCCAAGCATCACAAAGTAAGAAAATCATTGAGATAGGTCCTAGATCAAACTTCTTTACAATAAACCCTAGACTTCTTTTTTGGCAATAGTTCCTATGATATAAATTAAGCAAAGATATCAAGATAAAAATGATTTTTTAAGAGCAAAAGTTATTATGTGAATTATTTTATTAATTAATCTATAAATTTTCCCATTATAAGCTGAAGTTTTGATAATTTTGTTTTATATACTTTCTATATTTTAAATTAATTCTAATTTAAAGGGCCATTAAATAATTATGTGATTCCATTTATATGAAATATCCAGTATAGGACCATTCATAGTAACAGAAGGAAGATTAATGGTTATCAGCGGTGGCAGGGAGGGGAAATGGGGAGAGGCTGCTCAATGAGCATCTGGTTTCCTTTTGAGGTGATGAAAATACTCTTGAACTAGATGTGGTTATGGTTTACAACAGAGTAAATGTCACTAATGGTAAGATTTTGTGTGATGTGTACTTTACCACAAAAAAGAAATCACAAAAAAATAACTTTAGGAAGATTTTGTCCTTTGGAAGTTATTGGAGTTTCAGGCGGGGGGCGGGGGGAAACTGGGAACAAAAATAGACTCTTATTCTAATCCTGGATCTATCACTATGAGCTATGTGACCTTGGATGACTGGCTGATTCCCCTGAACCTCATGAACCACATAAGCTTTTTGGAGGAATGGCTAATGCAGATCAAACACCTTGCAAAGTATTTGATGTATAGCATGTGCTTAGTAATAGTAATGGCCACATAGTCATGGATTCTCTAAGGTGATATAATAGGTAAAAAGACAATGATTTAGAGGTTGGTTTTATTGTAAAGAAATTTGCTGAAAATGTGCAGCAGTGATTCCAATGAGACTGACGATGGTGTATTCATATTAGTCCTTTTCTCCCTGAGCTGGAATTCAGTGCAGATAATATTTTTGACATTTAAATAAGACAAAAAAGAAAAACATTGTCTACCCAAATTATTGAGTTTCTAGGGCTGATAGAAATACTATTTCTTGAAAACCTTAAACTGTGAGGCAAAAGATCAAGTTAGTAGGTACAAAATATGAAGGATTAGACTGATACAGAGATCTATATTTCTGGAATGTAAGAACTTTACTGACATTTCTTGAAGAGTCTAATCTTGGTTTGATTAATTGGGCAAAAGATATGTGGGCCTCTCAGATGGAGCTAGTGGTAAAGAATCCACCTGTCAATTAAGAAGACATAAAAGATGCAGGTCTGATCCTGGGTAGGGAAGATCCCTCAGAGGAGGGCATGGCAACCCACTCCAGTATTCTTGCTGGAGAATCCCATGGACAGAGGAGCCTAGCAGGCTACAATCCATAGGGTTGCAAAGAGTTGGACATGACTGAAGTAACTTACCATGTATATACGTATATATGACAACAACTAATACAGGTACTATTGTTATCCTCCCATTTGAAATGAGAAATCTGAGGCAATTTGATTTGTTCCTTCCCCTTTATTATACATATAGTAAGATGTTAAACCAGTATTATAAATTGAGGTACTATACCTTCAGGAACCTTGGTTTTAACCACTATACAATAGCTATGTCTCTATTCCATACATCTAATTTTACTTTTGACTTGAGGCATTTTTAACTTGCATCTTTATGAAGACAAGGAATTTATTTATTTGTTGCCATAATGTGCAGTATTCAGGATCTTAGTTCCCTGACCAGGCATCAAACCTGCACCCCTGCAGTGAAAGCATGGAATTTTAACAACTGGATCACCATGGAAGTCCTAAGGAGAGTTTATTGATACTTATTAAACATAAAGTATAATGAGAACTTTATATAGTATGATTGTTGTTGTTTAAACACCAAGTTCTATCTGACCCTTTTGTGACCCCATGGACTGTAGCCCACCAGACTCTTCTTTCTATGTGATTTCCAGACAAGAATACTGGAGTGGGTTGCCATTTCCTTCAAGGATCTTCCTGACCCAGGGAATAAACCCATTTTTCCTGCCTTGGCAGATGGATTCTTTACTACTGAGTCACCTAGGAAGTCCATATGGTATGATGCAGCTAGCTATATAGTCATCTACCTTAAGCCATAAATGTTTTCCTTTGTATTAGCTTAAAATTTCTAATTCTTTCTAAGCAAGAAACTTCTCGGAAGTTTTGTTGTGGACAACTAAATATTTGTATTAGATGTTCAGTGTCCTTTTTGTAGCTTTTCCCTTCTAGACATTTTGAGGTTCTATTTCACGGAAAAAAGCCCAGAAAGATTAAAAGCCGAGTAAGAAATAAATACTATTTTAATAATCTTGAGGAGACCTCTGTAATCATCCAGAAAGCAGATGTTACCATTTAGGATGTCACTGGGTACAAGTTGTAGAACACACTATGAAACTGACTTAAATGGTAGAGAATTTACTGTTTCACATAAAAGTCTTCTAGAGCCAGGCTATATTTGGTACAAATGTGTAAAAGCTCAATACTGACTTCTGGGACACACACACGTTTTCCTTCCTGCCTCTAGCACTATCTTCAAGGTGTCGGCTTTCCTTTGGATATGTGTTGCTTCCTGGTTGCAGGAGGAGAGCTTCACCTCCAAGCATCACATTCTAACACAACTGTGCATAACACAGAAAACTGTATTCAGTATCTTGTAATAACCTATAGTGGAAAAGAATATACACATCACTTTGCTGTACCCTGAAGGTAACACAAAATTGTAAATTGAGTATACTTCAATTAAAAGATCATATGATCCTCTTGATCAGTAGAGAAAATTCATTTAATGAAATTCAGCACTCTTATATATATATATAAAGAGTTTTGTTATATATATATATATAGCAAAAGTTCTGAATTACATGGATATAGAAGGGGAAAAATCTCAGCACAATAAAGGCCATATATAACAAACCCACAATTAATATCATGCTAAGCAATGAAAAGCTGAACAATGACAAGTTTACCTAAGATCAAGAACAAGACACAGATTTTCACTTTCATGAATCCTATTCAACATTTTACTAGAAGTCTTCAGTTCAGTTGCTCAGTCCTGTCTGACTCTGCAACCCCATGAAGCGCAGCATGCCAGGCCTCCCTGTACATCACCAACTCCCAGAGTCTACCCAAACTCATCTCCATCGAGTCAGTGATGCCATCCAGCCATCTCATCCTCTGTCATTCCCTTCTCCTCCTGCCCCCAATCCCTCCCAGCATCAGGGTCTTTTCCAATGAGTCAACTCTTTGCACGAGGTGGCCAAAGTATTGGAGTTTCAGCTTCAGCATCAGTCCTCCCAATGAACATCCAGGACTCATCTCCTTTAGGGTGGACTGGTTGGATCTCCTTGCAGTCCAAGGGACTCTCAAGAATCTTCTGCAACAGCACAGTTCAAAAGCATCAATTCTTCGGTACTCAGCTTTCTTCACAGTCCACCTCGCACATCCATACATGACCACTGGAAAAATCATAGCCTTGACCAGACAGACCTTTGTTGGCAAAGTAATATCTCTGCTTTTGAATATGCTATCTAGGTTGGTCATAACTTTCCTTCCAAGGAGTAAGCGTCTTTTAATTTCATGGCTGCAATCACCATCTGCAGTGATTTTAGAGCCCCCCAAACTAAAGTCTGATACTGTTTCCACTGTTTCGCCATCTATTTCCCATGAACTAATGGGACCAGATGCCATGATCTTCGTTTTCTGAATGTTGAAATTTAAGCTACTTTTTCACTCTCCTCTTTCACTTTCATCAAGAGGCGTTTTAGTTCCCCTTCACTTTCTGCCATAAGGGTGGTGTCATCTGCATATCTGAGGTTATTGATGCTTCTCCCAGCAATCTTGATTCCAGCTTGTGCTTCTTAGCCAGAGTAATTAGGCAATAACAAGAAACAAAAGGCAATCAAATTAGAAAGGAAAAAGTAAGCCTATCTCTGCACATGACATGACCTAATATATAGAAAACACTAAAGACTTCATCAAAAATGTTAGAACTAATTAATGAATTCAGTAAAGTTTCAGGATATAAAACCAACATGTAAGTAAGTTGTGTTTCAACACACTAACAATTAAAACTCTGAAAGACATATAACAATATGCTGCTAACAATAGCATCAAAAAGAATAAAAAATTTAGGAATAAATTTAACAAAGAAGTGAAAGATCTGTATACTGAAAACTACAAGATTTTGATGAAATAAATTTAAGGAGATACAAGTAAATGGAAAGATACTATGTGTTCATGGCTCAGAAGAAGTATGATGGTTAAAATGTCCATTCTATCCAAAAATATTTATATATTCAGTGCAGTCCTTACTAAAACTTCAAGGGTATTTTTCCTCAGAGTACAAAAAAAAATCCTAAAATTAGTATGGAACCACATAAGAATAGCTAAAGCAATTTTGAGAATAAAATAAAATTGGAGGCCTCACACTTTCTGATTTCAATCTATATTACAAAGCTATAGTAATTAAAACACAGGTATATAAACAGACACACAGGCCAATGGAATAGAATAGAAAGCCCAGAAATAAATTCATCCATATACTGTCTACTGGGCTTCTCTAGTGTTTCAGTGGTAAAGAATCCACCTGGCAATGTAGGAGTTTAGTTTAGTTCAGTCACTCAGTCATTTCCAACTCTTTGCAATCCCATGGATGGTAGCATGCCTGGCTTTCCTGTCCATTACCAACTCCTGGAGCTTGTTCAAACTCATGTCCTTTGAGTCTGTGATGCCATCCAACCACCTATTCTCTGTCCTGCCATCCCCTTCTCTGCCTGCCTTCAATCCTTCCAAGCATCAGGAACTTTTCCAATGAGTCAGTTCTTCACATCAGATGAAGATGTGAAAGTACTGGAGCTTCAGCTTCAGCATCAGTCCTTCCAATGAATATTCAGCACAGACTTCCTTTCAGATTGATTGGTTTGCTCTCCTTGCTCTCCAAGGGACTCTCAAGAACCTTCTACAACACTACAGTTCAAAAGTATTAATTCTTTGGTGGTCAGCTTTCTTTATGGTCCAGGTCTCACATCCATACATGATTCCCACAAAAAACCATAGATTTGACTAGATGAAACTTCATAGGCAAAGTAATGTCTCTGCTTTTAATATGCTATCTAGGTTGGTCATAGCTTGTCTTCCAAAGATCAAGCATCCTTTAATTTCATGGCTGCATTCACCATCTGCAGTAATTTTGGAGTCCCACAAAATAAAGTCTGTCACTTTTTTCATTGTTTCCCCGTCTATTTGCCATGAAGTGATGGGATCAGATGCCATGATCTTAGTTTTCTGAATATTGAGTTTTAAGCCAGCTTTTTCGCTTTCATCAAGAGGTTCTTTAGTTCCTCTTCACTTTCTGCCATTAAGGAGGTGTCATCTGCATATCTGAGGTTATTGGTATTTCTCCTGCAATCTTGATTCCAGCATGTGTGTCTTCCAGTCAGGCATTTCACAATTGCACTCTGAAAATAAGTTAAATATACAAGGTGATAATATACAACCTTGACATACTCCTTTCCCAATTTGGAACCAGTCCATTGTCCCATGTTAAGATCTAACTGTTGCTTCTTGACCTGCCTACAGATTTCTCAGGAAACAGGTAAGGTGGTCTGGTATTCCCATTTCTTAAAGAATTTTCCACAATTTGTTGTCATCCACACAGTCAAAGGCTTTAGCATACTCAATGAGTAGAAGTAAATATTTTTCTGGAATTCTTTTGCTTTTTCTATCATCCAACAGATGTTGACAATTTGATCTCTGGTTCCTTTGCAGAAACTAGATCCCATTTTATACCACTCTCAAAAATTAAATAAAAATGTATTAAAGATTTAAATATAAGCCCCAAAATTATAATGTTCCTAGAGGAAAATACAATGGAAAGTTTTCTTGATATTGATCTTGGCAAGAAACAAAAAGGTAAAAATAAATAACTACAATCACATTACATCAAAAAATATCTGGACAGCAACAAAAGCATCAATTTATGTAAAGGGAAAATATTTGAAATCATGTATCAGATAAGGAGTTAATATTAGAAATATATAAGGAACTCATTCAAGTCAATAGCAAAATAATAAAAATGGGAGTACAACCTGAACAGACATTGTTCTAAAGAAGATATAGATGGTCAACAAGTACATGAAAGTGTTCAACATCACAAATAATCAGAGAAATGAAAATCAAAGCCACATGAGATATCACTTCATACCTGTTAGAATGGTTATTATGAAAAAGAGAAGAGATTAAAAAGGATGTGGAGAAAAGGGAACTATTTTGTTCCATTGTTGGAAATGTAAATTGGTCAAACATTATGGAAAACAGTATAGCATCCTCAAAAAATGAAAAATAGAGCTACCATATAATCCTACCACTCCACTTCTGAATATATATCTAAAAGAAATCAAACCACTGTTTTGAAAAGATATATACATCCCATGTTCATTGAAGCGTTATTCACATGCTGTTGATGCTGCTAAGTCACTTCAGTTGTGTCCGACTCTGTGCGACCCCATAGACAGCAGCCCACCATGCTCCCCCATCCCTGGGATTCTCCAGACAAAATTCCCTGGTAGCCCAGTGGTTAGGATTCTGGGCTTTCACTGCCATGACCTGGATTCAGTCCCTGGTCAGGAAACTGAGATCCAGCAAGCCATCTGGCATGGTAAAAAGAGAGAAAAAAGTGTATATATACACATATATATGTGTATATATAATGGAATATGACTCATCTTCATAAAAAGGAAATCCTGCCATTTGCAACATGGATATTAGATCTGGGTAATCTAATAGTTAGATAGTGACCTCAGTTAGCAATATTTATTATATAATTGAAATTTGTTATGAGTAGATCTTCGACCCAATAGACTGTAGCCTACTTGGCTCCTCTGTCCATGGAATTTCCCAGGCAATAGTACTGGAGTGGGTTGCTATTTCCTTCTCCAATGAGTAGATCTTAAATGTTCTCACAACACACATATACACACACACTGTAAAAATGTGAGGTGATGAATTTTATCAAAGTAATACTTTTGTAACACATACATATTTCAAATCACCACATTGTATACCTTGAGCTTCCGGGGTGGCTCAGATGGTAAAGAATAAGCCTTAATCAGTATCTGTATGCCTGAATTCATATACCTTAAGCTTACACAATGTTGTGAGTAAATTTTATCTCAATAAAGCTGGGGAAAATATAGAAAATATCTTTAATATAGAGGAAAATGGCTTTTGGTAGTCTAGGAAACCATGTCAAATGTTTTGGTCTTAGGTTCATGTAGCCCTTTCTACTTCCTCCTCAAATCTAAATCTAGCTCTTTCAGGTAGCCCAGATGCACAGATTCCATTGGGCCTTTGTTTTGTGCCCTTCCCAAGTAATCCCACTGCTGGGCATACACACCAAGGAAACCAGAACTGAAAGAGACACATGAACCCCAGTGTTCATTGCAGCACTGTTTATAATAGCCAGGACATGGAAACAACCTAGATGTCCATCAGCAGATGAATGGATAAGAAAGCTGTGGTACATATACACAATGGAGTATTACTCAGCCACTAAAAAGAATAGATTTGAATCAGTTCTGGTGAGATGGGTGAAACTGGAGCCGATTATATAGAGTGAAGTAAGCCAGAAAGAAAAACACCAATACAGTATACTTACACATATCTATGGAATTTAGAAACATGGTAATGATACCCCTGTATGTAAGACAGCAAGAGACATAGATGAATAGAATGGACTTTTGGACTCTGAGGGAGAGGGAGAGGGTGGGAGGATTTGGGAGAATAGCACTGAAACATGTATACTATCATGTAGAAATGAATCGCCAGTCTATGTTTGATACAGGATACTTAGGACTGGTGCATGAGGATGATCCAGAGAGTTGATATGGGCTGGGAGGTGGGGGAGGGGGTTTAGGATTGGGAACTCATGTACACCCAAGATGGATTCATGTCAATGTATGGCAAAACCAATACAGTATTGTAAAGTAAAATAAAGTAAAAATAAAAATTAAAAAAATCTCAATCTAGAAGCCAGAATTCCCATGAATATGGAGGCAGACTGTGAAAACAATAACAAATTAACAGGTTACTGCCTAAAGAGAGGACCTCACCAGCTTGGTTTTACTTATAAATTGCAGACAAATTAAAGATGTACCAGGAGGGTCTCCGCTTGTCAGTTTGAAGACCTTTCCTTTGTACTTTTCAAGAAGCAACAGTGCAAGAGTGCCCTTTATACATAAGCAATGGATGTGAAAATAGAAAGTTTAGGACTTGTCAGAAGGGCACAGACCCTCAGTGGGGTCCAATTAATTGTCTGGATTCTGATCAATCAAAATATTTAATGTCTTTTTCCATGAGAGATTTTGATCAAGGGATAAAGAGTCTAGCAAGTTGGCAGGAAAAAGGAAGCAAGCATTCCCCTGCCTCCATATTAGTATTCTTGGCTGGAATTACTTTTTGATTGATTGGTGGCAAGTGTTTGTGAGTTCTCCTGATGCTCCTCTGTGTGCATCTACCTATTTTGCCTCACCTCATTTAATTTAGAAAAAAAAAGGCATTCATGAATTAGAACAGTTACTTCTCTCTGAAGAAAGTGCCTGTTCTTTGCACATGCAAATGCTCAAAATTCATTTTCAAATCAAGTCTCTGTACATTGATACTTCTGAGGCCTTGAATCTTTCATCATGCTCTAAAAATTGTTGACTTCATTTTTTTATGGTGCTAGAGCTGTCTTAGGACTGCCTGCCTGGTTCTTTAATGTCTCTCTCACATCTGAGTATAATTGAGAGTTGGACCATAAAGAAGGATGAACACTGAAGAATTGATGCTTTTGACTGTGGTGTTGGAGAAGATTCTTGAGAGTCCCTTGGACTGCAAAGAGATTAAACCAGTCAATCCTAAACAAAATCAATCTTGAATATTCATTCGAATGACTGATGTTGAAACTAAAGTTCCAATACTTTCGCCACCTGATGGGAAGAACTGACTCATTAGAAAAGACCCTGATGCTGGGAACGACTAAAGACAGGAGGAGAAAAGGACAACAGAGGATGAGATGGCTGGATGTCATCATTAACTCAATGGACATGAGTTGGAGCAAGCTCTGGGAGATGGTGAAGGACAGGGAAGCCTGGCATGCTGCAGTCCATGGAGTGACAGTGTCAGACATGACTGAGAGACTGAACAGGAAGTCTGAGTTTTGGGTCTGTGTGTTGAATCACTGTACCAGTGAAGAATATTTGACTTTAGGGATGCAAATTTCAAAGAACGTCTTTGTTTTGAAAAAATACTTCTGATTGAGATCTGAGCAGAAATTTAACTCTACACTCCTTGAATAGAGTCATAACATCCTGTGTGACACTATTTAGCATCATCTCCCAGACCCCCAAAAGCAAAGGCGGCATTAACAATTAATCACTGCAGGTCACTCTGGTCTCTAGGCACTGATAATACAAAGCTAGAAATGAATTTCAATTGATTTTCCAAGATCTTAGTCTAAAGAGAGTCACACACAGGTGAGGGTGATACAATATGAATTTAGAGATTTGAACAAAATAGCACAGAGGCTACAAAAGAGATAGTTCCTAAGTGTTTAGAGCAGCCATCAGATATCTATAATTACTGTACCTTGCATAGATGTTAGTGATTGGTCATCTACCTAGCCCTGTTTGTGTGTATAAAAATAGAAAATTACTTGAAAGCCAGTTATAAGTCTCCAATTTAAATTTCACCAAAGCTGTTGTCTTGGAAAATATGTGATAGGCCACTAAGTGGACATCGCGCGGGCTAAGCGCGGGCGTTCCAGCCCGATTCTTAAGAAGCGCTGCCGCCCGAGTCTCCCGCGCCTCCTTGCCCAGCCCCCACTTGCTAGTGGCGGATGCAGGCGTCTGCTCTGCCTCTCCGCCGGGGGAATCACTGCCGGGCTCGCAACCTGCTGGTCTCAATCACCATTCATTTTTCCTCCCTGCCATGTGCCTTCAAGACTCGCCACAGATTCGGCAGTGATAGTGCTTCCCGGCGTTTGGAAACTTCTCTCCCTTTAAAACTCTTTTCCCGGGACAGGACTCCCTTCCCGGGACGGAGCTCCCTCCCCACCTCCTTTGTTACTCTTTTCGTCTTCTGTATTTTTCCTACCTGTTTTTGAAGACAATGTTCTGCTTTTCTGGATGTCTTATGTCCTCTGCTCACATTCAGAAGCTGCCCTGTAGAATTTACTCAGCATTGAGATGTTCTTTTGATGAATTTGTGCAGGAGAAAGTGGTCTCTCTGTCCTATTCCTCCGCCATCTTCCCACCTCCTCCTCAAGATCCCTCTTTTAAGAAGGCTCAAATTTTCCTTCTTCAATAAAACTGTTCATTTTCTCTTTGCTCCTCTGTACTTTGTCTTTGCCACACAAATGTGAAACATTTTAATGAGGTCCTACTGTTCAGAATAGAGAGCATTTTGGAGCCCTAGGAAAGCCTCAGAAAGCTCACTGAGAGTTTCTGAAAGCTGTCTGAACTCACTGGGCCATCCTGGATTGGTTCTTGTGTTGCTACAAGATATTATTACTGAACTGGAAAATTTTTAATGTATCAATATTTGACAAAGACTAATAAAAAAGACAAAGTCATTTGGAGGAACAGTTCATGAAGTAAAAAATGAAACAAACAACAATAAAAAAACACAAAAATTTAACTATACCTAGTGTTATACAATTAACATGCAATTAATTCTAGGAAACAGTAAAAGTGTCTATAGTTGTTCCCTTCTGCATGTTCTCAAACAAGATAGAAAAGAAGAATGAGGTTGTTTAAAAGTTAATATTGTCAGACTAAAAACTGCCCATATAGAGGAAAAAAAGATTTACCCAGTTAAATTTGTCAATGTTAAGAGCAGAACTAATAATAATTTTGAGCTCTATAATATCGTTTTTGGGGAGAATACATAAAATAGCATTTCAAAAAATATATTATTTCACCATGTATGTATCAAGTTAATGCTACAAAGAAATTGCTAAATGAAAAAAATGCCTGGATTAGCTCACAAAAATAACCTGGTGTTTTACAAAACTGTGTAATGTTTCTTAAATGTATTTTACAGACGAACAGCATCACAATAACCAAGGTGCTTAATGAAAACCAAGATTTCTGAATAACTTATGCAGAATCTCTGGAAGTGCTATTTTGCAGTTTCTATTTTACCAGGCTCGGCATGTGTATTAGTTTCCTATTGCTACTGTAACAAGTTGCTGCAAATTTAGAGCTTGTATGTGCATGCGTGTTAAGTCGCTTCAGTTGTGTCCAACTCTTTGCAACCCCATGGACTGTAACCTCCAGACCCCCCGTCCATGCTCAAATGTCATCTCTTACTGTTCTGGAAATGAGTTTCAGTGGGCTGAAGTCAAGGTATCAAAGCCTTTCGTGAGCTCAATCAGAAAGCAAGTTTTCTTCTAGCTTCTGGAGATCACCTCCATTGCCTCATTCACTGTTCCTTCTTTCCATCACTTCAACTCCTTCCTTTTCTTATCCCATTTTCTACTCCTTCTCTGATCTTTAGTTCCCCTCTTATAAAAACTGTATGATTATAAGGAAAGCACTTGGTGAATGCAAAATAATCTCCCCATCTCAAGATTTTGATTTCAATTTCATTTGCAAACTCCCTTTTATCATATAGGTCTTCCCTGGCAGCTCAGATGGTAATGAATCTGCCTGCAAGGCAGGAGACCAGGGTTTAATCCCTGGATTGGGAAGATCCCCTGGAGAAGAGAATGGCTATCCACTCTAGTATTCTTGCCTGGAGAATTCCATGGACAGAGAAGCCTGGTGGGCTACTCCGGTGAGTCTATGGAGTCACAAAGAGTTAGACATGACTGCAATGGCACCCCACTCAAGTACTCCTGCCTGGAAAATCTCATGGACGGAGCAGCCTGGTGTGCTGCAGTCCACAGGGTCGCTAAGAGTTGGACACGACTGAGCGACTTCACTTTCACTTTTCACTTTAATGTATTGGAAAAGGAAATGGCAACCCACTCCAGTGTTCCTGCCTGGAGAATCCCAGGGATGATAGAGCCTGGTGGGCTGCATAGTCCAGTCTATGGGGTCCCACAGAGTCAGACACGACTGAAGCGACTTAGCAGCAGTAGCAGCAGCAGCAGAGCAACTAACACTTTTCACTTTTACTATATAAGGTCATATTTACAGATTCCAGGGATAAGGACATGGACATCTTTGGGGAGAGGCTATTATTCGGCCTACCAATGGGTGCTCTTTAGCAAATGAACATTTAAGAATCATTGTCGCAAAGTAGACAAGGTATCTGAGTAACAGGATGTTTAAATTTGTAAAACTTTAGTAATGATCTACTCATTGGCCAGATACACATGATATTCTAAGAAATTAAAATACTAACTCAACTATTATTAGACCAATATCCCACTCAAGTGTGTAAAATAGTTCAATGGAAAGTCAAGAATGGGATAAGTTTTTAGAGATTGCTTTGCTGTCCCTTATGGAGACAGAGAGGGTGGAAAGGGCACATGATTTATTTTAATTCGTATTCTCTGCTCTATTTATGAACTTTTAACATATTGAGGCATCTCTAGTGGGCTCAAGTGGTAAAGACTCTGCCTGCCTGCAATGTGAGAGACCTGAGTTCAATCCCTGGGTTGAGAAAATCCCCTGGAGAAGGGAATGGCTACCCAATCAAGTATTCTTATATGGAGAATTCCATGGACAGAGGAGCCTGGTGGGCTGCAGTCCATGGGGTCACAAAGAGTTGGACTTGACTGAGTAGCCAACACTTTCACTTTAACATATTAATCATAGCCATTTAAAATTCCTTCTCTGGGCACTTCTGATCTGGCAGATTGAATGCTTTGTCTCTTGAGAACAAATTATTTTTCCTTGATCTTTCTTGGTCTTATGGCTTCTCTCTCTTTGCTGAGCATCAGGTGTAGAACAGAGGGGCTTGGGACAAATACTTCAGAGGTCTAGAAATGAGCATGCCTTTTCTACTAGGTTGTTAACATGGAGAATGCCAAGCTGGTTAGCCATTGATCTAAGATTGGGATTTGGTTTTGCTCTCACTAACTTCAGTTTACCACCAACTCCAGACTCCTCTAGAGTCACCTGTGCTTCAAGGTGAAGTTGGGTTGCCAGATATTTTTCTTTCACCATCCTCAAACACCTTCCCCAAACAGCTTCCCCAAACACCTGCTACAGTAACTTAAAAAAAATCAGTAATATGCTTTCTGCTATATTAATTTCAGTATGATAATTTTCTGTGACTAAAAATTACATAAATCTGTCAAATCTGGAACTGTTTTCTGTTCCTTCAGATCACCCTTGAATCCTTACTCCATAGCCCACCCTTGGTCAGCAACATCCTTGATCAGAGCCTCTCTTATTGGGAAGAAATTTGTCCTTTTAAAGGGTTCATGTGATTACATTGAGCTGACTCAGATAATGTTCTTATTTTAATTTTAACTGATTAGTAACCTTAATTACATATGCAAACTTCCTTTGCCATGTGATATAATCCTGAGAGAAACATCAAGGGACAGGAATCATGACAACACCATGGAATTCTTCCTACCACATTCTGCCTTATGGTCTCCATAAAGCCAGCCTAGATAATATAAAAAATATATCTATAACTCCCAGTGTTCTCAAGGATCTCATGTCATTAAAGCTTTAAAATTCAGAATGTCGTCTATACTTCATCAGCTCAAAAGTTCAAGAATGCATCACCTTAATTAGGTATGGACGAGGCTTCTAAATGTAACCTATTAAGTGTCATTCCTCACTATCTATGGACCTGTGAAACTACAAAGACAAGTTACTATTTCTAAATACTCCTAACACACAATGGTTAACATAAAGATATGTACATTCCTGTCTAAATGCAGGAGTAATTGAAGAAATTGAAAATAAAACCACTCTTGAAATCCAGCCTAGAAAAATCAGACAGAACTTTGATTAGATTCCAGCCTGGAATAATCCTCCATGGTCCTCGTCACTGTCTGCTTGCTCTTGGTTTTGTCCTCTGAGCTTTCTTTTTTTGAGTTATTACACATTGTCTGCAGCTGATTAGTTCTGTCAGTCTGTCTCCTAGTTTTATTAGCCTGTGGTCATTTCTTTAGGAACCTTCAAAAGCACTAAACTGACCAGAAAGGGAAAAAAACAAGGTATGGAGAATGGAGTCAAGATAGCATCACTTTTGGAATCAAATATTAGTAGACCCATTAGTCATGGTGGTTGTTGTTTACTGAGCTCTGCCTCTTGACAGTTGTATGACCCTGCCTAACTTATGTGACTATTTGATCCTCACTTTCTTCATTTCCAAAACAAGGCTTTATTACCAATTTCATAACATTCTTACAAATGCTAAATAAAGTAAGATGTTATTACCTTATAAAGTACTTAGCTCAGAGGCCAAAATTTGGTCAATGCATGGAAATTACATTGTTGATATTTTTTTCTCTTCCTCTTTCTTTTCTGCTATTGTGAATTCCAAACAAAAGTATCCATTTATAGTTGACATTGGGCTTCCCAGGTGGCTCAGTGGGTAAACAATCTGCCTGCAATGCAGGAGATGCTGGAGATATGGGTTCGATTCCTAGGCCAGGAAGATCCCCTGGAGGAGGACACTGTAGCCTACTCCAATATTCTTACTTAGAGAATCCCACGGACAGGGGAGCCTGGCAGGCAATGGTCCCATAGGTCACAGAATTGGACATGACTGAAACAACTGAGGACAGCACAGCACAGCATAGTTGCTACTGCAGTCTCCTCAGTTCAGTTCAGTTGCTCAGTCACATCCGACTCTTTGTGACCCCATGAATCACAGCACACCAGGCCTCCCTGTCCATCATCAACTCCTGGAGTCCACCCAAACTCATGCCATTGAGTGGGTGATGCCATCCAACCATCTCACCCTCTGTTGTCCCCTTCTCCTCCTGCCCTCAATCTTTCCCAGCATCAGGGTCTTTTCCAATGAGTCAGCTCTTTGCATCAGGTGGCCAAAGTATTGGAATTTCAGCTTCAACATCAGTCCTTCCAATGAACACCCAGGACTGGTCTCCAATGAACACCCAGGACTGGTCTCCTTTAGGATGGACTGATTGGATCTCCTTGCAGTCCAAGGGACTCTCAAGAGTCTTCTCCAACACCACAGTCCAAAACCATCAATTCTTCGGTGCTCAGCTTTCTCTATAGACCAACTCTCACATCCATACATGACCACTGGAAAAACCATAGCCTTGACTAGATAGACCTCTGTTGACAAGGTAATGTTTCTGCTTTTTAATATGCTGTCTAGGTTGGTCATAACTTTCCTTCCAAAGGATAAATGTAGCTTTAAAGGTACTGACACTTGAGTTTTACCTTCAGAGTTTCTTACTTAATTGACCAGGGATCTGATGTGGGCTTTGGTATTGGCTAAATCCTCCAGCTAATTCTAATGTAAAGCTAAAGTTGAGAATCAATTTACAAAGTTAAGATTTTGTAAATTGTGATCACCACCTGAGCCTTCTCTATGACTTTCCCCTTTCAATTCATGCATAGGTGGTCCATGCACAGGCAGAGTATGGTTGACCCAGACAGTGGGCTCTGAAGAGTTCCTTAAGGCCTTTCTCCAGAACATCCCCTCCCAGAGCCCCTTGCTGCTGCTGCTGCTGCTGCTAAGTCATTTCAGTCGTGTCCAACTCTGTGTGACCCCAGAGATGGCAGCCCACCAGGCTCCCCCATCCCTGGGATTTTCCAGGCAAGAACACTGGAGTGGGTTGCCATTTCCTTCTCCAATGCATGAAGGTGATAAGTGAAAGTGAAGTCGCTCAGTTGTGTCCGACTCTTAGCGACCCCATGGACTGCAGCCTACCAGGCTCCTCCGTCCATGGGATTTTCCAGGCAAGAGTATTGGAGTGGGTACCATTGCCAAACCCCCTTAGATACCTACATATTAATACCTCTAATAAAGCACATTTTTAGGGAGGATTATAAGATCATGTTAAGATTTGTGTTGCTTTGTTGTATTTTGTTGTGTTGGGGTACTCACATAATGTCAAGGGTACCATCCAGACATACTTATTTACAGTCTGTCAATGGAAGTGAGAAACTGGGCGGAAATGAAACTGACTGAACTGGGACAGCCTGGGGTGACTATGGTCAGAAGTGTGGAGTCAGACAGGGCAAAAGTAGATGAATGTGACCTTGTGCAAGCTGGTACAGGAGGTGTTCTGAAGGCATTGATTTTGAAAGGAAGACAGAAGCATTAAGGAAGGAAAGATACATACAGAAGAACTATACAAAACAGGTCTTAATGACTCAGATAATCACAATGGTGTGATCACTCACCTAGAGCCAGACATACTGGAGTGTGAAGTCAAGTGGACCTTAGGAAGCATTACTGTGAACAAAGCTAGGCGGTGATGGAATTCCAGCTGAGTTATTTAAAAATTCTAAAAGGAAAGATGAGAAAGAGGGAGTTGAGAAAAAACAGTTCAGAATGGAAGGGATAAAAATCCAAGAAAAAAAACAGTGACTTTACACTGTAGTTACATAGACAGTGCATGTGTACTCTACGTAGTACATTTATACAATAGCCATAGCTATTAAAACATTTTCATATGCCTTCTAGAGTGTACAGGTCAGCATCTTTCTTATTATTAGGGGACATTGGAGTATCAAGAGAGAGGTAGAATTTCAATAACAGCAACATATTTAATTACGTTACTTAAATTGTTTAATTAAGTGGCTCGGTTACTCTGTTAATCTGTAGGCAATTTCTAGGCATGTGTTAAATGCAAGAGATCCTGAGGACTTTTAAACACATCCAATCTTCAAAATCTGTATGTGAAGGAAGCAGTTGCTGCTCATATTTCCTGCTGGTGACACCTATGAATTAAACTTATTAGGAGTGGTGGCAGAAAGTGGAGGGAGAAACAGTGGCTGGTCAGCGAGCCTGTGTTTAGTGCTAGTTCAGGTACCCACAGGGTAGATGACTTAGAGGAAGTTGGGTAGCCTCTTTCTGATCGCTGGTCTTCTGGTCTCAACATTATATACATATATCAAATTAGATCCCTCCAGTGCTGACATTTCCGGACTCAATGATAATATACTCAGACATTTAGAAAGTCAAGAATATAGAAAATTTACATTGATTGACATTGTTTGGAAGATTCTCAGGAAAAATCACCAAAAAATTCCTGAAAATCCTGACAGCTATATAATAATTCCACCCACCCACACCTCACCTTAGGGAATCAGGTTGTATTTGTTGATACAAACATTGGAAGGGAAGCTATTCAACAAAGGGTTCTGAACTTTTTCCCATAACAAAAGCATACAGAGGAACATAGGACAGAGCCTCTTATAAGCTTATAATTTGTCCATTTACTCCAAATGCAGTAAAAGAAAGCTCTGATGAGATTGTAGACCTGATCAAGATTTATAATTAAATTTTGCATAGAAATTTTGCCTTCAAGAAAGTTGATATGAAAGATCCCTTCACCTTAGCTTCTTGAAGTTTTCTGGGCTTTGAGTTACAGGCTGGTCTTGATCTCTGTCCCTCTCACCAGGCAAGCCATGCCACTCTAGTGACGAAGATTATTTGGGTGATTGACACCTCCCCTTTTCAGGGCAGCATCAGCAATTTCTACCTTTTATTTTGTGCAATGCCTTTGATGTCTCTGACACATTATGTTATACAATGCATAAACCAACACATATGTTGTCCCAGAAAACACAGGTCTCCTAACTGATGGTCAGATCAATGGCTGATAACAAAAGGTCTCATTCATTTAATGGTACCAGAGCCAAGCAGTAGCCTACACAGCTCAAGTTTGGTTTCCACTTTATGTCTATAGACTGATTGCTTCATTTAGTGAACTCACTCATTTCCTCTAGCTGAACCTCTAGTCCCAGGGTTTAGAATAGTGGAATTTATGTAGCTGACCAAGAATGATTTGTCGAATTGGTTATTCCAGAGATAATGTCACAAATATGCCTCTTTTAAGAAATAAAAGTCTTTAAAAGAGTACAAAGCTATGGTAATCAAAACAATATGGTACTGGCATAAAGACAGACACATAGACCAATGGAATAAAGAACCCAGATGTAAACACTTGCACATGTAGTCAAATACTGGATATTCACACAAAGAGTACCAAAGTTTGGATCCATATCTTACAGTATAAAAAGAATTAACTGAAAATGGGTCAAAGAGCTAAAGCTACAAAAAGCTGAGCTGAAAGTATAAGGGGAAGTCTTCAATACAATGAAAGATAGATAAGTTGGACTTCATCAAAATTTAAAACTTTTTTATATCAAAGAACACAAAGTGAAATGGCAGGCTTGAAATGGGAGAAAACAATTTGAAAATCACATAAGGGATTGATACCAAAGTATATAAAAACTTCTACATCTTAAAAAATTTTAAAATATTGTTTTACTATGTGAAAAACATAAAGAAAGCATAAAAAGTATATAGCATATAACTCCACTATTCAAGAATTTTAAAAATTTCTCACTTTATACTGAATGAATCTTCAAAACAACCTTTCCTTTTAAATATTTGGCCATAATTCTCTCAAGATATAATTGTCTACAAGAAGTTAATATTTGCATGATTCGTGCTTCAGATTTTATATTTACAATTTTTAAATGAAAACACTTTAATTTTCATTCACTTAGATGGAATTTGTTGGGTTTTCCTTAAAAAAATTCTCCTTACTACTCCCTAGAAAAGCATCCCTTGTAAGTATCTTTTCAGACTCATGTGTATTGAGGCAATACCTGTTTTCATTTTTGTTTTTTCTTAGAAAGGAGGCATGGCCTGTTTTAAGAGCCTCTGATTGGGTTAGATGGGGTGAAAGAGTGAAAGATTGTTGGTGCTGAGCTCCCAAGTTCAGGAATCCAATTTAAGAGGAGAGAGAAAAACAAAGGAAGGCTATTCAAAGCAAAAAAAAAGAACAGCATGTGTGTGCATTCATGATGCTAAGTTGAGTCTGACCCTTTACAACCCTATGGACTATAGCCTGCCAGGCTCCTCTGTCCATGGGATTCTCCAGGCAAGAATACTGGAGTGGGTTGCCATGCCCTCCTCCAAGTGATCTTCCTGACTCAGGGATCAAATCTGCTTCTTTATGTATATCTCCTGCATTTGCAGGCAGGCTCTTTACCAGCATGTGCAAATCCATCTAAGTCTAAGGCAATTTGCTATTGTTGAAATGTAAACTTAGCTGGAGGTGGTGTGAGAGAAAAGAAAACGGGGCAGAGGGATAAACTGAGGAGGCACCTTGGCAGAAATCAGGTGACAAAGTGCCCTGTGAACCATATCATGAATTTAAGTTTATACTTAAAGATGACAAGCAAGTAATCAAAGGTTTGTGTGAGATCACTGTGGCATTAGTTGGGAGCATGGGTTGAAGAGCTGGTGAGACTCAAGAAGTGTTTTGCTGAAAACCAAGTCCTTGAGAGGGAAGTGGAATCTGGTTGACTCAAAGGTAACAAGTAGGAATAAAATGTAGGTGATAGAATGAACAGTCTTTAGTTACCAAACACCTGTGGAGATTAACCTGCAGACTGCTGGTATGTTTTCCAGATTCTCTGTTTAATCATCTGTGCTGAGATGGGGAAGAAGGGGAGGTGTTGGAGTGGTTTTGTAGAGGAAGGAGTTGCCCAGGTCTGCATATTTAGAGGCAGAGATGCTCCATCTCTTGGCTTAGTCTACAGAACTCACCTGGATCAAACTTTTACTTTGAAGTAATGATACCCTGTCCCATCTACCTTTAAGTACTTATATTACAATCCTATAGAAAAAGAGATGAAAATGTCTATCTAATATCTGGATTGCTCATGTGGATTGGATTTGTTTTCTAGGAAAACTCGAGTCTCCCAAAATTTTATTAGTATTACTTAAGGCAATCGCCAATGCAAATGTCCACTGACAAAAATGAACAACCTAAAAGTTGAGAATTATGTTTTCTCTGTAGTCTTGCTGAGGACTTAAGTCAGGAGCCAGCCTCTCAGATTGCTCTGAGGGGCTACTCTGAGGAGATAATGGAGGAACCGGATATATAGGAGCTTTGACAATAAAAACCAGGTAGTTGGAACATCAAAAGATTATTGTTAAAGAAAAGCAGATATCTCAAGTGAATGAATTACATATACTTTTCTGTGTATGGAAAGATGCAAGACTCTAGCTCATTGAAGTCATTCCTTTGATAGGCACCTTAACTGTCTGGGGCCAGTATCCTGTGCTTTCTCATCCTGGATCTCAGCACATGCAGTCAGCAGGGTGGCTGCAGTGGCTGATGGATTGATGACTGCAACATCCTTTGTTTACTAATATAGCAGGTGACATTCATTATCCGCACAAAGAAACCTGCTTCTAATCTTCAAGGAACCACTAGGCACTCTTTGAAAACATGTAGGACCAGTCCATGCACATGTGCCTCTAAAGCTAATCACTGAGATACAATGACCCTACAATTAGTATCTCAGCTCTTTCCAGGCTGTCAGTTGTCTGCCTTAACTTTTTGTCTCTAATATCACCTTTCTGTCCCCTTGCAGCTCATTTCTTTTCCCTGGGTCAGATGTTTCATTATTACTGCACAACTAAGCTGACTCCCTGGTCAAGATTTGCAATAACAATAGGTTATTGTTTCCCTGGAGCAGTCCCTTTCTCCTCAGGGCTGCCTGACCCTTTTCCTTTAACCCTTACCCTTAAAGTGACGTTCTTGCTGGCTGCTGAGTAAAGGAACACTCTTCCCCATGCACAGCTGTTTTGCAGGATTTGCTCGGGATTAATTCTTTCCTTTCAGATGCAGTTTGTCAGAGACAATGAGTGAACAAAGAGGAGCATTAGGAGTTGGAGATAGACTTTTTGGCTTTGTCTGACATTGACTCCTATTCAGTAAGCCAAGTTTCCTGATGCTGCTGTGACAAAGTATTACTGTGGGTGGAGAGCTTGGAGCTATAATGTATGCTACTGCCATGCACAGCCACAGCTCTCTGCTTGGAGCTGGAGCAGAAGAACCCCTGTTAATTTGAGTCTGAGCACATGTTCCTTCCTCATTTGCATCCTGGGTAGCTGGGCTGTTCAACCCATATAGGAGCCTAGTAGGCTTGGCTCTTTGGGGCTCCAGAGCTGAAAGCCTCATTAAGAGCTGCAGCTTGCTTTCTGATACAGTAGAACAAACAGTGTGGGCTTCAGTCTCAGACTCTCATTCTCTACCTACTTAAAATAGTAAGAAGTATTTGCTGAGCCTTTAACAGAACTGGATACATGTGAAATGTACCCATTTCCTGGAAATATGCTGAGGAGTCATTGCCTAGCAATGCATTTGTTCTCCACTTCTATGATTTCCCAGACCATTTGGCATTTACCTGTCCAGACATGAGGACTGTTGCTCTGATTTCTCTGGCTCTCTGATCCCACTTTAGATTTATACCTTAGTGAATTGGCCCTCAGGTACCACTACTCTAATTGCTCTTTCCCTCCACTTTGTCCCACTACAGTCTATCTGATATAGTCCTGGGACAATGGTCATTATGGTTGTAAGAATCCATCCACCAGCAAGGTCACCTCCAGCTTATAATTATAATGGAATTTAAGTTTTATTGAATGTGTCTATGTGTATTAGTTACTCCACCATGCCTGACTCTTTGTGATGCCATAGGCTGTAGCCTACCAGGCTCCTCCATCCATGAGATTTTCCAGGCAAGAGTACTGGAGTGGGTTGCCATTTCCTTCTCCAGAGGATCCTCCCAACCCAGGGATCGAACCTGGGTCTCCCGCATTGTAGGCAGATGCTTTACCATCTGAGCCACCAGGGAAATCCATCATTAATGAATTTAGGTTTAATTATAATTATAGAATTTTTAAAGTAAAGGCAATAAATACTGAAAAACTCAACATTTCATAACATCAAGGTTCTGAATAGTACTGGGAACTGTATCCAATATCCTGTGATAAACTATAATGGAAAAGAATATGAAAAATATATGTGTGTGTGTATAACTGAGTCACTTTGCTGTACAACACAAATTAAACAATCTTTGGAAATAAAGTATACTTCAATAAGATTTTTATAAGTTCACTATTTCATAGTGATTTTAATACCCTTGACCCTTGTATGCGCTCTTAACATTATTTATATGTATAATATTAATAGAAGTATGTGTTATGGTGTACAACAGTACATCTCTTCCCAATTCTGGATTCAGAAGTATCACATTAATAGTTTAAAATCAGCCATGAAGCTATTTAGCACAGAGAAATAGACAAATGCTACAAACCAAACCCTGATTGACTGTTACGTTGATTGTCTACATAAAGGATCACCAAATGAAGGCAACTGGCACAAATTTGGCCTAAAAGCTAAGATTTAATTTTATATTTTGAAAGCGTTTTAAACAAAAATCAAAGAAAACCCTGCTACACAGACTTTATGTGGCATGCAAAGCTTAAAATATTTAGTATCTTACTCTTTACAGAAAATTTCCTCACCCCAGTACAGAACAAGTTTGATAGATGATGGCTATTGACCAAATTCAGCTTGCTACTTGTTTGTATAAATAAGTTTAATTGGAACACAACCAGGCTCATCCATTTATGTTTTGTCTATCACTGCTTTCCTTTTGCAATGGCAGAGCTGAGTATTTGTGACAGAGACTGCATGCCCTGCAAAGCCTAAAATATTTATGCTGTGACACTTAATAGTAAAAATTTCTGACCCTTGGCTACACTAGAGAAAGTCATGAAAAAGTTAGTAATGCAGATTAAATTTCAAAATATGTTGTGTCTCTAGTTGTTCCATTGCAAATAGCACAAAAATTTAGGGAACTTTCTTTCTTTGTGTTTAATCTTTGTTAAATTTGATTAGCATGTGCCTCAGCGTGTTTCTCCTTATTCTGATTCATGTTGATGTATGACAGAAACCAAAACAATGTTGTTAAGCAATTATCCTTCAATTAAAAATAAATAAATGAAAAATAAAAAAGAATCTGACTCAAGAGAGGGCCTACGGGATTTATTCCATCTACCGACATTCTACTCTGTTTGTCAAGTTCATAGACTATCCTTAAAAACTGTAGATTTTACTGTATGTGAACTATACTTCAATAAATCACTATAGCTTTGTACAGTAGTTCAAAATCACAGAGTATAATATCTCCTGCCTTGTTCTTTTAGGCTACTAGGGGTCTTATGTGTTTCTATACAAATTTTAGAATTATTTTTTTCTAGTTCTGTGGAAAAAAAGAAAAAATAATACCTTTGATATTTCAATAGGAATTGCATTGAACCTGTAGATTGCCTTGAATAGTATGATCATTTAAACAATATCAATTCTTCCAATTAAGAACACATAATTTTTTTTCACTTGTTTATCCTGTCTTCAGTTTCTATCACCAGTGTCTTATACACACACCTAGAGTGTATGTGTGTCTTTTAAATACGAAGTGAATCTCTTGTAGGCAGCATATACATGGATCATTTTTTTTTCTACATTTAGCCGCTCTGTGTCTTGTGATTGATGCATTTAGTCCATTAACATTTAAACTAAATAATGATAGCTATGTATTTATTTCCATTTTGTTAATTGTTTGGGGCTTTTCTATAATTCTTTTCAATTTCTTTCTTCTACTTTTGCTCACTTCCCTTATGAATTGATGACTATCTTTAGGTTTAGGTTTGGTTATCTCCCTCATATTTTGTGTGTGGGTATCTATCAGGTTTTTGGTTTATGGTAAACAGTATATATGTAAGCCGATGATTTCAAATTTAAATGCATTCTAAGACCCTACAATTTTTATAATTCCATTTCACATTTAATGTTTTTGATGTGATATTTTACAATTTTTGTGTGTATTCCTTATCTACTTATTGTGGATATGGATGATTTTACTACTTTTATCTCTTAAGCTTTTTACTAGATTTTAGGTCATTTACTATATATTTGCCTTCACCAATGAGATTATTTTCTTTTATATGTTTCTAACTGTGATATTTTCTGCTTAGACAAGTCCCTTTAACATTTCTTATAAAACCAGTTTTGTGATGTTGAACTCTTTTAGCTCTTTGGTTATAGGTTTTTTCCTTTTATCACACTGACAGTCATCTCTCTTATGGACTGCAAAGTTTCTGAAGAAAATTCAGCTTGTAGTCTTATGGGAGTTCTCTTCTATATAGTTGATTTTGTCTAGCTTCTTTTAAGATTCAGTCTTTTTCATTAATGTTTGCCATTATAATTACAATGTGTTTAGATATGGATCTCTTTGGGCTCATTTTGTTTAGGACAGTCTGTATTTCCTGTTTCTGATCTGCTTTTACACAAGTTAGGTAATTTTTCAGTTATTATTTCTTCCAATAATTCTCTGCACTTTTTCTCTCTCTTCTTCTTCTGGAACCTCCTATAATGCTAATGTTAGTAGGCTTGATGTTGTCCCAGAGCTCTTTTGAATCATTCTCAACTTTCTTAATTCTTGTTTCTTTCTATTCAGATTGTATGATTTTCATTTCTCCATGTTCCAATGCACTGATCCATCATTCTGTATCATCTAATCTATTGTTGGTACTTCCTAGCATATTTTCATTTATTGTATTCTTTGAAAACCTCACTGTGTTCATCCATTTTTTCTCCTGTGTTCAGTGAGCTTCTTTATTATCATTATCTTGAACTCTGGGTCAGTTTTATTGTTTGCATCCACTTCATTTAGTTCTTTTTCTGAGGTTTTGTTTATACCTTCATTTGAAACATATTCTTCTATCTCTTCATTTTGCCTAACCTTTTTTTATTTCTATAATTAGATCAGTTATGCTTCCTGTTCTTGGGGAAGTGGTTTTGTGTAGGAGACATCATATGCATTCCAGCTCTCTCTTCTCTGGTAAGGATTCCTCCTACATGGGCTGCGTGTACCTCTCTATTGTGGTACCAATCTTGTGGGAGTACTGGTAGCTGAAGTTGGCTCCAAGCAAGGTTGGCTTGAGATCCTGCTTGGTGCGGTCACTGTGATCCCACTCAAAACCCAGGTAGGCTTTCATGCAGTCAACTGTACAGCTTGGTGATATTTGGCGACTCTGGACCTGCCCATAGGCAAGGCCATGTCCCTTCATGACGGTAGCATGGCCCAGGAAGCATGGGGCTGCTGCCAGCCCACTGGAAGATAGTAAGTCCTCAGGATTAATAGGCTAGAAAGACAGTTCCAAAATGGTGTTTACCAGTGCTGATATCATTGTAGTAACATGAGCTCCCCAAAATGACTGTGAGCAGCATCGCTGTCCTTAGGGCCTGCCTCATCCCTCTCCAAAAGGCTCATCAAGATCAGCAAGTGGGTCTGACTCAGACACCTTTCAATCTATTGCCTTCGTGCCAGGACTCAGTTTGTGAGATTTTGAACATGCTGTTTCAGGCCAGAGTCTCCATTTTCTATAGTTCTCTGGCTCTCCCTTAGGTTAGACTTGCTGGTTTTCAAAACCAGACCTTCTGAGGGCTCATATTCCAAGTTCAGGAAGAAAGACCTCCAGACTGAGGAGCCCTGGGTGGAGCTTGTTCCCCTTTCTCCTTGGGGAGAACCTGTATGACTGTGATATTCCTTCCATTTGTAGGTCACTAAGCCAGGGGTGTGGATCCTGACCATACAAAGGCTCCCTCCTTCCTACTCATCTCACTGTAGCTTTTTCATTATATCTTAAGTTGTGGACAATCATTTTTGTTACTCTTCAACTCATTTACATAGACAGTTGCTCTGTATTTAGCTTTAGTTTTGGTGTACTTGTGGGAGGAGATGAATTCAATGTCTTTCTACTCCACCATCTTGGATACACACCATTAAATGGTGTTTTGAAAAATCAGAGCTGGCAGTGGAGAAAGAGTTATATATTGCAAAAAGTTCTCAAGGGTCAGAAAAGGAACTGGGTTCAACATGAGACCTTTCAGTTTCTAATTTGATTATTTCAGTATTTAAGTTCCTCTGCTCTATAAAATTGTCACTACAGAAAATGGTCTTCCAGGCACTCCCCATGCCTTACATTCTGTGAAAGAGGGGAATCTCAATAATAGCTGCTGAGTTTAGGCCCAAGTTGGCATGTCTGGCACACAAATGACTTGGTCACTTAGGAGCCAACTCAGAAAGTGGAGAAACTGTGCCACTGCTGAAGAGAAGACACGTATGTCACATTGTGAGCTGGGCACTTCACAAGGTGACATGCAAAAGAGTCACAAGGTGTCAGGAACAATGCATGTAAGTCAAGGAGGATGCTAATATCTCAAGTAGACCTAGTCACAAAACCTCAATGATTAAGAAGGGAGAAGTGTTTAATTAAACTTTGTATATTGAGATAATTATACTGGACATTTAACTATAGGAAATCATACAGAAAAATTCAATATGTCCATTTTCCTACCCTCCCTTAGTGGTAATGTCTTACAAAATTACAATACAAAATCAAGCAAGATATTAACATTGATATAGTCAAGATATAGAACATTTTCATCAGCAGAAAAATCTCTCATGTTCCCACTACATTCACTTACCCTTGTATATAGGCTTCCCTGATAGCTCAGTTGGTTAAGAATCTGTCTGCAATGCAGGAGACTCCAGTTAGATTCCTGGATAGGAAAGATTTAGTGGAGAAGGGATAGGCTACTCCAGCATTCTTGGACTTCCCTTATGGCCCAGCTGGTAAAGAATTCACCTAAAATGCTGGAGACCAGGGTTTGATCCCTGGGTTGGGAAGATCCCCTGAAGAAGGGAACAGCTACCCACTCTAGTATTCTGGCCTGGAGAATTCCGTGGACTATATAGACCATGAAGTCACAAAGAGTTGGACATGACTGAGTGACTTTTAAAAAAAGAAGAAGAACACTAGTATATTCTACTTTTCTTTTCTTTTTTTTATTTCATGTTATATAAACAGAATCAAACAATATGTAGCTTTTGGGGGCTGACTTTTTGTGACTCAGTGAAATTCTCTGGAGTTTTATCAAAGTTGTTGCATGTGTCAATAATTTGTTCTTTTTATTACTGAGTAGCATTTCACAGTTTGTTTAACCATCCACCTGTTAAGAACCTCTGAGTTGTTTTTTTATCTATTAGAAATAAGGTCACTCTAAACATTCATGAACCTAGTGGTAAAGAACCCACTTGCCAATGCAGGAGACAAGGAAATTCAGGTTCAATTCCTTGGTTGGGAAGATCCCCTGGAGAAGGAAATGGCAACCCACTCCAGTATTCTTACCTGGAGAATCCCATGGACAGACTAGCCTGTCAGGCTACAGTCCATAGGGTCACAAAGAATGGGACATGACTGAAGCGACTTAGCACTCATGGAAACGTTCAGTTGTGTAAACATGCTTTCTTTTTTTCTTAAGATTTATTTATTTATTTACTTTTGGGTTTGTTGGGTCTTCATTGCAGTGCTTGGGCTTTCTCTAGCTGTGGTATGTGAGCTTCTCATTTGCAGTGTCTTCTCTTGTTGCAGAGAACAGATTCTAGAGTGCTGGCTCATAGTTGTGGAACATGGGCTTTGTTGCTCTGTGACATGTGGGATCTTCCCAGAACAGGGATTGAACCTGTGTCCTCTGCATTGGCAGGCAGATTCTTAAGCACTAGGCCACCAGGAAAGCCATTGAACATAAGTTCTTATTTCTCTGGAATGGGTGAACAAAAGTACTTAGTCATGTGGTGGTTGCATGGTTAGTATTATAAGAAGTTGGCAAGCTGTCTTCCAGAGTAGCTGTTCCATTCAATATTCTCAACAATAATGTTTGAACAACACAGTTTCACCACATTCTCACTAATATTTGGTCACTATTTTTTTTTCATTTAAGTCATTTTGACAGGTGTACAATCATATTTCATTGTGGCTTTAATATGTATTTTTGTTGCTAATCTTATATAGTATCTGTATAACCTTTTTGGTAAAATATCTCTTCATGTCATTTGTCCAATCCAAATTTAATAGCTTGTTTTTGCTGTTTGTTCTGTTTCCACAAGTTATTATATATTCAAAATATTAACAGATTTCCCCTACTGAAAGTAGAATATTCTTATGAAATCTTTCTTAGCCAAAATGGAATAAAGAGAAGCATTTAACCTAGGACACATCTTGCTAAAGGATGCACGAAATAAATCAAGATAAAGCACAGATGTCCACAGTCACAGCTCAAGGTTGCATTGGCTTGTCCTGAGGTGTTGAGTATAATCCTTGGAAGGAGCTGAGGAGAGCCACTCCTGCTGCTCCTCAAGATGCAAACTTCCTCTTTAACAGTTCTCTGCAAAACAAATGCTGAACGCTATTCTCCCTGTTCGCCTTTTTTTGCAAATCCAAAAATTTTCTTGGAATTTCAGTTGGCAAAAACAAATGCTCATGCAGATCTTTCCTAAGAGTACTGCTGTGTAAAGTGAACTTTTGAAAAGTGTGGATACCTTTTTCAGATACATGGTTACAAATACTTTCTCCCAGTCAATGGCTTCTCTTTTCATCATCTTCATGAGGTTTTTTCCTCAGCGCAAATATTTATATTTTGATTATATCATTTTTTTCAAATTTTCCTTGCTTTTGGTATCATCCTGAGAATTCTTTGCTTAACCTGATCCTGAGGGCCGTGCAGATGTCCTTCTATGGGTTTTTGTTAAAATATTTGGAACTTTATGCTTTATGTTTAAGTTTTGATCCACTTTAAGTTAATTTTTGTGTAAGGTAAGATTTGATAATATTTTATCAATGATTTTTATGTTTAATTTCATGAGAGATATTTGTCTGTAGTTTTCTATTTTTAATATCTTTCTCTGGTTTTGTTAACAGCTTAATATTTTATAAAAATAGTTGGAAATTTTTTCTTACAGAATTTTTTTTTTCTTCTGAAATTGTTTTTTTCTGGAAGAGATAGTATAAATCACAGGTGATAGATAGATATAGATAGATAGATACAGTTTCGATCCCTGGTCTGGGAAGATCCCATTAATTAATTAATCAACTTCACATATTTAATTCTTTAATATTTGTCAGAATTGTAAGAGCTCTACATTGTATAATTGGAGTTTTATAATAAAACCAGATAGGCCTAGAATTTCTTTTGGGGGAGACTTTAAATTAAAATTCAATTCCTTTAATGATTAAAATGCTACTCAAGTAGTACTCAAGTATTTCATCTTGTTAATTTGTGATTAGCTTTTTTCTAAATTGTCACATATATGAATGTAAGTTGTTTACAAGTATCTCCTAATTATCTCCGTCCTGATTGCAGGGTTTACTGAGATATTCCCTACATCTACTATTTAATTGCTAATACTGGGGAATGTGCTACTATTTTTCTTTTTACTTCTGCAATCTTATCAAAATTTTCTCAATTTTGCAGATTTGTTCTGGATAATCAACTTGATGCAGTTATAGTGCTTTTAGTGGTTGTGCGGTTTTTTCTTATCACTTTGTTTAGTTTTCTAGTGGCTGTAAGTGAAAGTCGCTGAGTGGTTTCTATCTCTTTGTGACCCCATGGACTGTAGCAAGGTTTTCCCGGTGGGTGGCACTATTGGTAAAGAACCTGCCTGCCAATGCAGGTGACACAGCAGACATGGGTTTGATCCCTGGGTTGGGACAATCCCCTGGAGGAAGGCATGGCAACCCACTCCAGTATTCTTGCCTGAAGAATCCCATGGACAGAGAGCCTGGAGGGCTACAGTACATAGGATCACAGAGTCAGACACTACTGAAGTGACTTAACATGCACACACGCACCATATGCAATGGTTTTATAATTTTTGTTTCAACCATCAAATATGATGTAATAAAATCATGATTGAGATAGGCTAGTATATTTCTCCCTGCATTCATCTGTTTCAAACTTTTCCTTTCCGAAGTTTCAAGCCTTCTTCTGTTACATTTTCTTTTGTTTAGAGATCCTTCTTTAGCAAAGCTTTAGGGTTAAGTGTACTAAAAACTTATTCTTCTAATTTTCCTTCATTTGAGAGTATATTTATTTCCTTTTCATTCCTACAAAATATTTTTGCTGAATCGAGAATTCATGGTTTGCAATTCTTTTTCCTTCAGTACAATTGACCTTTAATAGACTGCATGGGAATTAAGGTGTCAACACTTCCACCATCAAAAACATATATAACTTTACAGCTGGCCCTCTGTGTCTGCAGTTCTGCAACTGTGAATTCAGCTAAGTGTGGATCATGTGTACTGTAGTCCACATTTAATGAAAAGATTAAAAAAAAAAAAAAAACTTATATGTAAGTAGCCCCATTCAGTCCAGATGTGTGTTGTTCAAGGATAAACTATACTTTAAAAAAATGTTTTATTTCCTTCTGGCTTCCATTGTTACAAATGAGAAATCCACTATTATTCAAATTGGTGTTTCCCTATAAGTAATGTATATTTTCACTCTTGACACTTTCAAGATTTTCTCTTTGGCTTACATTACCCAAGTTTAATTATAATATGTTTTAGCCTTGACTTCCTTGAGTTGATCTTTTGCAATTTGTTCACCTTCTTGAATTGGTAGAGTTTTGTCTTTTGCTAAATTTGATGTTCCTGTAATTAGTTTCTGAGAACTTTTTCAGCCTCAATTTCTGTCCCATCTCCTTGAAATTTAATGATACAAATGTCAGGTCTTTCACCTTTCAGGTTCCTGAAGCTTTGTTTATTTTTTCAGTCTATTTTCTCTATGTTGACCAAATTAGAAAAACTATATTAATCTGTCTTCAAGTGTTCTGATTTTATCATTTGTCAACTCCAGCCTACAATTGAACTCATTCAGTAAGTTCATGTTTGTTTGTTTATTTTGGAATAGGGGTTATTTCTTATTGATTGATTTATAATTTTTACTTCTAATATCTTTGTTTCCAAAAAATGTATAATTTTATGTTGAAATAGTTTTACAATGGCTGCTTTAAAACCTTTGTCAGATAATTCCAGCCTTATAATTCATCCTGGTGTTTGTGACTGCAGATTTTCCCGGTTCTTTGTTTGAGTTGTTTACAGTTATAAACAACTGGGCTTTCTAGATAGTCTAATATGAAACTCTGGATTCTATTTGTTGTTTTTTGCTTAGTAGAACTTCTTTTTGATGTGGCATGAGAGCAGGGTGGCTGTGTTTTCTTAGCTTCTCACTGGGCCCTCCTGTCCTGGTGAGGCAGAAGCAGGGAGGATAAACCCTGTTGATAATCAGCTTCATCTCACTCCACCTCATTAAGACTCTTTGTTACTGGGTGGCAGTCAGAATACTGCCTGCTTCAGCTGTGGTGGGAACAGAAGGATTCCCTACTCAGCCTTACTGACACTGCTGTGTGCCCCTTGCTTTTGGCAGAAGAGTGATGGAAGATCAGCTCCCTGCTCAGCCTGTCTGACAATACCCAGAGTATAGACGGGAGTGTGTTGCTTGTTTCCAAGGGTAGCAAGAAGCTGGTGTGGAAGATCAACATTTTTTCACCTGTTCTAAACTTGCCAGGGCTGAAGACTATGTTGTGTCCACTAGCATTTGACTGGAGTAATCTGTTGCTAGGCCACACTTGCTTGCCCTTTTCCTAGGGAAACAGACTTCATGTAGCTTCGTTTTTTTGTGACTATTGGTTATTCTGGATCTGAGGCTTCCTCAGCACCTTGTATTGTTCTTAGTCACTCAGTTGTGTCCAACTCTTTGTGACCTATGGACTATAGCCCACCAGACTCCTCTGTCCATGGGGATTCTCCAGGCAAGAATAAGGGAGTGGGTTGCCATACCCTCTTCCAGGGGATCATCCCAACCCAGCGATCAAACCCAGGTCTCCCACATTGTAGGCAGATTCTTTGTGGCCTGTCTAAGCCACCAGGCAAACCCAAGAGTACTGGAGTAAGTAACCTATCCCTTCTCCAGGGGAACTTCTCAACCCAGGAATTGAACTGGGATCTTCTGCATTGCAGGCAGATTCTTTACCAGCTGAGCCACCAGAGAAGCTTCATTAGCACTCTACCTGGAGGCAATAAAAAGACCCAGAGAAACCACCACCATGCTGTTCCTCAAGTCCCAAGGGACATATCAAGCAAGTAGTCCATCTTCTTTCTACATAACAGAGGCACTCCTGGCTAGATTATTCCGTTATGTTTAGGGCTTTTTAGCTATAAGATAGAGGGCCTTCAAGGAATGGGGTGGCTCCATCTTGGCAGAAAGAGAAATCCATGAGGAGAAATTTTTATGTGAAATAGTTTTACTGTCAGGTGACTATATGTGCCACATAGCTCCATAGATGAATGCCTAGGGAGTGGCTGTTTCACGAAACACCTTGTCAAAATGTGAGACCAATGAAATCCAACAAAAAAATCGGAGGGATATGTTTTCTCCCCAGCTTCTCCAGGAGGCTAAATGAGGATCTGCTCATCACTGGTGACTCTGACCAAAGAGTTCATTTCCAAGGTAGCCCTTGATATCCAGCATGGCACTTCTGGTCCTCAAACAAAGCTGGTTGGCAGAAAATAAAAACCTCCACAGGTGCTGGATTTTCCCAGTAATATCTGCGTTTTGAATAGTAACCTATGAAGCATGAAGACATTCCTAAGAGAAAAGTCCTGGAAGTCCTGGGTTAACCATGCCTATTTATTGTTAAATGTTGCTGAAACTTGGAGTTTATAGTATGCAATATTTCTAAAGTTAGTTTATGCTAATATTCAATACACAGACACACACACACACACCACACAGAAGTGTCTCAGTCGTGTCTGACTCTTTGCGACCCCATGGTTTATAGCCCACCAGGCTCCTCGGTCCATGGGATTTTCCAGGCATGAATACTGGAGTGAGTTGCCACTTCCTTCTCCAGGGGATCTTCCTGACCCAGGGATAGAACCAGGGTCTCCTGCATTGTAGGCAGACGCTTTACCGTCTGAGCTATCAGAGAAGTCCATCAAAAACACAGAAAAGTAGTAGTAAATTTCAAAAGGATGTCAGTTGAGATCTTTTATAGACCTTATTAAATAATACATGTGTTATCAACCTCTTCCTAACATAGCATTTGTGGCATAGACCCACTTCCCCAGCCATTTCGTAGTTATCAGTTGAATTTAAGCTTCTAAGTAGTGTCTCCAAGTGCCATTTATTTTAATTTCCACTGAAATATAGTGTAGTGAAATATCTGAGTGAGCATGAAAGAATCCTTATGTGGAGATTGTGAAAGGTATTTTCACTTTTCTGATTTTATAGCTTCCAAATGTTGGGCTATTTCATTATGGCATATAATCTGTGGGCATAATGCATTCTATGATGACTTATATGGACAAATGAGAATTTTGTGTTTTCCGATTTCATTTCTGAACATTTCCCCTTCTACTTTCCTACTCAAATTCATACTCTTATTAGGTCCATATCCTTACAGTTCTCTTCACACAATTAGTACAGCAGACTGCATTATTCAAAAAAAAAAAAAAAGATTGCAGCAATATTTCCAGTCCCACATGCTCTTCTAAAACACCATTATTGTTCATCAACTGGATTTCCCCTTTAACCACAGCGAATTTTGTGGTCACTTTGATGACCAGAATGTGACAGAAGTGGTACCACCTGACTTCCAAGGCTAGAGCATAAAAGTGACATGACTTATAACTGGCTCTCTCAGGATGCCCCTGTTACTGAACCAAATTTGAGTCTACTTTTTGGCACATGAAGCATGTCTGTTTCCCCAAAATTTTAGACTATGACAAATTTTCCCATACATTTTATTTAGTACTTCCATAAAGTATGCTTTGGGGAAATTCTTTAACATAACCTCCCTCTCTCTCTCCCAAAGGTAATAAAACTCTGTGCAAGAACAAAATGGAGTTCATCTCAGAGACAACGAGAGGTGAGTCTTTGTGTGAGAGAATTTGATAGATTATAAATTGATCTTGACAGGGGCATACTAGCCTTTCCCCCTGTTTTCGACTCCTGTCTGCTACCTGTTTCCATTTTCATGTTTGCAGCATGCTACTTCCTGAAATGTGTCCCTAAACTCTGATCTCTAGTGGAAGCTTCCGAAAGGCTAGAGAAGAAAGGGGCTTAGAGGAAATATGAAAAGGATAAGTTTGCTTGAAGTGACTGAAATTTCACACCTGTTCAGCCCAGGTAACCTTTAGAGAGAGCAGACAAGAAACTACTAGTAAATATCTACATAGCAAGGAAGAGAGTGCACTTACCAGGAGTACTGTTTGGGCCATACATTTCTCCTCACAAATATTTGTGTGTGTGCATGTCAGGCAGACAGTGCTGATGTCCGTGAGAAGGAGATGAAACATATGGGAAAGGAGGAAGACAGCAGGTTTGGTCTGGCAGTGGTAGAATCAGGAATCTTCACTAGGGTACCTGCTCTCTATAGTGAGAACCGACAAATGCGGCTTATCTCACTTATTTTCTACTCACCAGCATCCATCATAAAATATTAATAACTCCCTAATTCCTGATAGGTTCTGAGGATGAGTGAAATTTAGTTTCTATCCATGAGAAAGAAACCAAGGAAGTGTGATACATCTTTCACCAAAAAATGACCTTAATTATCACTTCTTTGCAAGACGATGTGCAGCAACTCCCACCCTTTGTGTCTGGTGGAGCCTGGGTTCTTCTTGACCAATGTCAGATGGTAGAAATGGCACTGGGGCATTTTCAGGTCTCCGCACACCTTGAGGACTTCTGCTCTTGCTTTTGAAGCTCCATCAGCTGCCATACAAGAAAGCCCAGGCTAGCAAGCTGAATTTTGGGAAGACATCTGGCCAGTTCTTCCATCCCCAAACCAACAGCCATGTAAGAAAACCTATCCTTAAGTCAGCCAGACCCCAGGTTGCACACAAACTGACTACAGACACATGACTGTTCCCTAATAGTTCAACCAAAACTAGCTCAGGTCAGTAGACTACTCCTCTGAATCTTAGATTCATGATCAATAATAAATGATTATGGTTTTAAGCTGCTAAGTTTTGAGATGGATTCTTAAGCTGTGACTGTTAACTGATCCAAGGAGAAAGAAACATAAACAAATCAAATAAGTGTAGTTTTAGAGGTAAACCTAGGATGCTTGCGTAGCCAGAAAGAGGGTGACTAATAAGCCTTATAGAGATTATGCATGGTTTAAGAAATAACTCTCAAGGAAGATTTAGGCATTAACCACATGGTGAGTGTATTATTAGCAAAGCATATGTAGGGGTAAAAGCACACAAGTGAGCAGGAAGTGCCAAATGTGTGTAAGGAAATAAAGGTGCTGTAGGGCTTTCAACATGCTAGCATGCATGCGTGCTAAGTTGCTTCAGTCGTGTTTGACTCTTTGCGACCCTATGGATCATAGCCTGCCAGGCTCCTCTTTCCATGGGATTCTCCAGGCAAGAATCCTGGAGTGGGTTGCGAGGCCTCCTTCAGGGGCTCTTCCCCAACCAGGGATGGAGGTCTCATTCTCTTCTGTCTCCTGCCATTGGCAGGCAGCCTCTTTATCACTAGCACCACCTAGAGGGGCCCTTCAATATGTTTAAAAGTGACAGTGAAGTCGTTCAGTCGTGTCCGACTCTTTGCGACCCCACAGACTGTAGCTCCTCTGTCCATGGGATTTTCCAGGCAATAGTACTGGAATGGGTTGCCATTTCCTTCTCCAGAGGATCTTTCCAATCCACGGCTCGAACCCAGGTCTCCCTCATTGTAGACAGACGCTTTACCGTCTGAGCCACCAGGGAAGTGAGGAAATCAAACAGAAAGGGGAGCAGAGTATTGCCTTGTTAAGAAGCCTACATACCTAGTTCAGTCACCTTCAAGGCTCGAGTCAGTCCCCACTTTCTGAGGCTGACCTGTCTGCTCTCTGCTGAAAACTAGCGCTCACTGTTCTGGTTTTTCTTGCTTTCTGTAATATTTCTTATCTTTGCCTTTCACTGGGCATTTACACAGCCCATGGGATTATTTAGGTCTCATACTTGTAAATGTGTCTGTCAGCTGTGAAAGAGCTTTCTCATCTAAAGATTCCAGATTTGTTTTTGTTTCCATAACATCTCTGTTTCAGAACTGTAACAACAGCAGTTAATGAAAAGAATGATAATTCACCTCAACTAACATTTGTTGGCCATCAATTATTTGTGAGACAGTGTGTTCTCTGCTTTCCATTCACATAGAGTGGGATTAATTAGATAGGAAGACAAGTCCCTGGGGCTCTTCTTGGGCCTAGAGCTTCAACTGCTCATCTGAATATGGCTGAGTATCAAAAACAAACCGAAGCAGCCAAACATCTCAGGGATGGGAAAGCCATGTACCTACAGAGAGAGGCATAAAGCCAGCTCAGCATCAGCAGCCCCTATGTTTGGACCTGGTCCTTTCACTTACTAACACTCTAAATTGGGGGAAATTCCTTGCTTCTCATAGCCTTGGCTTTAATGCTTATGAAAAATGTATAATAATATTTTTATTTCATTTTGATTAACTTAATTGAAGTAGCCACATATGACTAGCAGCTACTTTATTGAACAACACAACTCTAGAGTCTGAGCACCCTGGATTCAAATCCTGTCTATCTCACTTGGTAGTTGTGTGACTTTGGGAAATATACTCAACCTTGCTGTGCCTTGGTTTCCTATCTGTAAAATAATTATAAAAATATTTTAAAAGTTATTGGGAGGCTAAAATGAAATATGTGGGCTTAGTTGCTGATATGCAAACAGCATTCAATAAATATACTTTTTATTTTATTATTTCAAACATTTATAATTTCACAAATATATGGATTATCATCATCTTCCTACAAAAGCTAATGAGACATGTGACACAGGCTTTATCTACCAATTCTTGTTACAGATGAAGTACAGGAAGCTTAGGGCCTGACTTGAAGAGCAAAGGTATATGCAATCCAACAATGCTTGAGTATTTGTTTGCTGGGTGTTCAGGATCTTCATGACACTGTGTGGAGCACAACCAGGGTTACAGAAGACATGTGCAACACAGACCCTTTTCTCAAGCTGCTTAGTGTCCAACGGCAAGATGAATCTGATACATGGGGGGAGGGGAGTAATAATCAATGCTCTGATAGCTGCATGGTTCTGATCATGCCTATCAATGGTCCAGCAACATCCTTGGAGACAGTCCAATCATTCAACAGTGGCTCAGGAACTGCGCCAGGCCCATAAAACTTAATATCTTATTAAATGCTTACACCCATCTTTCAACAGTATTAAAATTAGCTCTGGTCCACAAATGAGCAAACCAAGAATTTGAGAAGTAAAACAATTTGACCTAGGACACTATCTGGTCTATGATTTGATTTTGTCCAACTTATGAGCTAGTAAGCTAGGTTACTGTACTGAGGGTGCTGACAGAGGACACAAGAGTCTTAGAACAGACAAAAAAGTTTATGACTCACAGCACAGTAAGCAGCATAGTTTAAATGGTTTCTCCTGAACCCTGAGTCCCATCACGTTCCCAGATGAGTGCTACGTAGGTTTGTATCACAGCTGAAAAATAGGGTTTGGGAAATCTATCATCTTATAATGAGAAGCAAGCAAAACTGCTTTGTTTCCAACAGAGACTTGACTTCATCCCCCAAGGTTGTTAGCAGAAAACATTACCCTGGAAAAGGGCTCAGTAGACAGTGGTTGATGCTTTGCATGTGGGACTTACTCAGCTAGGAGGGTTCAGGGAGACTTAGGGCCTATGGCTGATTGCCTCTCACAAAGATCCCAAGCACAGGTGGTGCTAGTGGCAAAGAACCTGCCTGCCAATATAGGAGGCTTAAGAGACGCAAGTTTGACCCCTGGGTCAGGAAGATTCCCTGGAGGAAGACACAGCAACCCACTCCAATACCCTTGCCTGGAAATTTCATGGACAGAGGAGTCTGGCAGGCTACAGTCCATAGGGTTGAAAAGAGTCAGACATGACTGAAGCAACTTAGCACAACAATAGCAAGAAGTGATTAATGGTCTTTGGTTTTAAATCCAATATAATATGGCAACTGCAAGTCACACAGGCAACTTCAACAGTCCTGCCCTCCTGGAGTGCTTTTGACATCACTCTGTGCCAGGACTATTTCAAATCTTGAAAGATGATGCTGTGAAAGTGCTGCACTCAATATGCCAGCAAATTTGGAAAACTCAGCAGTGGCCACAGGACGGGAAAAGGTCAGTTTTCATTTCAATCCCAAAGAAAAGCAATGCCAAACAGTGCTCAAACTACTGCACAATTGCACTCATCTCACAAGCTAGTAAAGTAATGCTCAAAATTCTACAAGCCAGGCTTCAGCAATACGTGAACTGTGAACTTCCAGATGTTCAAGCTGGTTTTAGAAAAGGCAGAGGAACCAGAGATCAAATGGCTAACATCTACTGGATCAAGGAAAAAGCAAGAGAGTTCCAGAAAAACATCTATTTCTGCTTTATTGACCATGCCAAAGCCTTTGTGTGGATCACAATCAACTGTGGAAAATTCTGAAAGAGATGGGAATACCAGACCATTTGACTTGTCTCTTGAGAAACCTGTATGCAAGTCAGGAAGCAACAGTTAGAACTGGACATGGAACAACAGACTGGTTTCAAATAGGAAAAGGAGTACGTCAAGACTGTATACTGTCACCCTGCTTATTTTAACTTATATGCAAGCACCAGCTGGAATGAAGATTGCTGGAGAAATATCAATAACCTCAGATATGCAGACGACACCACCCTTATGGCAGAAAGTGAAGAGGAACTAAAAAGCCTCTTAATGAAAGTGAAGGAGGAAAGTGAAAAAGTTGGCTTAAAGCTCAACATTCAGAAAACTAAATTCATGGCATCTGGTCCCTTCACTTCATGGGAAAGAGATGGGGAAACAGTGTCAGACTTTGTTTTCTTGGGCTCCAAAATACTGCAGATGGTGATTGCAGCCATGAAATTAAAACATGCTTACTCCTTGAAATTAAAGTTATGACCAACCTAGACAGCATATTGAAAAGCAGAGACATTACTTTGCCAACAAAGGTCCATCTAGTCAAGGCTATGGTTTTTCCAATGGTCATGTATGGACGTGAGAGTTGGACTATAAAGAAAGCTGAGTGCTGAAGAATTGATGCTTTTGAACCGTGATATTGGCAAAGACTCTTGAGAGTCTTTTGGACTGCAAGAAGATCCAACCAGTCCATCTTAAAGGAGATTGGTCCTAGGTGTTCATTAGAAGGACTGGTGCTGAAGCTGAAACTCCAATACTTTGGCCACCTCATGCGAAGAGTTGACTCATTGGAAAAGACCCTAATGCTGTGACGGATTGCGAGCAGGAGGAGAAGGGAATGACAGAGGATGAGACGGCTGGATGGCATCACCAACTCGATGGACATAGGTTTGGGTAGACTCTGGGAGTTGGTGATGGACAGAGAGGCCTGGCATGCTGTGATTCATGGGGTCACAAAGAGTCGGACACAACTGAGTGACTGAACTGAACTGAACTGAACTGTGCCAGTGAAATTTACCTTGTTATGAAAAGTTTAAAAGATCTAGATTTTTTACCTACAATCTGCATACAGTATTTCTAATACTTATAAAATATTTCAAATACAATGTCATCCTAATTTTTTAGGAAATACAGAGGAAATTTACATGTCCTGCCCAAGGGCAAATCAGAAACTTGGCCTCAGGAAAATGTATCACAATTTATTTTTCTCTCCTTACCTTCTGTCTTTCTCATTTCCTTATTATATTCATGTTCAACATTCTTTCACAGAAAAAGCTGGCCTTTCACTGCTGTCAGCAGTCACAACACAACCTTCCTGACGCAGATCCGTTTCCCTGTAGTGTCCAGCACTGAGCCCCGTGACACCCAGAAACAATCAATACCTCGCAGCTTCCCGTGCTTATCTTTCACAGGTGCCCAAGGAAATTCATAAGAGGCAGACCTTTAATACAAAAATATCTGCCGAAAGTGCAAGGAAAATAAATTAGTCTAGGGGAAATTTAGCTAAAATTGAGCAATTTTTATAGCATTTAGAGGATTATTCTCTTTCATTAAGCAGATTGTAAATGATCAAACAAGTAATTTGATTTCATAAAGGGAAAAGTCATTGTATGGTTCTCAAAACACAAAAAATAGTATGATGTACCATCATACAAAAGGGTTTCTTTCTCATTCATTAGCCCCTGCAAATAGGGTCTTTTGACGCCTCCTCTTGGGACTTCCCAAGATATTTTACCACATTTGTGAAAAACTCTTTTTTCCCTACTTACCAAATGAGTCACAAATGAGCACCCAGCTAGTTATTATAATATGTGGGGGCTCAGTCGACCCTTATCAAGGCCAGAACATACGAGTAGAACCATTGCTCGTGGCACTGTTTGCTTCTGAACATTTTGCAACAAATGACAGGGAGGGATGACAGCTCTAAAACAGCTTTTTACTGCTATGGGAGGCCTGAACATTAATTATAACTCTTTAGAAAATTGTTCTAATGACTTTGTGGATAAGGAGAGATGTCAAGAACTCCCTAAGTCCTCTCCTGACTCAAATTTCACTAATAAGTTGATGTGTTAGAACTCTCCCTCCCTAACTGAGGGATTACTTTCTCCTGCCTTCTATTTAAGTGGAGTCTTTAAAGCAGAGAAATTATTTTTTAACTCTTTATGTATCTTAATTGGTAAAAGTTAAGTATTGCATTGTTTTTCTTTCACTGGATTATACATTCCTTCAAAATGAATGGAAAGGAAGTCATAACATTAGTTGAGTATCTATTATGTGCTAGACACTGTAGTTTCATATCTGTAATCCTCACAATGCCAGAAGCTGAGTATTATTATCTTCATTTTATTTTATTGTTTCCAGTTTATTTGTTTTTATTGAAGCATAGTTGATTTACAATATTACATTAGTTTCAGGTGTATAGCATAGTGATTCATTTTTATAAATTATACTTCATTAAAAGTTTTCCAAGATAATGACTATAGTTTCCTGTGCAATAAGTATGTCGTTGTTACTTACCTGTTTTATACACAGTACTTAGTATCTCTTTCCCTTATCCTTATCTTGCACCTCCTCCATTCCTCATCACACCACTAACCACTAGTTGGTTTTCTATACCTGTGAGTCTTTCTGTTTTGCTATATACATCCATTTCTTTTATTCTTTTAGATTCCACAAATAAATGATATCATTTAGTATTTTTCTTATTTCACTAAGCATAATATTCTGTAGATCCATTCAAGTTGCTGCAAATGAAGAATTTTACTCTTTTTTATGGCTGAGTGATATGCCATATTTATATGTATTTATATACCACAGTTTCTCTATCCCTATGTCTATTGATGAGCACTTAGTTTGCTTCCATATCTTGGCTGCGGAAATAATGCTGCTAGGAATATTGGAGCACATGCACCTTTTCAAATTAGTGTTTTCATTTTTCATTTTTTTCTGGATATATCCCGAGGAGTGGGATTGAAGAGTAATATGGTAGATCTATTTTTAGTTTTTCTTAAGAACTTCCATACTGTTTTCCACAGTGGCTACACATATTTATATTCTTACCAATAGTACAGGAGGGTCCCCTTTCCACAACCATCCTCATCAGCATTTGCTTTTTGTAGACTTTTCGGTGATGGCCATTCTGACAAGTGTGAAATGGTACCTTGTTGTTGTTTTGATCTGCATTTCTCAAATAATTAGTGATTTGAAACTCTTTTTATGTACCTGTTGGCCAAATGTATGTCTTCTTAGGAAAACTGTCTATTTAGGTCTTCTGCCCATTTTTGATTGGGTTATTTGGTTTATCAATATTGATTTCATGAACTATTTATGTATGTTGGATATTAATCCCTTGTCAGTTATGTCAGTTGCAAATATTTTCTCCTAGTCCATCAGTTCAGTTCAATCACTCAGTCGTGTCTGATCCCATGAACTGTAGTAAGCCAGGCCTCCCTGTCCAACACCATCTCCCAGAGTTCACTTAAATTATGTCCATTGAGTCAGTGATGCCATCCAGCCATCTCATCCTCTGTCATCCCCTTCTCTTCCTGCCCCCAATCCCTCCCAGCATCAGAGTCTTTTCCAATGGGACAACTCTTCCCATCAGGTGGCCAAAGTACTGGAGTTTCAGCTTTAGCATCGTTCCTTCCAATGAACACCCAGGACTGATCTCCTTTAGAATAGACAGTTTGGATCCTTGCAGTCCAAAGGACTCTCAAGAGTCTTCTCCAACACCACAGTTCAAAAGCATCAATTCTTCGGCTCAGATTTCTTCACAGTCCAACTCTCACATCCATACATGACTACTGGAAAAACCATAGCCTTGACTAGATGGACCTTTGTTGGCAAAGTAATGTCTCTGCTTTTGAATATGCTATCTAGGTTGGTCATAAATTTCCTAGTCCATAGATTAGCTTTTCATACTTTTTTGATAGTTTCCTTTGCTAAGCAAAAGCTTTTAAGCTTAATTGCATCCCATTTGTTTGTTTTTGCTTTTATTTTCATTTTAGGAAATTGATTAAAAATAATGCTACAATTTATGTCAGGGTTATGCCTATGTTTTCCTCTATGAATTTGATGGCTTTGGGTCTTACATTTATGTCTTTAATCCATTTGAGCTGATTTTTATTTTGTTTTTATGGTATAATAAAATGTTCTAATCCCATTCTTTTACATGTAGCTGTCCAGTTTTGAAGAAGAGATTGTCTTTTTCTCCATTATATGCTCTTGTTTCCTTTGTCATAGATTAATTGACCATTGGTGCATGGGTTTATTTCTGGGCTCTCTGTTCTGTTCCACTGATGTGTGTGTGTTTTGTGCCAGTACCAAGTTGTTATACAACATAATTTAAAGTCTTAGAGGGTGATACCTCCAGCTTTCTTCTTTTCTATCAAGATTGCTTTGGAAATTCAGGATTTTTGTGGTTCCATATGAACTACAGACTTGTTCTAGTTCCTTGAAAAATGTTGTATTTAGATAAGAGTTAAGAAGTTGAAAGTGTTATAGTATTGCCCATGTTCACAGAGCTGAAAAGAGGTCAGGCTGGTACCTGACTCTGGGGCTGTTCCCAACCCTGTGTCCTTTTGTTTGGACACTGCTGTCTTGCTCTCTCTGCAGATAATGCTGACCTGCCTGCCTCAATGTCACACAATAGAGCAGTAACCTGTGGCTTAATGCTCACCCCATATGTGGACCATCTTGTATTTTAACCTCTTTACTTCATTCCTGATGGATTACCGCTGCAGAAATGTGACATTTTGTCCCAGATTTAGAGAATCTGAGATTCAAAGTGTGCCCCTTTCAGAAAATTGGCCACCTCTGGTCTTCAAACATCATTTTGTGAGACAGAAAGAGGCCTCAAGGTAGAAGTGACTTGACTGCGTGAGCACCTGAGAGAGATGGGGCTGGGAAGGGGACCCTGTGGCTCCCATCCCACCAGCTCAGCTCCACTCACAAGGCCTGAGTTCCGAGATGGAGGGCTGTCAGTGAAAACTTAAGAAGTCTTTTTCATGAGGAAACCTGTGGGACACAAAAAAACTCAGTGTTGTTCCAGGGCCAGGGACAAAGTGTGACACACAAGGCAGAAACAAGCAATTTTCCAGTTCTGTGGGGAGACAGCAGAGAGTAGACATGAGGAAGTTTGCAGGGACCACAGAGCCACATGATACCTGGAGCAGGAAGACATGCCTGGACAAGGAAGCATCTGTTCATGCCAGGATCCTGGCCACCAAACTCTGGGAGGACGGACACACTGGACTCCTGTAAGCCATGCTCCAGCCTCTTCAGTTCAGTTCAGTTCAGTTGCTCAGTCATATCCAACTCCTTGCAACCCCATGGACTGCAGCACACCGGGCTTCCCAGGCCTCTTAGGACAAAAGGGCCAAAGATGGAATGGGGGTCTTTATTATACAGCTACAGGACATAAGCCAGAGAGTTCCAAAAATCAATGTTAATTCAGAAACATTTAATCCTTAAGCAAGAGAAATTCAGTTTATATAAGTGATGATGTTACATGGAAGCTTAATTCTTTTTTCTTTTTTCTTTTACTTAGGAAAAGGGTAAATTTAGGTCACATGATAGTAATTCCCCTTCCAGAAACCATATATATTGTAGGCTAGGGGTGAATGCTTTGGAAGCTAGGATGGGGAACAGTGTTCTAACAGGGTCTCCTGAATCCATCCTTGGTATTCTCCACAGAGCCAGTGGGAGTGAAGGACTGTGAGCTGACAAACATTGAACAATTCACTAAGTACATAGATGTTCACTCTCACAGGGCCCAAAACACCCAGGTGTGTATAGGAAAGGAATGAACATAGCAACCTGGGGTTGGAGTAACAAGAAAAGGCTGCCATTTATTCAAATGTCAGGAAAACTTTCAGGGAAAAGTGACTTCTGAGATTTTTCTTCAGGACAAGTCAGAGCAAGTTGGACAGAACAGAGTTTAGACACCACATAGCTTTTACACTCCTTGAGAACAAAGCTTGTGTACATTGTAATAGTTTTAGTAAAACTGTTAATATCTAGTTTTTATGAAAATCAAGGTACATGGCGATTCATTCTTTCATTCCTCCTACATTCACTGACTATCCACAACCCCCTGGCACAGCTTGGAGGTACATGGCGTGGAGGTACATGGAGGTGCAAGGTACGTAGCGATTCATTCTTTCATTCTTCCGACATTCACTGACTAACCACAGCCTCATGGCATATCTTCAACGTGCTCACTCTGAGATATGGGAGCAACTCAGCCACATCAGTAAATGTGAGAGACAAGTTGTGCCAGGTGTGGTGAGTGACAAGGAAACAATAAAATCTCTAACTCTGCTTCTAGCATAGACCACATTTTAGGAGAAACACTAAAGAAATCTAAGACATGGCAGCTCTATTAGTCCTTTTCTTTTCCACAAAAGAGCTACCAGTGGGGGATATTCTAGCAACTATTTTAAAGATTTTTAATTTTCCAAATTTCAAAAAGAAATCTTTTTGAAAGAATGAAAAATTTTCATTTAATTAAATGTTGTACTAGACATACTGCAGGACAGCTGGCAACTGTTAGTATTATTTTTGAGTCCTATCTCTATATCCCACAGATAATTAGGGAAAGAGCAAGTTAGAAGGGTTAGAAATCCCTAGTCAGAGGCAAAAAACTTGAGGTGAAGAGAATACAAAAATGAGCTCAGGAAGAAGTACATTCTTAAGTGAGAATTTTCCCCAAATGTTGCTGAAGTAAACGACCTATAATTTTGACCATACAAACCAGATAAACACAACTCACCACACTGCTTTGCTGTTCACACTGCACAGCCACAAAAGTTTCAACTGAAAGGATGTTTCCCATCAGAAAAGCTGTCAAATTTTACATTGAAACCTACTAGAAAAAGAAGACAAGATTCACCCTACAGATACATTTTCTGGATAAATTTATTCTTTAAAGCAAGTACACATGGCCAAGTACAAATAATTGGCTCATTTATCTGGGATAAGCCTCATTTCATGAACCAGCATAAAATAATCCTGACTTCTTACATATTCTATCGAAAGCATATTATCACTGATAAATTCATGAATTCTTACTTTTTTGGCTTACTTCCTTGAGGAAAAAGAGATAATATATTTTTTAGTTTTGTCCTTAGAATCTAGGTTAATGCCTGACACATATTTGTTGAAGGAATAAATGAATGAATAACAGGAATTAGGAACAACTTCTGCTCAGAAGTCAATATTGAAAGCAAAGACACAGACATGTGAATCTGCCTTCTGCCATCTTGCAGGGTCCTTAGGTTCTCCTGTCATGTCAGACCATAAGCTTTCCACACAAGTCTAAAATTAGAGGCCTGTGAAGATCCCCAGCAGGACACCTGTTGTATAGAACAGGCTTTCTATACTCTGAGAAGCTTAGCCACTATTCACTAACTTCATGCCATGACAACTGCTTTCATAAAGGTGAAGATAGACAGGGTACATTCCTTGGTACAAGATCTCTTTCAATTTAACTGAAAAAATGAGACGGCAAAGGCATAACAAAGTAATGAGCAAGTTTGCTATAAATAGCAAAAAGCTACTACAAAGTGGTATGGGCATACAAAGGAACACACTAACATTGTTTTGGCCTTGAGAAGACTTTGGGGAGGCAATCCCTACTCACCTGAGCCATGACAGGTAACATCAACACCAACATCTGGTGACAGAAAGGACCCAGAATTGGTGGAATTGAGCTCAAGCCCCTCCCACCTCATTGTTTGGGGCAAGTTCAAATAACTCAGGGTTGGATCCAGATTTTGTGTACTTAAGGTATATACTATTTTGATGTGTCATCATTAAGTTCAGTTCAGTTCAGTCACTCAGTCATGTCCGACTCTTTGCGATCCCATGAATCGCAGCACGCCAGGCCTCCCTGTCCATCACCAACTCCTGGAGTTCACTCAGACTCACATCCATCAAGTCCGTGATGCCGTCCAGCCATCTCATCCTCTGTCATCCCCTTCTCCTCCTGCCCCCAATCCCTTCCAACATCAGAGTCTTTTCCAATGAGTCAACTCTTCACATGAGGTGGCCAAAATACTGGAGTTTCAGCTTCAGCATCATTCCTTCCAAAGAAATCCCAGGGCTGATCTCCTTTAGAATGGACTGGTTGGATCTCATTGCAGTCCAAGGGACTCTCAAGAGTCTTCTCCAACACCACAGTTCAACAGCATCAATTCTTCAGCGCTCAGCTTTCTTCACAGTCCAACTCTCACATCCATACATAACCACAGGAAAAACAATAGCCTTGACTAGATGGACCTTTGTTGACAAAGTAATGTCTCTGCTTTTCAATATGCTATCTAGGTTGGTCATAACTTTTCTTCCAAGGAGTAAGCGTCTTTTAATTTCATGGCTGCAGTCACCATCTGCAGTGATTTTGGAGCCCCAAAAAATAAAGTCTGACACTGCTTCCACTATTTCCCCATCTATTTCCCATGAAGTGATGGGACCAGATGCCATGATCTTCGTTTTCTGAATGTTGAGCTTTAAGCTAACTTTTTCACTCTCCACTTTCACTTTCATCAAGAGACTTTTTAGTCCCTCTTCACTTTCTGCCATAAGGGTGGTGTCACCGCATATCTGAGGTTATTGATATTTCCACCAGCAATCTTGATTCCAGCTTGTGCTTCTTCCAGCCCAGCGTTTCTCTTGATGTGCTCTGCATATAAGTTAAATAAGCAGGATGACAATATACAGCCTTGACATACTCCTTTTCCTATTTGGAACCAGTCTGTTGTTCCATGTCCATTTCTAACTGTTGCTTCCTGACCTGCATATAGGTTTCTCAAAAGACAGGTCAGGTGGTCTGGTATTCCCACCTCTTTCAGAATTTCCCACAGTTTATTGTGATCCACACAGTCAAAGGCTTTGTTAAAAGAATGCAACTATAAACTGAATTATAAGACTGATTATTAAGAATTAAAAAGTATAAATCATAAGATATTTCTGGAGATATGGGTAGTCTGATCCCTTTTTCTCTTGAATAGTAGAAATGCTCGAATAGAAATGCTTCCTGGGGGTAGTCTAGTTTCATATCCATAACAACTGGAACAACTTCCAGAAGCACTGGCAGGACCTTGTGCAAGTGAAGACCCTGAAAGCTTAAACTTCCCAGGGAATTTGCCTCTTCAAACCTCTTAAATTCTTGCTATCTCTCTCTCTCTCTCTCTTTTTTTTTTTATTTTTCTACCCATGCTGTGTGGCTTGTGGGATCTTAGTTCCCTAACCAGAGATGAGTGCAGGGCCACAACAGTGTCAGCACTGAGCCCTAAACACTACACCACCAGTGAACTCCAACTCTCAACATTCTTACTTATAAAATGCATAACAGTAAATCTCAGAACACTGGTTCTATAAGAATGAAATAAAAAATATACATGAAATTTCTTTGGATAGCTAAACTTTTGAAGATTGAGAGTATGAGTGCAGTGTTCCATGTTGGCTAGAGCCTGCATGCAAGACATCAAAACTAGGATTGACATGGAGAAAAGAGTGGTGTGAAAAAGGCTAAGGACTATGTGCTGGCTGGACAACAATGATGTGAGAACAAGTCAGAAACTTGAATTGTATCCTAAGAGCCAATGAAGTAGGAGACATAGAGATATCGATGGCTAAAGCATTCTGATATAATTAAAGGAGTATTTTGAAAAATGAATTTAGGGTATATCGTCATTAGGCATTTGGTACGTTAGCTCAAATATGCAAACATAAAAATTACATCTGATACTGGAAATGAAAACACAGTCTTGTGAAATGGAGGATTGGGCATATAGGTTTTAACAAGGAGGTGAAAAGTGATTAGAAAATATCCTGAAAACTGAAAGGATAGGTTTGTGATAATTCTGTGCAGAACGTTTTGAGACAGGCTGAGATCTGGGACCATTTGCTACAGTGCTTGCATCTGGACAAAATTCTCCTCCAGCAACGAAATACAAAGTATAGGAGACTAAAAATAACTGCATGCATGTGCAGTTGGAGCAAATTCTGGACAATAAGATAAAAAGAGACCAAAAATCCCAGTTGTCACTTCTGAAGAGCGGGTAACAAAAGCAGAGTATTGTGCATGCCCCCTGCAAACAACACCACTAAAGGGGTGGGCAAACCACATACACCACCTTCCTCCACCCTGACCCCCTAGACACACCCCTGCCTTCACTCCTTATAAGGAACCAGCTCATCCCCCTCCACCCTCAGGGAGCAAGCAAGCAAAGGAATATGTCTCTTGTTCTCATTTCCCCCTGCTATAGCAGGAACCCCAGTAAAGCCTTCCCTGAATCTTTGCTGGCCTCTTATCAATTTCTATTGCTTGGGGAAAGCCAAGAACCCTGATGGGTAACACTTTGACTCCTGGAGGGTATTTGATGATAAAATAGCTGTATATCTATTAGAAGGAGAACCAAGGGTAGAAGGGCTACATGGCCACAGACCAACAGAATGGGCCACAGAGAAAAAAAATCAGGGGTGACTTGGATAACCATGATGGTGTGGCCACTCACCTAGAGCCAGACATCCTGGAATGTGAAGTCAAGTGGGCCTTAGGAAGCATTACTACAAACAAAGCTAGTGAGGTGATGGAATTCCAGATGAGCTATTTCAAATTCTGAAAGATGATGTTGTTACATGCTGCACTAAATATGCCAGCAAATTTGGAAAACTCAGCAATGGCCACAGGACTGGAAAATACCAGTTTTCTTTCCAATCTCAAAGTAGGCCAATGCCAAAGAATGTTCAAACTACTGCACAACTGTACTCATTTCACATGTGAGCAAGGTAATGCTCAAAATTGTTCAAGCTAGGCTTCAACAGTACATGAACCAAGAACCTCCAGGTGTACAAGTTGGATTTAGAAAAGGCAGAGATAAAATTGACAACATCCATTGGATCATAGAAAAAGCAAGAGAATCCCAGAAAAAAAAAACATATATTCTGCTTCATTGACTATGCTAAAGCCTTTGACTGCATGGATCACAACAAACTGTGGAAAATTCTTAAAGAGATGGGAATACCAGGCCACATTACCTGCCTCTTGAGATACCTGTATGCAAGTCAAGAATCAACAGTTAGAACCAGACATGGAACAATGGATTGGTTTAAAATTGGGAAAGGATTATGGCAAAGGGCTGTATATTATCATCTTGTTTAATGAACTTATATGCAAATTACCTCATGCAAAATGCTGAGCAGGATGTATTATAAGCTAGAATCAAGATTGCTGGGAGAAATATCAACGATCTCAGATATGCAGATGACACCACCCTAATGGCAGGAAGTGAAGAGAAACTAAAGAGCCTCTTGATGAAGGTGAAAGAGGAGAGTGAAAAAGTTGGGTTAAATTTTAATATTCAAAAAACAAAGATCATGGCATCCTGTCCCATCACTTCATAGCAAATAGACGGGGAAAAATGGAAAATAGATTTTATTTTCTTGAGCTCCAAAATCACTGTGGATGGTGACTGCAGCCATGAAATTAAAAGATGCTTCCTCCTTGGAAAGAAAGCTATGACACACCTAGACAGCATATTAAAAAACAGACATCACTTTACTGACAAAGATCCATAGAGTCAGAGTGGTGATTTTTCCAGTAGTCATACATGGATGTGAGAGTTGGACCGTAAAGAAGGCTGAGCACTGAAGGATTGAACTTTCAAACTATGGTGCTGGAGAAGACTCTTGGGAGTCTCTTGGACAATGAGGAGATCGAACCAGTGAATCCTAAAGGAAATCAACCCTGAATATTCACTAGAAGGACTGATGGTGAAGTGACTCATTGGAAAAGACCCTGTTATTGGGAAGGATTGAAGACAAAAGGAGAAGAGGACAAGAGAGGATGAGATGGTTAGATAATATTACCCACTCAATGGACATGAGTTTGAGCAAACTCAAGGAGACAGCAAAGGAAGAGAAGCCTGGCAGTCTGTGCTGCAGTCCATGGGGATCACAAAGAGTGGGACACAATTCTGTGATTGAACAACAACAACAAGCATCAAAGCATTAGCTTTTGATGGATAATATAATAATACCTGCCCTCAACATTTTATTTATTCATATATTTTTATAGGAGTACACTGAGAAAAGACTTGAGAGACATATCCTCCAATAAGTCTTTATTTTGTTTCTTGGAGTCTGTATTTTGTTTTGTGGGGTAAGAAGAGGCAAGAATGACCAAGGTTACTTTTTGTTCATTGTGTGTGTGTGTGTCTGTCTGACTGACTGATCACCCAAATGTGGCTTAGTTTATATACAGCCTCTGCTCTCTTTCTCTGACCAAACAGCACTCTTTCCAATAAATTGTCTGCTGCTAAGTCACTTCAGTCATATCCGACTCTGTGCGACCCCATAGACGGCAGCCCACCAGGCTTCCCCGTCCCTGGGATTCTCCAAGCAAGAACACTGGAGTGGGTTGCCATTTATTGTCTGCTAATAAATAGAATTCATGACCTTGCTCTTCACTTCCCAAACAATAAGATTTGTTTTCTCTGATTCTCTGTTTAATCTGGGTAAACACTTTATTTTCAATAGACAAACAGAGCCTGTTTCTGAAGGATGTCTCTGAAAGCACATCTACATTTTCATCATATTTTCTGCATGTTTTTTTTTTTAAACCAACATTGAAATAGAACACCCAAAGAGGTTCAGTGGGCCAATAAAGCAAATGTCTTTTTAAAATATGCTTCTGTGACATGATCCAAATGTCCCCATCATTCCCATTCAGACTCTCAGCTCCCATTACATGTACATCAGAGTTCTCAACATTCACTAATTCATATGTAACTGGTCTCAAATTTTCATTTTCCTTTAGCAAATCAATTTTAGCCATTTTTTCCCAAGGAATATGCAGTGAGATTTCCAATCTCAGATGTAAAATGCACCCTGGGGACCATAGCACCTCTGAGATGTGGCCCACAAGTCTTCAAAGAATTCATGTCCTCTACCAACTGCTGCATGACCATGGTAAACACTAGTTTGCCTTCTCTCAAAATCTTGAAGCTGGTATGAAATGTGCATTCATTCAAGTATTTGACAGATTCATTTAGGAGTTTCTATTTGGGGATTTTTTTTTTTTCTTAAAAGACTTAAAATCCAAGCAAACTGCATGTGCTTAATGACAAAGGGGAGCTGAGCCTACTAGAATACTTTAGTGTGCTGTGCTCATTCCCAGCCCCAAGAGACAGTGCAAAACAAGACATCAAACTTTGCAAAGGAGAGAGTTTTGTTTTTTGTTTTTTTTTTCCAGTTGGTTTAGCTTGGATTTTTTTTTTTTTTTTTTGCATTTTCAGTTTCTATTTTTTATTTTTTGCTGTGAAGGTAAATTACTTTGTGAAGTATTAGAAGTGTCCCTGTGACAGCCAGATAGGACTGAAGTAAAATTTCCATTTTAGTCAAACTGGCTTCACACACTGCAATTTTCTTTATCCCCCAGTTTCAATTCAAGGCTCCTCTAGTGATATCACACTCAATCAAAGCTGACAGGTTATTTCTATTAAAGCTTGGGATTGAATGGAGACTAACTAGAAGAGTGCTTCTATTGCTAATATTTCATTCCATGGGCAGAAGGCAATACCTTGGGTAGAGCTAAGAAGATAAAATTTCTAGTGCTGTTGAAATTGAAAAACAGCTTGTTAGGGTAATTCAGTTTATTTAAATAAAAATCAGTTTATTTTGATGCCCTCTCTGAACTAGAGAGTTCTAACTCCTTTGTTGCTCCTGCCTGCCTGCACTTTCCTGAGGCTCTTACTCATTACTCTCTCAGCAGACTTAGATCTTTACACTGGGAAAAGAGGACAGCAGTGACAGAGTCTACCGACCTGCCAATTCCTGGTCTTTGTGCAAGAGAAGAATCCATCTTATTGGATGATCTCTGGAGGGGAGAGGAGAAAAATACACATTTCTGCTTTACACAGAATTAATTACCCTGTTACGTTGGGTCCAACTGTTAAAATAAGAAAAGCTAATTCCCAGTGATTACATTGGCCTCTGTGAAAGCCAAAACTGCCACTAGGTGTATGTAAAGAATTCAGAGGAAGATAAAATAACAGTTAATTAGGCACACATATAATGTGCAACAATTGCTTTTCCTTTTGGAAGAGAGAAAGTGAAACTCAACTAAAAGTTAAGTTATTTGTTTTTTATTAATGTGTTTCTCAGATGGCTCAGAGGTAAAAAAAATCCACCTGCCAATACAGGAGATGCTGGAGATGCAAGTTTGATCCCTGGGTAGGGAAGTGGCAACCCACTCCAGTACTCTTGCCTAAGAAATCCCATGGACAGAGGAACCTGGTGGACTACAGTCCATGGGGTCACAAAGAGTTGGACACAACTGAGTGAATGAGCACACTTTTTTTTAAATTATTTATTTATTTATGTGGCTGTGTCAGGTCTCAGGGTTTCCTGGTTGCTCAGTGGTAAAGAATCTGCCTGCCAATGCAGGAGATGCATCAATCCCTGGGTTGAGAAGGAAATGTCAATCCACTCCAGCATTCTTGCCTGGAACAACCCATGGACAGAGTAGCCTGGCAGGCTATAGTCCATAGGGTCGCAAAGAGACAGACACTGCTGAGCACGAGCACACACCAAGTCTTAGTTGTGGCACTCAGGATCTTCAGTCTCACTATGGTATGTGGGATCTTTTGTTGCTGCATAGACTTTTTAGTTGTGGCATGTGGGATCTAATTCCCTGACCAGGGATCAAACCTGGACCCCTTACATGGAAGCATGGAGTCTTAACTATGGACCACCAGGAAAGTCCTAGTTAAGTCCTTTTAATACAAGCATTTGTTTGTCAGAGGTACAGAAGATGATATTGCAGAGGTCTAAACTTCAAAAGCAAATCAAAAAGCCCCTAAAATATATTTGCCAATATAAACAAAATGAGGCCATCATGCTTTTATGCATCCATCAATACTGAAGGAGCATCTATAGACGCATAACATCTGTGTAAATAGTACTTTGCTCAGCACTGTGGCCAACTTAAAGTTTGGGAGATAAAAATATTGAATTTGTATGTATCCCAGCACATACAACTTCCATAGCTCACATATTAAAATAGAAGGAGGTGGAGTTTCAAAGCTGAAAAGAATACTTCCTAGGTCCCTTGAAAGTTCATTGTATATCATAAGCTCTTTATATCATAAGTTCAGCAGTTCAGGTTCCTGCTCTGACTCTGTTCCTATTTAGCTATATGATGAGAGGCAATGGTATAAACTTTCTCAGTTTTCCTAACTGTAAAAATGAGGGTTACATAGAGTGATCCAATTCTATAAGAACTTCCTGTAACATGTGTAAGATTTTAGCAGAGGTAAACACTATGGATAATTAAGAAAGGCTCTGTCATTCATAAAGGGACCGTGAGTCTCTACCATGGACCAGGGCAGAGCTAGTGCTAGGGTGCAGACATGAGCAAAGTAAGCATGGTTTCTGCCTGGCAACTCACATCACCTTGAGAGACTGTGAAATAGCAAACTATCATGCAAATAAATGCAGAGTAGCAAACTAAGTTAAGTATTAAAAAGAATAGCAATATGGTATTAGGAGAGAATCAGAAGATTGACTTTTAAAATATTATTCTCAATGTTATGATACTGATAAAAGTGTTTAGGACTTATTGAATATTTTCTCTTTTAAAATATTTAGATTTATTTATTTGGTTGTGCCAGATCTTAATTGCAGGATCTTTGATCTTCACTGTGGCATGTGGGATCTTTAGTTGTAGCAGGGGAACCCTCAATTGCGTATGTAGTTCCCTGATCAGGGATCAAACTTGGACCCCTTGAATTGGGAGTGTAAAGCCTTAGCCATTGGACCACCAAGGAACTCCCTGAATACTTTCTTTATATCCCACCCACCCATTGTTAAGCATTTTATGTTCATAATTTTATTTAATTTTTAAATCAACACTTTGAAAGAAACAGTGAAAGTGTTAGTCACTCAGTTGTGTCCGACTCTGCAATCCTATGGACTGTAGTATATCATCAGGCTCCTCTATTCACAGGATTCTCCAGGCAAGAATACTGGTGTGGGTAGCCATTCCCTTCTTCAGAGGATCCTCCCGAACCAGGGATCGAACTCAAGTCTCCTGAATTGCAGGCAGATTCTTTACCACATGAGCCACCAGGGAAGCCCTCATACCCTTGAGGTAAGTGTAATTATTAAACTCATGAAAGCAGAGGAAGAATCTGAGTTGATGGATTAAGTAATTTACTTATCTGAGTTAGGAAGTGGTAAATTTAGAATCTGAGCAAGTCTCTTTAAATTCAAACTTCATTTTAATAACTGGCTTTATTCTATCCTCTACTGAAAAGATTTGCTTTAATTTATTTTTCCTTTCTCCCTACAGTAATACAGAAAACTGAACATTTTATTCCTATTCTTCAAATGATCACCCTTGGCAGAGGAACCAGAGATCAAATTGCCAACATCCGCTGGATCATGGAAAAAGCAAGAGAGTTCCAGAAAAACATCTATTTCTGCTTTATTGACTATGCCAAAGCCTTTGACTGTGTGGATCACAATAAACTGTGGAAAATTCTGAAAGAGATGGGAATACCAGACCACTTGACCTGCCTCTTGAGAAATCTGTATGCAGGTCAGGAAGCAACAGTTAGAACTGGACATGGAACAACAGACTGGTTCCAAATAGGAAAAGGAGTACGTCAAGGCTGTATATTGTCACCCTGCTTATTTAACTTCTATGCAGAGTACATCATGAGAAACGCTGGACTGGAAGAAACACAAGCTGGAATCAAGATTGCTGGGAGAAATATCAATAACCTCAGATATGCAGATGACACCACCCTTATGGCAGAAAGTGAAGAGGAGCTAAAAAGCCTCTTGTTGAAAGTGAAAGAGGAGAGTGAAAAAGTTGGCTTAAAGCTCAACATTCAGAAAACGAAGATCATGGCATCTGGCCCCATCACTTCATGGGAAATAGATGGGGAAACAGTGGAAACAGTGTCAGACTTTGTTTTTTTGGGCTCCAAAATCACTGCAGATGGTGACTGCAGCCATGAAATTAAAAGACACTTACTCCTTGGAAGAAAAGTTATAACCAACCTAGATAGATAGTATATTCAAAAGCAGAGACATTACTTTGCCGACTAAGGTCTGTCTAGTCAAGGCTATGATTTTTCCTGTGGTCATGTATGGATGTGAGAGTTGGACTGTGAAGAAAGCTGAGCGCTGAAGAATTGATGCTTTTGAACTGTGGTGTTGGAGAAGACTCTTGAGAGTCCCTTGGACTGCAAGGAGATCCAACCAGTCCATTCTGAAGGAGATCAACCGTGGGATTTCTTTGGAAGGAATGATGCTAAAACTGAAGCTCCAGTACTTTAGCCACCTCATGCGAAGAGTTGACTCATCGGAAAAGACCCTGATGCTGGGAGGGAGTGGGGGCAGGAGGAGAAGGGGACGACCAAGGATGAGATGGCTGGATGGCATCACTGACTCAATGGACATGAGTCTGAGTGAACTCCGGGAGTTGGGGATGGACAGGGAGGCCTGGCGTGCTGCGATTCATGGGATCGCAAAGAGTCGGACACGACTGAGCGACTGAACTGAACTGAATTTCTAATAAATATTATTGAAACATAATTTATGTACAATAAGATGAATTGATTTTAATAATGCAGTTTGGTGAATTCTGACACACATATGTGTAACCACCACAATAAACAAGACATGAAACATTTTCATTACCCCAAAATTAACATTATTATGCCATTTTTCAGTCTATCCCACTCTTCCCAGCCCCAAGCAACCATTGACCTGCATTCTGTCATTAAATTCAGATTTAGGTTTCCTAGGTAATCAGATACATGTATTTTACTGTATGTACCCCCTTTTATCTGCTTCATTCACTGTTTGTGTATAAGATTCATCCATGTTAAGTGTATTGGAGAGTTAATTCTGCATTATTACTGAGGTATATTCATTGCTATGGAATTACCACAATTTGTTTATTCATCAGTTGATAGGCAGTTAGATTGCTTCCAGATGTTCAAGCTGGATTTAGAAAAGGCTAAACCAGGAGATCAAATTGCCAATATCAGTTGCATCATTGAAAAAGCAAAAGAATTCCAGTAAAACATGAACTTCTGCTTCATTGACTATACTAAAGCCTTTGACTGTGTGGATCATAATAAACTGTGGAAAATCCTTAAAGATGTGGGGATACCAGACCACCTTACCTGCCTCCTGAGATACCTGTATGAAGGTCAAGAATCAACAGTTATAACCAGACTTGGAACAGTGGACTGGTTCCAAATTGGGAAAGGACTAAGTCAAGGCTGTATATTGTCACCTTGCTTATTTAACTTATATGCAGAGTACATCATGCAAAATGCTGGTCTGGTTCATCCAGCACAAGCTGGAATCAAGACTGTCGGGAGAAATATCAATAACCTCAGATATGCAGATGATACCACCCTAAAAGCAGAAAGCGAAGAGGAGCTAAAGAGCCTCTTAATGCAGGTGAAAGAGGAGAGTGAAAAAGTTGGCTTAAAACTCAACATTCCAAAAACAAAGATCATGCCATCTGGTCCTATCACTTCATGACAAATAAATGAGGAAACAATAGAAATGGTGAAAGACTATTTTCTTGGGCTCCAAAACCACTGCAGATGGTGACTGCAGCCATGCAGTTAAAATATGCTTGCTCCTTGGAAGAAAAGCTATCACAAACCTATACAGTATATTAAACAGCAGAGACATTACTTTGCCAACAAAGGTTCATATAGTCAAAGCTATGATTTTTCCAGTAGTCATGTATGAATGTGAAAATTGAACTACAAGAATACTGAGTGCTGAAGAATTGATGCTTTTGAACTGTGGTGTTGAAGAAGACTCTTGAGAGTCCTTTGGACTGCAAGGAGATCCAACCAGTCCATCCTAAAGGAGATCAGTCCTGAATATTCATTGGAAAGACTGGTGCTGAAGCTGAAGCTCCAATACTTTGGCCACCTGATATGAAGAGATGACTCATTAGAAAAGACCCTGATGCTGGAAAAGACTGAAAGCAGAAGGAGAAGAGGACAGCAGAGGACAAGACGGTTGGATGGCATCACCAATCAATGGATATGAGTTTGAACAAGGTTTGGGAGATGATGAAAGACAGGGAAGCCTGACATGCTGCAGTCCATGGGGTCCTACAGAGTTGGACACAACTGAGCTACTGAACAACAACAGCAATATGGAAACACAATTCTTTTGTCCATTGACTTTTTTTCTGAAGTCTTGACAAATTCACTCACAGTTTTAGTAGCTTTTTGCAGATTTAATAGGATTTTTTAAAGTCATGTTACCTTCAAGAGAAAACCATTCTTTTTTTTTAATTTTTATGGCTTTGTTTCTTTTTCATGCCTAATTTCTCTTTCAGAGACCTCTGGAAAATGTGGAATGAAAGTGATTAGAGTGAATATTTTCTTTGCTCTTGATCTCAGGGAGGAAAATTTTAGTCTTTTACAGTTAGGCATAAATAATAATGCAGTTGTACTTTGAGAGGGGGATACATTTTCTTTATCAAGTCGAAGAAGTTTCTTTTCAGAGAGGTGAAAAAGCATAAAAAATGATGATGATTACTGTATAACTAAAAAGATAATACTGATTTCTCCATTATTTTGCTAATGAAGTGAATCATAATGACTAATACCTTAAATATTAAATCAAGCTTGAATCCTTAAATACCACACATGATAGTAATGCATTGTTCTTTTAATTTTTTTGAATTCCATGTGCTGATAATATGTGCTATTGGTTGAATTGTATCTCTGAAAAAGATGTGATGAGTCCTAGTCTCCAGATTCTATAAATTTAAACTTATTTGGAAATGGGGTCTTACCAAATATGAGGTCATTTGGGTGCATCTTAAGCCAATATGATTGACATCTTATAAAACAGAAACTTAGACACAAACACACATGCACAGAGGGAGGCTGATGTGAAAATGGAAGACTGTAAAAACGGAGGCAGAGATGGGACTGATGCAGCTGCCAGCCGAGGAACACTAAGGATTGTCAGCCTCTACGTGATGTTAGAAAGAAGCAAGGGAGGATTCAGAGATATCAGAGAAAGTATGAACCTCCCAACACCTGATCTCAGATTCCCAGCCTCCAGAACTGAAGAAGCATAAACATGTGCTGTTTTAAGGAACCCATTATGTGGTCCTTTGCTATGAAAAACCTAAAGAACTAATAAAATATGTAAGAATTTTTGTATCTATTTAGAAATCAGTTGTCAATTTTCAAAAAAAAAATAATGAGCCCACTTGAATTTTGATTTGCATTCTGTTGAATACATAGTTCAATTTGATAAGAACTGATATCTTAACAATATTTACTTTCCCAGTCTAAGAATATGACATATTTTTTTACATGATAACTCTTCCATAAGTGATAAGTGAAAGTCACTCATTCAGGTCCAACTCTTTGCAACCCCATGGACTTCAGCCTGCCAGGTTCCTCTGTCCATGGAATTCTCCAGACAAGAACACCGGAGTGAGTAGCTGTTCCCTTCTCTGGGGGATCTTCCCAACACAGGAACCAAACCAAGGTCTCCTGAATTGCAGGTGGATTCTTTACTGTCTGATCCACGAGGGAAGCCCAAGAATACTGGCATGGGTAGCCTATTCCCTCTCCAGGGGATCTTCTGAACCAGGAATCCAACTGAGGTCTCCTGTATTACAGGGAGATTTTCCAACTGAACTACCAAGGAAGTCCTTCTGTAATTATCTTCTAATGTCATTGTATGGTTTCAGCATCAAAGTGATATTAGCCTATGTAATGCCCTAATAAATTCTTCACTTCTCTGTCTTCTAAAAAAATCTCTGTAGTGTCATTTCTTTCTGACCTATCTCACAAACTTGACCAGTAAAACTAGCAGAGCATAAATATTGTTTGTGTAAAGTTTTTATTTAATAATTCAATTTCTTTAGCAGATATTGTGCTGCTTCTGTTTCTTCTTGGCATAATTTTGGTAACTTTGTTTTTCAAGAAATGTTTCCATTAAATTAAGTCGTAGAATTTATTTCTATTAAGGTTCTCATAAATTTCTTTATTGTTCTTTAAACATTTGCATCACTAAAAGGGATCCTTATTATTCCTAATATTAACAAAACTTGTCTCTTTTTTTTCCTCATTAGTCTAGCTAAAAGTTTATCATTTTTATTGATTTTTTTAAAAATAAATTTTTGGTGTTAAATCCTTTATTCTTTGCCCATTTTCTATTCAACTGATTTCCTCTTTTATCTTTAGTATCTCATTATTTCCATTCACTTTTGGTTTAATTTTCTTTTTTAGTTAAAGTTTTAATAATTTCTTTCAGATTTACTACTTTTAAATATAATAATTTAAAGCTATAAATTGTAAGTACTAATTTATCAGCATCCTACAAATTTGTACATGCTTTGCTTTTATTTTCATTCAGTTTACATTTTTTAAATTCCCTATGCTATTTCTTTTTTTATTTTTTTTTACCACAGGTTTTTTTTTTAATAGAATATGTAATAGCACACTTGTTCTGTGATACATACAGAATTACACAATTTTGACAAAAACTAAAGAAAAATAATCTTGGGCTCGTCTAATTCCTTACATCCTTTCATCTCAAATCCAATCCACCGGCAAATCTTATTGTTTCTACTTTCAAAATATATCCAATGGAAAATTACTTAGTGATAAAAAAGAATGAAATAATGCTATTTGCAGCAACATGCATTGACCTATAGACTATCACACTAAAGTGAAGTCAGAAAGAGAAAGACAACTATCATATGATATTGCTTATATGTAAAATCTGAGAAAAAAATATAGAAATGAACTTACAAAACAGAAATAGACCCACAGACAGAAAACAAACTAATGGTTACCAGAAAGGAAAGGGTGGGGGAGGGATAAATTAGGCATTTGGGGTTAATAGATACATACTATTATATATAAAACAAGTAACCAACAAGGACCTACTGTATAGCACAGCGAGTATACTCAATATTTTGGAATAATATATAAGGGAAAAGAATCTGAAAAAAGAATGTATATAAATATGTATATGTCAAAAACTGAATCAATTTGCATTCCCACCAACAGTGTAAGAGGGTTCCCTTTTCTCCACACCCTCTCCAGCATTTATTGCTTGTTGACTTTTGCATCACAGCCATTCTGACTGGTGTGAAATGGTACCTCATTGTGGTTTTGATTTGCATTTCTCTGATAATGAGTGATGTTGAGCATCTTTTCATGTGTNGATTGGGAGTTCATGTACACTCGTGGCTGATTCATGTCAATGTATAGCAAAACGAATATAGTATTGTAAAGCAAAACAAACTGAAAAATAAAAATTAATTTAAAAAAAATAAAGAACGCTCTCAAGATTGCTCAGCTATTAAGTGACAGAAATACTTTTTAAACAAATTCTAGTTATGTTTTAAATACCAACTTATTTTGTGAAAGGGGGTATTATAGACTTGCGAAGAAGGTCTAGGAGGAAGAGGGAAAGCTGCAGATCCAGAGAACAAGAAGGATTGCTGAGACATAAACCAAGAACTGCCTTTAATAAGTGTGGACAACCTGCCCCACTGAGCTCTAAGCCTTTTTCTTACAAAATGGGCTTTAATCTTCTGTGAGGTACCTAATTTCCCCATCTCCGTTTTACAGATGGGGAAATTGAAGTACAGGAAAGCTAAGTAAGTTGATCAAAGTCACAGAGAGGTAAGTGGCAGAGTCAGAATTTAAACCCACACTTTGTGGCCCACTAACTCCAGACTAAAACCTACTCCACACTATTTCCAGTCTGACTCATAGAAGTCACCAATCAACAGACCTCCAGCTCCAGATTTTCTTGACAGATCTAAATAATCAANTCACAGAGAGGTAAGTGGCAGAGTCAGAATTTAAACCCACACTTTGTGGCCCACTAACTCCAGACTAAAACCTACTCCACACTATTTCCAGTCTGACTCATAGAAGTCACCAATCAACAGACCTCCAGCTCCAGATTTTCTTGACAGATCTAAATAATCAAAAATGAAGCCATTTTCACTAATTTTAGCTTATTTATACAGAGAAGAACCTTTGTGTTCTAATATAAGTAAATCATTAAAATTAAAGAAATGCTGCCGTTAAGCTTACACAAAATCGTCCCTCTCTGGGAACTCTGCGTCCCAGATAATGAATATTAAGTTTAAAAATATTTGTTTACTCACAGGAAAGATCCTGACCAGGCCCACGTGTGAATAACTACAGGATGGAAGAAATTAACACATCCTTTCTGAAGGCTGACACAAACCAGGAAATGATTGACTTTATTCCCTCCTCTTTTAGTATAAAAGAAGCCTGAAGTCTAAACTGGGCAAGATGGTTCTTAGAACATGAGTCTGCCATCTTCTTGGTCTGTGCACTTTCCAAATAAAGTCATCATTCCTTGCCCCAATAACTAATCTCTCAATTTATTGGCCTGTCATGTGGTAAGCAGTGTGAGCTTGGACTTGGTAACAAAGTGAAATCTTGAAAAAATCATTTTTTTTTACAATATTTTTAGTTTCTTTTTAAGAGGTGGAGGGAAATCAAAGGATTAAATAGCAAAGTTTAGCAATGATTTAGCAACCTATTATTTTTTTAAATGACTACTTTATTGAAGAAAAAATGCTTTTATTACATGAAAATATAAATTATCTGGATATGTTAATCATGAGCTAGATTTGATAGCAGATTAAACAATAATAAACAATGACCTAATCTTGAGGCCACAATATAGGAACATCTTCAACCCTTCCCAGTTATCTATAAATCTAACACATGGTTTTGGTTTTCCTCCTGCACAGTGCTGTAAGTATAACCATTAAAATGGGGGAGGAGAGAAACATACACACACACACACATACACACATACATATATAAAACAAATATATACTGACAAAAATGAGGGTTATAGGAGTCTTGTCTTCTCATACTAAATGCCGAGGTAGAGCAGTTTTACTGTGGGCTTTGAGCTTCCTTTGTGGCTCAGATGGTAAAGAAACTGCCTGCAATGTGGGAGACCCAGGTTTGATCCCTGGGTCAGGAACCTGGAGAAAGTCATGGCAACCCACTTCAGTATCCTTGCCTGGAAAATCCCATGGATGGAGGAGCCTGGTGGGCTATATATAATCCATGGAGTCGCAAAGAGTCAGACACAGCAGAGCGACTGAAATTTCACTTTTTCACTTTACTAGACTTTGAGAGGCAATGGCAACCCACTCTAATACTCTTGCTTGGAAAATCCCATGGACAGAGGAGCCTGGTAAGCTGCAGTCCATGGGGTCGCGAAGAGTCGGACACGACTGAGCGACTTCACTTTCACTTTTCACTTTGATGCATTGGAGAAGGAAATGGCAACCCACTCCAGTGTTCTTGCCTGGAGAATCCTGGGGCGAGGGGAGGTAGGGCAGAGCTGGTGGGCTGCCGTCTCTGGGGTCACACAGAGTTGGACACGACTGAAGTGACTTAGCAGCAGCAGCAGACTTTATTGAAAATAGATTTTCTGACTCATGATACCCACTGAGTCCAAGAAAAAAAAAACAAACACTTTTTAATCTTTGAGCTCTATAAAACTAGATTTGAATGTACCATTTAATCATTCCAGGCTATATGCCTGTTTCCTACTGTCTCTAGACCAAGTGAATTTAAACTGTTATCTCTTGCAATCACATTTGAAAATAATACACTCAATCATAACAAGCACAAAAACAGTGAAACTAGACCCTAAGGCAAATGATGAGTCTCAAGTTTATTTCCTTTAGGCTTTCTACGTGGAATTTGCTGAAGCAATTATTAAATATTAGTGTCACTCATTGAGTTAGATAATCCACTAGCTTTACTATTCTGCTCTTACCTATTCACTTCCTTTGTCTGGACTGATTTTCACAGATAGAGACACAAGATAAACAGCATGGTTAGACTTTAAACATTTTACCTTTAGGGATTTTCTTTGCTGTTCTTTTTTTTTTTTTTTTTTTAATCCTTGCAAATTTAGACACATAGAAAACTGCTATTTGCCTCATAATGGCCTCTTCAGTGTGTTTCACAGTCTTTTGTGGAGAATAATGACATAATGATAGTGTTCTCAGACCCATATTTTCTACTTGATAAACTAGCAATTATATGATTAAAGGATTTTTACAAACTCACATTAATTATATGATACTCTAGAAACCAGTCCATCATGTAATTATACAGTCAGGAGAGAAATAATTTACATAACTAAAGCTGTCAAATGGTACTCATGACCAGTGTGTGGTTTTTTTAATGGATAAATATTTAAGAAATATCAATTCTATAATATACTTTTAGTTAGGATCATAAATTCTGAATTTTATCAACTGTGTTTAAATTTTTATTTTTTTTGTCCATACTGAGAGAAAACTATGCTAAACTTTGCTGAAAACATGAGCTGGATACATTAGGACCAACTAAGAAAAACCTTGTTGTTTAGTCACGAAGACCTGTCCAGCTCTTTTGCAATCCCGTGGACTGTAGCCTGCCAGGTTCCCTGTCCATGGGATTTCACAGGCAAGAATATTGGAGTGGGTTGCCCTTTCCTTCTCCAGGGGATCTTTCCAGTCCAGGGATCAAATCCATATCTCCTGCATTGGCAGGCAGCTTCTTTACCACTGAGCTATCAGAGAAGCTCAAGAAAAACATCATCTGTCTCTAAAAAATACATATTTAAACAACAGAGAAAAGCAGGCAATGCCTAGGTATTTAAACTCTGTGATAAACACCAATTTGACCAAGATTTTTCTGCTGCTGCTGCTGCTAAGTCTCTTCAGTCATGTCCGATTCTGTGCGACCCCAGAGACGGCAGCCCACCAGGCTCCCCCGTCCCTGGGATTCTCCAGGCAACAACACTGGAGTGGGTTGCCATTTCCTTCTCTAATGCATGAAAGTGAAAAGTGAAAGTGAAGTCGCTCAGTTGTGCCCGACTCTTAGCAACACCATGGACTGCAGCCTACCAGGCTCCTCCATCCATGGGATTTTCCAGGCAAGAGTACTGGAGTGGTGTGCCATTGCCTTCTCTTAGCTATCTCTGAAAGACAAATTGACTAGATACTTGTGACTTTCTTTAAATGTCAGGTCATTATTCTAACAACTTGAGTTGGAGAACATATATTCATAGACCTTACTTTCTTTTGAAAAACAGGAAGGACATTTAACAGGATGCTCAGAGCTTCAAACAGCATGTTTGAGAGGACCCATCCTCAAAACATAAACAGAATTACATCTAACCTTTTCACTTTTTTTTTTTTTTCTCAGTTTCTGGACAAACCAGTTACCGTGCTTTTCCCCAGTTTCTTAAGAAAAACTGAAAAAAAGTTACAGAAGTATATCCTGAGAACCAACCCATCAAAGGGATAATTTTATACATAAAATTACATGGGTGAGTATTGCCTAAAAAGAAAGATTAAGATATTAAGTAAAAATAATCAAAATGCCAAACCATGTATGTTAAGATATTCACATTTTTTTAAGAAAGACAAGTAATATATATTTATAGAGTTACAGCTATTAAAAAGTATTTCTGTAAATATAAACAAGAAATCTATAGCAGGGTTATCCTGTTTATTGCTGGGTGGAGAAGGATGTATATAAATTAAGCATGTGAGCAGGACGCAGGAAGACTTTTCATGTATTTTCACACTTCCTGCTTTTTGAGTCATTCGGTGTACTATCTACTCAATAGTTATGTCAATTTAAAAAAGAAGAAAGGAGTCTTGATCCTTGTATAGAGTAAATAAGAGAGAGTGGGCTAGACCAAGGTATACTTAGCTGTGATGACAAATGACCTTTAAGAGAAAAAAACGGTGCTAAAGTTAGATGATTCATTACTGGCTTATTCCACCACCATTACCACCTCAATGACATTGGCTTCTAACTTAAAAGAAGTTGAAAAACACACCATATTTTATGTTATAATGATGGCAACAGGACATCTGGTTATCCATGCCATTATCAGCATAAACATAAATACTCTTGACAGTTCCTGAAAGAGATGAAGACACTAGCTAGGGCCAATCACCAATTGCTATCACCCTATATAAACCTTAACCTTGACTCTCAGTGTGGGATACCCATTCTCAAAAGCCCTGCTGTTTAAAGCACTACATAGGGCTGAGAATAAAAACAGACAGCTAATGAAGTCCATGAATACCATCACAGCCTTGCTACCATGACCAACTTTTCTGCAGTAATCTGGTAATTCCAGACCTACACTTTCTGCACCATTCACTTTGTGACTAGATATCATTGACCTGGTATTAGGAAGCAAGATAAAAGAACTGTTAATTTGTTAGACCTTGTGTAAAGGATAAAAATGATAGAGGTACTTGGCATGAAGCTTCACAGAATTATCACTTGCAGAATCTGATGACTCTGGCAGTTAGGTAGGGCAGGGGTCATTAGCTATGTTTTCCATCATTTAGTGTTACTGCTTTAAAACTAGTAGGTGGCAGGACCAGGACTCTATCCAAGGTCTTTCTGAGTTCATGGTCACTGCTATTATATACTCTGTGCCTTCTGAGTGTCACGGTTTTCATCTTCCTCAAAGAGCAAATGCTTTCCACAATTGTCTCACAAAGTGAGATGTATAAATATTCAATAAAGTTTACTGCTATTCTGAGGGAGAAATCCAACAGCATGATGTTATCTAGGTCTTAATTGAAATTTCACTATGAAGGTCAAAAACTGTTAAAAAGGAACTGCTGTATTTTGCAAAATGAAACAAATACTATTGCAACATTTGTGCTTTTGACTCAGAACCTCAGAACACTGTGCTGTAATTTTGATGTCAGATAACCAACTGTAACAACTGATACAACCCTAGGCTGACCTTATTGGTTAATATCTAGGAATATGTTAATGAAAAAATAGTGAGTTCAATGTTTATCTTACTTCTGTCCACTCATATAATTCCCATCTTCCTAGCCACACTGAGAGGCAATGTGGTAGCAAGTTAATATAAATTGAAGTGAAAGTGTTAGTTGCTCAGTCATGTCTGACTCTTTGTGATCCCATGGACTGTAGCTCACCAGGCTCCTCTGTCCATGGAATTCTCTAGGCAAGAATACTGGAGTGGATTGCCATTCCATTTTCCAGGGGATTTTCCCAACCCAGGGATGGACTCCAAGTCTTCCGCATTGCAGGCAGATTATTAACCGCCTAAACCACCAAGGAAGCAAGTCTGTATAACATACTCTGAAAGAGAGTCACAACTTGATAGGAAATCTAACTCATACTCTACTTTGGGCTATTCAATAAATAAAAAACATTCTTCAAATCTGTTATTTTCATTCCTACTACATTCTGGTAGTGCTGGTAGAATGTCAACTAGCTCTCAGGACTTCAAAGTTAAAAAAGGGGAGGTCTGGAGGTCAGGCAGGCTACCTTGGTGTCACTCATTTCCTGTGCTAATGCTACACTGAAGAAAGTTTTAATGGTTTGCTGTAAACAGAGCAAGATTAAGAAGAAAGCTTCTAGAAAATAGATTTTCATAAAATAAGAAAAGGCAATAATTATTGCATTAAAAGCTCCATCGTTTGTGCCTTAATATTATAACCTATCATAAAAATGCAACTTTAATTGTTTTAACATCTCTTTAAATGTTTTGTACTTATTGCTATTCCCAGCAGCTAACAATAAGAAAATAGCAGCATTAAGCTCAGTTTGAGACCATTTTTACTAGAAATCATGATACTAATGAGCTGTGAAGAAAATGTTACTAATCATACTTCCTCTGCAGTCTTGTAAAATAATCACTAATGCTTAAATATAAAGTATACACAAAGTAAATATATATGCATGTATGTGCGTGTGTAGCTTGACAGGTAAACGTCTTAATCCAAAAAAAGATATCCGGAACTTCAGTTTCTCTCTTTTCCATACAACAAATCATGTGTAATGAATTTCACAGTAGAGATTAAACAAAGGGAAATACATGGCAATAGAACATTTCAGCAGACATGGAATAGCATTCAGACATTGTCTGTGGATATGTATCTCAGAGGCAGATTATCCGGCGCTGTTGAGGTAACTGAGAGGCACTCTGATGACAAAGCCCATGTAACTGGTCTTGGAGTCAGGAGCCTACCTTGACCGAGCCATCCACTTTAGGTTGGAGGGCTCATTCTCACCTTTGTATCTTTAAAAAGATCTTAATTTCTGTCTTATGGGATATTTGAGAGAATTAAACTTAGGGTGTAACATGGATGGACCTAGAGATTGTCATGCTAAGTGAAGTAAGTCAGACAGAAAGACAAATATCATATATTGCTTATATGTGTAATCTAAAGGGGCTTCCTAGTGGCTCAGTTGGTAAAGAGTCTACTGGCAATGAATCTTAAAAAAAAAAGACAGGGGGGAGTGCAGATAAATTTATCTACAAAACAGAAATAGAATTTCAGACGTAGAAATCAAACATGGTCATCAGAGGGAGGAATAAACGGAAAGACTGGGATTGAAATATACATACTACTGTATATAAAATACATAGGTAACTAATAAGGACCTCACTTCATGGCAAATAGATGGGGAAACAGTGGAAACAGTGGCTGACCTTATTCTTCTGGGCTCCAAAGTCACTGCAGATGATGACTGCAGCCATGAAATTAAAAGACGCTTATCCTTGGAAGGAAAGTTATGACTAACCTAGACAGCATATTGAAAAGCAGAGACATTACTTTGACAACAAAGGTCTGTCTAGTCAAGGCTATGGTTTTTCCTGTGGTCATGTATGGATGTGAGAGTTGGACTATAATGAAAGCTGAGCGCCGAAGAATTGATGCTTTTGAACTGTGGTGTTGGAGAAGACTCTTGAGAGTCCTTTGGACTGCAAGGAGATCCAACCAGTCCATTCTGAAGGAGATCAGCCCTGGGATTTCTTTGGAAGGAATGATGCTAAAGCTGAAACTCCAGTACTTTGGCCACCTCATGCGAAAAGTTGACTCATTGGAAAAGACTCTGATGCTGGGAGGGATTGGGGGCAGGAGGAGAAGGGGATGACCGAGGATGAGATGGCTGGATGGCATCACCGACTCTATGGACATGAGTTTGGGTGAACTCTGGGAGTTGGTGATGGACAGGGTGGCCTGGAGTGCCACAGTTCATGTGGGTGCAAAGAGTTAGACACGACTGAGTTACTGAACTGAACTGAACTGAACTGAATAAGGACCTCTTGTATATATAGCACAGGAAACTCTACTCAATACTCTGTAATGGCCTATATGAGAAAAGAATCTAGAAAAGACTAGATATATGTGTAACTGATTCAATTTGCTGTACTCCTAACACTAAGAGTTGGACTTGTGAAGAAAGTTGAGCACAAAGAACTGATGCTTTTGAACTGTGGTGCTGGAGAAGACTCTTGAGAGTCCCTTGGACTGCAAGAAGATCCAACCAGTCCATCCTAAAGGAGATCAGTCCTGGGTATTCATTGGAAGGACCGATGCTAAAGCTGGAACTCCAATACTTTGGCCACCTCATGCAAAGAGTTGACTCATTGGAAAAGACCCTGATGCTGGGAGGGATTGGGGGCAGGAGGAGAAGGGGACGACAGAGAATGAGATGGCTGGATGGCATCACTGACTCGATGGACATGAGTCTGGGTGAACTTTGGAAGTTGGGGATGGACAGGGAGGCCTGGAGTGCTGTGATTCATGGGGTCGCAAAGAGTCGGACACAACTGAGCGACTGAACTGAACTGAACTAACACTAACACAACATTGTAAATCAACTATACTCCAATAAAAATTACTTTAAAAATTAGTATGTAAACAACAGTACCTAAAAACTATAAAATGATATACAAGTGGAAAGTATCTTGTTATCATTACTAATACCTGAACTCAGTCATAAACAGCATTAAAATTCTAGTATACTGATTCAGACTATCTCCCAAATTTTGTAAGTGAGTATAAGGGGGAAAATAGATGATCATTTTATTATTTACATTTTGAAAATATAAGACAGATTATACTTGTACTGGAGGGAAGGCAGAAAATCTGCACTTATCCTCAAAAGTAAGTGTTTATCTCCTGCTCCTACTTATTTGGTAAAGTACAGAATGTTCATCTTCTATCTGATAAACAAAACACAAAGATGTTAGTAATGTTATTTTAAATAAGGCAGTAGAAGAGCTGGGTTCTAGAATCCTACAAAGTTCTGAGATTCATCTAGTTATTCTACAATCTAAGTTTAAGCTATTTAACATATTTCAGTTTCTTCATTTACAAAAAGCAGACGGTGGAAATACTTATGCCTCAGAAGACTTGTGGATAGGAATGAGTTGTCACAGGTTCAGAGCTTAGCACACTGTCTGACACATAGTAAGAACACAACACATGTTGGTCTTCAATATGACTATGCACGTCCTCACATGAGCATCTCAGACAGATGAAATCTAAGTGATCCTTGCTTTCAAATGCAGCTGGTGAACTTGGCAACCAAAATCATCTCACCAAAAACAGCTCTAATACACTTTCACAATTTACTGGACATATTTTCTATCTTAATCACAACAGGGAGCTTGCTGGTGGTCCAATGGTTAACATACATACTCTGCTCCTGAGCTGCAGGGGACATGGGAACTAAGAGTCTGACTGCTGCGCAGATAAAACAAAACAAAACAAAACCTAGTAAAGCTTTATGCCAAATTCTTGCCATAAATGAAAGAAAGAAGTATTTATAGAACCCCTATCATATCCCAGGCACTGTATTTGGTGGTGGGATACAAGGTCAAGCAAAAAAGAGATACAATCTCTACTTTCATGTTTTAAAGAAGGTAAACATTGATCAAAATTATTATACACAATGAATGTAAAATTGCCAACTGTAAAAAGTGGCATAAAGGAGGAAAACCCAGTGCTTATGGGAGTATAATACTAAAAAGAAATGAGCAAATGTGCTGGTGAAGGAAGGTTCCCTAAGAAATAGATAATTAGGGCGATATCAGAAGAATGAGTGGCGTTAACAGGATGAAAAAGTGTGAGCCGCTGTGCTTCAAGTGCAAGGATGTATGTGTGGGTGGGAGGGAACTTGGCCTCTTTGAGGGCATGAAGGAAGGTAAGTGAGATGGGAGATCAGAGAAGGAGAAGCAGGGAGTGAATAAGGGGGGCTGTCTGCCATGATAAGAGTCTGTTTTCTTATCCTAAGAACAAAGGAAATCCATTGAAGAATGTTAAGCCTGGTATGTGATTGGTTTTGAGGAGAGGAAGGGGTTGACATGATGCAATCTTAATTGTATGTGCAAAGAACGGTTTAGAGAGGATCAGAGTACCTATGAAGAATCCAGTTAGGAGACTGTGGCCAGGGTTCCAAAAAAATAATGTGGAAGCGTAGATTAGGGCAGCTGAGCTAGAAATGTCTGCAGTGATATACAGAGGAAGAGTTTCGTTTTCCGTAAAACATACATCCTTTTCTTTCTCTGTCTGGACACATGTTTTCATGTAAAAATGTTTTTCTTTTGGAATATTCTAGAGAGTACAAGTAAAGGTTAATGGTAGGTAAAGTGTTTTCACACAATTGAATTCAATGAGGGATCAAAATGCCAATTTCTAAATAATCAGTATCATCTCCCTTTGGGTGAAAGCCCTTGTTCTGTTCTACTATAAAACATGAAATACCAAAAAATGAACAAAAAGGAAATAATTTCCATTGAAGTACGTTTTTATTACAAAAATGCCATAGGTAAACAGTCATTTATTAAAAATTGGATCAAAGAGCAGTAACACCTTTCAAGTTGAAAAAAAGGCAAACAGATCCAGGAAAGAAAGTCACAGGAAACAGCTCTGATAGTAATTATACAATAACCAATGGCATTATTTTTGGAATTTGCCAGAAGACTCGCTGCTACCTTAGGAAGAGTATCTCCCATATTTTGGCCACTAAGTAAAGATACTTTGTATGTAGAAGTGATATGTGCAATAGCAAAGGCATCTTCCCAGTGTCACATGGCAACTGAATGAGTGCAGACACACACACACACACACACACACACACGACCACATACAAACACACGAAATGTACTAAGCTCATACATTTCGAAGGATTAAGCAGAAAAGCAAGAAGGGTAGCACAGTACATATCTTCACTTCGCAAAAAACACAAGCCAAAAAAAAGAAATCTACCACAATTTTCTGTAAGATAAATTGTCTCTCTCAACTAAAAGAAAAAAAATTGAAATCATTGGCTGACTAGCTCTCCCCGAGCAGAAGTGAGACATTAATTTAGATCACTGTACACACAGAAAAGCTACTGCACCGCAGGGATTTCCAATTACATAATGCAGAATCGGAACTCTGTCTTGGTGTCACTTGGCTGCCAGCGCCCATGGATGAGCTGTGTAGCACTCCTCCGTCATGTAGCTCATGTGAGAAAAGAATTTTGCTGTTCAAGAAATGGCACTCATCTTGGAGACCTTCCCAGTTACTCAAAAGAGCATAATTTCCACATTATCCCCAGGCATACTGTCTCGGATGATAAGTCTATGATAGCTTTATGTGTAAATTATACAGACAAGACCTACTAATGAAATGCGAGCAGGCTGCTTTTTGGTAGTGGCAGTGCAGAAAAACAAAATCAATTTGTTTTTCAATTTATAAAAATGACACTTGAGCTATCTAATAACCAAGAGAGACTGTGAGGGTTAGATGGCAGATAAGGTAATTGCAGTACAATTATCTAACAGGTCAGAACTGGTTTTGTCAAGCGAAGTCTAGCCGGCAGACTTACCAGCCACCTCATAATTGGCCTGTTTCATTACCTTAAAATCCTTGATACTTTTAGGATGATACTTATCTCAGTTTTTCATCAGGGACTGCACTCTTGATTCTGGTTTAATTTTTCCTAGCTATGAAAGCATACTACAGAGGAGAGACCAGAAGGAAAGACGAACGTTTTCATGTTTTCATGTTTATCGTCTATTTGGTGACAAAATTCTTATGTGTGCACCAGATATAGGAGATATACTGGAAAGCAAGACAGTTTTCTTGCCATCTAGAAGTTCACAATTCTCTTACTAAGATGTTCAAGACATGAAAACATTTGTATATGAGTTATCAGTATTATTTGAAATATGTTTTTTTATTTCATTGTTGTTCAGTCACTAAGTATTTGACTCTGTGACCCCGTGGGCTGCAGCACACCAAGCTCCCCTGTCCTTCACAATCTCCCAGCTTTTGCGCAAATTCACGTCCATTGAGTCGGTGATGCTAGCCAGCCATCTCATCCTCTGCTGCCCTCTTCTTTTGCCTTCAAGCTTTCCTAGCATCAGGGTCTTTTCCAATGAGTCAGTTTTTCCCATCAGGTGGCTAAAGTATTGGAGCTTCGGCCATCAGCCCTTCCAATGTGTATTCACAGTTGATTTCCTTTAAAATTGACTGGCTTGATCTTGCAGTCCAAGGGACTCTCAAGATCTTCTCTAGCACGACAGATCAAAAACATCAATTTTCCTCATGCTCTCACCACTAAGCTACATCCCTCTGCCTTTTTTTTCATTAAATTCAATCATTTTTATACCAAATAAAAATGAGACTAGAAAGTTGGGATAAGCATAATATCTGATATTTGATCAGCATTTACTATACACACAAGTTTTGCACATATCAAAACCTAATGACAACTAGACATTAGATTATGAAAATCTTCATTTTAGAAAGGAAAACACTAAGGTTTACACAAGTTATATCACAAACTCATGTGTAGCTTGAATTTAAACCACAATCAGATTACACCATAGTGTAATCTGATTCCATGGTGCTGTCTCTTATTCATTTCTTTACACTCTTTCACTTTTAATATTTACTATAACCTGAACAGGGCATCTCAGTTTTTATTTGTTTAATTTTATTGCTTGATTTGGAAACTTTCTTAAAATTCATTCTCCTTTTATCTTATCTTGAGGATCTTGGCGAGGAAAATAAACAGTTTTCCATTGTAGTTAAATACATAACAATGTTGCTCTCTCAAACTATTCACCTATTCCATTCATGCTAAAATTTATTTACTGAGTATCTGTAATATGCCAGGGGCTTCCCTGGTAGCTCAGCTGGTAAAGAATCCGACTGCAATGCAGGAGACCCCAGTTGGATTCCTGAGTCAGGAAGATCTGCTGGAGAAGGGATAGGCTACCCACTCCAGTGTTCTTGGGCTTTCCTGGTGGCTCAGCTGGTAAAGAATCTGCCTGCAATGAGGGAGACCTGGGTTCAATCCCTGGGTTGGGAAGATCCCCTGGAGAAGGGAATGGCTATCCACTCTAGTATTCTGGCCTGGAGAATTCCATGGACTATATTATAGTCCATGCGGTCACAAAGAGTCCCACACGACTGGGCAAATTTCACTTTCACTTTCTGTAATATGTCAAGCACTGCATTAAGTGCTTTATGAATAAAGACGTGATCCTTGACCTATAGTGACAGGCAAATCAGAATTTAAAAAAAGCAAAAGTCTAGCAAGAGATATTCCTCCCAACAATCTTGATTTCAGCTTGTGCTCCATCCACCCAGCATTTCACATGATGTACTCTGCATAGAAGTTAAATAGCAAGGTGACAGTATATAACCTTGAGGTACTCTTTTCCCAATTTTGAACCAGTCTACTGTTTTAAGTTCTGTTCTAACTATTATTTCTTGACCTACATACAGGTTTCTCAGGAGGCAGGTAAGGTGGTCTGGTATTCTCATTTCTTAAAGAATTTTCCAGTTTGTTGTGATCCACACAAAGGCTTTGGGGTAGCCAATAAAGCAGAAATAGATGTTTTTCTGGACTCTCTTGCTTTTTCTATGATCTAATTGCTGCTGCTGCTAAGTCACTTCAGTTGTGTCCAGTTCAACAGATGCTGGCAATTTGATCTCTGGTTCCTCTGTCTTTTCTAAGTCCAGCCTGTACATCTGGAAGTTCTTGGTTCACGTATTGTTTGTTGAAGCCTAGCTTGGAGGATTTTGAGCATCACCTTGCTAGCATGTGAAATAAGTTCAATTGCACGGTAGTTTGAACTTTCTTTGGCATTGCCCTTCTTTAGGACTGGAATGAAAATTGACCTTTTCCAGTCCTGTGGCCACTGCTGAGTTTTCCAAATTTGCTGACATATTGAGTGTAGTACTTTCACAGCATCATCTTTCAGGATTTCAAATAGCTCAGCTGGAATTTCATCACCCTCACTAGCTCCTCCCATAGTGATGCTTCCTAAGGCCCCCTTGACTTCACACTCCAGGATATCTGGCTTTAGATGAGTGATCATACCATTGTGGTTATCTGGGTCATTAAAATCTTTTTTGTATAGTTCTTCTGTGTTTTTTTGCCACCTCTTCCTAATATCTTCTGCTTCTGTTAGGTCCATACCAAATGGGTCTTCATTGTGCCCATCTTTGCATGAAATGGTCCCTTGGTATCTTTAATTTTCTTGAAGAGATCTCTAGTCTTTCCCATTCTATTGTTCTCCACTATTTCTTTGCATTGATACTTAGGAAGGCTTTCTTGTCGCTCTTTGCAATTTTTGAAACTCTGCATTCAGATGGGTGTCTCTTTCCTTTTCTCCTCTGGCTTTCACTTCTCTTCTTTTCTCAGCTATTTGTAAATCCTCTTCAGACAACTATTTTGCATATATGCAAATGACATGACCCTTATGACAGAAAGTGAGGAGGAACTAAAGAGCGTCTCAATGAGGATGAAACAGGAGAGTGAAAACATGGCTTAAAACTCAACATTCAAAAAATGAAGATCATGACATCCAATCTCATCACTTCATGGCAAGTAGATGGGGAAACAATGGAAATAGTGATAGACTTTATTTTCTTGGGCCCCAGAATCACTGCAGGTGGTGACTGCAGCCATGAAATTAAAAGATGCTTGCTCTTCAGAAGAAAAACTATGACAAACCTAGAAAGCATTTTAAAAAGCAGAGACATTACTTTGCTGACAAAGGTCCTCCTAGTCACAGCTTCAGTTTTTCCCAAACCAAAGGTAGTCATGTATAGATGTTAGAGTTGGACCATATAGAAGGCTGAGCACCAAAGCATTGATGCTTTTGAACTGTGGTGTTGGAGAAGACTCTTGAGAGTCCCTTGGACTGCAGGAGAATCAGACCAGTCAATCCTTAAAGAAATCAACCTTGAATTTTCATTGAAAGGACTGATGCTGAAGCTCCAATACTTTGGCCACCTGATGTGAGGAGTTGACTCATTGGAAAAGACTCTGATGCTGGGAAAGACTGAATGGGGATGACAAAAGGATGAGATGCTTGGTTGGCAGCACTGAATCAATGAACATGAGTTTGAGCAAACTCCAGGAGATGGTGAAGGACAGGGAAGCCTGGCGTACTACAGTCCATGAGGTCGCAGAGTCGGACAGCACTGAGAGACTGAGCAACTGAAGTCTGTTTTTAGCACAGAGGCCAAAATGATGCTTTAAAATTTGTCAGGTCATATCAGTAATCTGGTGAAGACTTTCCAAGAGACTCATTTCAAAGAGTAAAAAAGCCAAATATTTACAATACAATATAAATCCTACACAATGTGTTTTTCTGTACTTTTTTCCTTTTACTTCACCTTACAGCACTTTCCTTTCATTTACTCCATTCTACCCTGTCTGACCTCCTTGCTCTGTCTAGAATATTCCAGGCACACTCCCACCATGGAGCATTTGCTGTTCTAATTAGAAAGCTCTCACCTCACCCCCCAAACCTACATGGATCTCTCCTTAACCTTTTTCATGCCTTAGCAGAGGTCATCTTTTCAGCAAGGCCTTCCCTGGTACCCTATTGACCATCTCAGTTCTTCCCATCCCAAACCACCTAGTTCTCTAATTTCCCTTTTCCTGCTGTATTTTTCTTCAAAGTGCATTACACTGTCTAACGAACTATATAATTTACTTGTTTTGTTTAATATTTAACTCCCTGCTAAAATATAAACTCCTCAAGCTCATATTTTCATCCTTTAGTTTACTATTAAATTTCTAGCACTAAATTAGTGCCTGGAGTATGGTCTTCATCTCATAAATATTCATGAATGAATGAAACAATAGGAAAGCAATAAAATGAAGCAAGTTACACAGCAGACAGAATCTGATGGACAATGTGGCAGGAAGAGTGGAACAAAAGTGGAAACCATACCTTTCTATTGCATTGAACCCAATCTCAACTTGGCAGTAAGATCAGTCTGCCCTATGATAGCTGGTTAAAGCTCTATGGGGCAATAAAGTATACCAGTGTGAACAAAGATTAAACCCTAGTTACCTCTGATCTAGTCAGTGTACTCTACTGAAAGGTGGAAAGGGCCAAGAACTTGGATCATAAACTTTGACAAACTAGCATCTGCATAGAATTTCAGATATCAAAAGTAAGCCACATTTTCCAATAGTTTTAGAAGGTCTATCTCTGAACTTACATTCCAACAGACAGGTAACCACATAGCAGCACAGAAACAAAAAATCAGCACAAAGCCTGAGAGGAGTTTAGTAACTGTCTTTCAGAAATTCTAAACATCACAGGAGAGTGGGATCAGTCACCAACAGCTAATTTTAGTTGGAAACTCACGAAACAATTTCTATGTGCGAGAACAGAATTCTCAATGTGAGAGCCTCTTGGGAAAATGAAAACAATGATTTTGAACATACAGAATACAATCTGATCTCTCAGAAATATCACCTGTCCTTTATAGTCCCTGTATTTTCCTGAGTATTCCTTACGGATATTTGAAAGAGCTTTCAAGAACTCCAAGTTGTCTGGCAGTAGGGCTGAGCAATTAAAAGTTAACTATATTATAGGCAACGGGACACACAGTCAATACAAATGTAGATTCATAAATAATATAAGAATTAGGATTCACCTAGCACAGGTAAATATGACACAGGAAATGTTTATATTGTATGTCCCAGAATTCTTTTTTTCACTTATTTCTTCCACTCTCTCACTTTTTTTCTCCTCTCAATATCTTCTCATGTGACCAATATTCACATATTCACTCTACCTTCTGATCTTTATCCTCAGGAAAGGACCTCATAAATTAAAGTCTAATTTTTCTCTAAAGTAATAGCTCTTAGACCAAAAGAGATTATTATCAAACTGTGAGTTTTAGCACTCAATTAAAAATGAGCAATGATAGTTTTTCCAGCATCAGGAAATCACATCGAATATGACTTAAAGTCAGTCATTTCCTTCATTCAGTCAACAAAGTATTGAATACCTGCTATGTGATGGGCAGTATTAAGTGCTGGGTATATAGCAGTGAGCAAAAACATATGTTTCAGATGTTCCAAAGTTTACAGTTTAGTAGAGACAGATATAAAATAGCTAAATAATAGCTATATAAATACAAAATATAGTCACAAGATGATCAAGTTCCATAAAGACAACAGGCAGGGTTCCATGATAACAAACAACAGAGTACTTAAATGGGAAAGTTAATGAAAGCTTGTCTGCAGAGATATTATTTAGATCATCAAGACTTGAAGCCTGAGAGAGCATAGTCATACCACAAAACCAGAAAAAAAAATTCTATATGATGGCAAGCTTTTAAGGTAAGAAAGAATTGGAATCTTCTAGAAAGGATAGGTGCAGTGTAACTGAAGCAGAGATAAGGAGGGTGGGAATAATTTGAGATAATGCTGGTCAAATTTTTTGCATCTTATAAAACATTGTAAGGAGTTAGACGTTTATGTGCAGTGAAAAGTATTTTAAAGGATTTTAAGAAGTGTAATTTGACTTGGTTTGCAGTTTCTAAAAGCTCGAAAACATTGCTATGTGATGAATGCTAGTGGACTGGAGGAGAATGTAAAGGAGGAAATGGAGAGATTAGACAACTATTACAATAATCCTAGCTCAACTAGGATGATGGAAAAGATGGAGAGAAATAACTGGATTGAAGTTATGCTTTGGAGGAATAATCTATAACTTGCTAAAGGAAATCAAGAATGATTAGTCAAAACAACTTTAAAAGAAGAAGAGTAACACTATCTGTTTTCAAAATGGATACAAGTTACATTAATGAAAGTGATGTGGCATTGACATGAAAATAAACAAACAGACAAACAAAACAGAACTGCACACATATAGACAGCTAGTTTTTTTTTTAACAAGGATGAGAGACAATTCAATTGAGAAAATAGTTTCTTGAAAAGTGGTTCTGAAGCAATTGAATATCCATGTGCAGGAACTGGGTTTCCCTGGTGGCTCAAATGGTAAAGAATCTGCCTGCAGTGTAAGAGACCCACGTTCGATTCCTGGGTTGGGAAGATCCCCTGGAGAAGGAAATGGCAATCCACTCCATTATCTTTGCCAGGACAATTCCATGGAAAGAGGAGACTGGCAAGCTATAGTCCATGGGATCACAAAGACTCGGACACAACTGACTAACACTTTTCACTTTCATGCAGGAATTAGAACTCTATATGCAGTAAAATCTCTTCTTTTCACAGCTATTTGTAAGGCTTCCCCAGGCAGCCATTTTGCCTTTTTGCATTTCTTTTCCATGGGGATGGTCTTGATCCCTGTCTCCTGTATAATGTCATGAACCTCATTCCATAGTTCATCAGGCACTCTATCTGTCAGATCTTTTTCACTTCTCTTCTTTTCACAGCTATTTGTAAGGGCTCTCCAGACAGCCATTTTGCTTTTTTTGCATTTCTTTTCCATGGGCATGGTCTTGATCCCTGTCTCCTGTACAATGTCATGAACCTCATTCCATAGTTCATCAGGCACTCTATCTATCAGATCTAGGCCCTTAAATCTATTTCTCACTTCCACTGTATAATCATAAGGGATTTGATTTAGGTCATACCTGAATGGTCTAGTGGTTTTCCCTACTTTCTTCAATTTGAGTTTGAATTTGGCAATAAGAAGTTCATGATCTGAGCCACAGTCAGCTCCTGGTCTTGTTTTTGTTGACTATAGAGCTTCTCCATCGTTGGCTGCAAAGAATATAATCAATCTGATTTCGGTGTTGACCATCTGGTGATGTCCATGTGTAGAGTCTTCCCTTGTGTTGTTGAAAGAGGGTGTTTACTGCATTTTCTTGGCAAAACTCTATTAGACTTTGCCCTGCTTCATTCCGTATTCCAAGGCCAAATTTGCCTATTACTCCAGGTGTTTCTTGACTTCCTACTTTTGCATTCCAGTCCACTATAATGAAAAGGACATCTTTTTGGGGCGTTAGTTCTAAAATGTCTTGTAGGTTTTCATAGACCCTTTCAACTTCAGCTTCTTCAGCATTACTGGTTGGGGCATAGACTTGGATTACTGTGGTATTGAATGGTTTGACTTGTAAACAAACAGAGATCATTCTGTCATTTTTGAGATTGCATCCAAGTACTGCATTTCAGACTCATTGTTGACCATGGTGTCTACTCCATTTCTTCTAAGGGATTCCTGCCCACAGTAGTAGATATAATGGTCATCTGATTAAATTCACCATTTCCAGTCCATTTTAGTTTGCTGATTCTTAGAATGTCAACGTTCTCTCTTGCTGTCTCTTGTTTGACCACTTCCAATTTGCCTTGATTCATGGACCTAACATTCCAGATTCCTATGCAATATTGCTCTTTACAGCATCTGACCTTGCTTCTATCACTAGTCACATCCACAACTGGGTATTGTTATTGCTTTGGCTCCATCCATTCATTCTTTCTGGAGTTATTTCTCCACTGATCTCCAGTAGTATATTGGGTACCTACTGACCTAGGGAGTTCCTCTTTCAGTATCCTATCATTTTGCCTTTTCATACTGTTCACGGGGTTCTCAAGGCAAGAATATTAGGGTGGTTTGCCATTCCCTTCTCCAGTGTACCACATTCTGTCTGACCTCTCCACCATGACCCGCCCATCTTGGGTGCCCCCATGGCTTAGTTTCATTGAGTTAGACAAGGGTGTGGTCCTAGTGTGATTAGATTGACTAGTTTTCTGTGATTATGGTTTCAGTGTGTCTGCCTTCTGATGCCCTTTTGCAACACCTACTGTCTTACTTGGGTTCTCTTACTTTGAACCTGAGGTATCTCTTCACGGCTGCTCAAGAAAAGCGCAGCTGCTGCTCCTTACCTTGGACAAGGGATATCTCCTCACTGCCGCCCCTTCTAACCTTGAACGTGGAATAGCTTCTCTAGGCCCTCCTGCGCCCGTGCAACCACCACTCGTGGGGTTGCTCCTCCCCGCCTTGCCCCTGGCCTCGGGCATGGAGTAGCTCCCCTCGGCTGCTCCTGCACTGTGGCAGCCTGGCACTCTCGGCCTCCGCTGAGAAATTAACCTACTAAATTGCAAAATAACTTTACAATCATCCTTGAGATTATACATGTGCCAGGCTATGTTTCTGACCTGAGCATCTATTAGGGATCTAACTAAGCCAGGCCCCTTCTTGCCCTCTGGGCTTGCAATTTAGTCAGGCAGGGGCCAGGAAAGAGCATTTCTCATAGCTATTTATAATTATTTTAAAAATGTAGAGGACTTTCATTATCAATAACTATGAAGAAATATGGGGTTAAACATACTGAAGATTTCTCAGAACTTTTAATATATTAAAATGTGTATTCTGACTTTCAAAGAGGGTACATGGAGCATTTCTTGTGTTTATTGGAAAATGGAATAGTTTGTTTTCTTTCCAACTCAAATATAAATGAGACACTCTAGGAAACTGGGCTTAAACATTCTGGATAATCAAAGAATTTAAGGCCCATGCCTTCATTTATCTCGTCTTGCAAAATTTTCTCCTAAAAGTATTCATGTTGTTGTTCAGTCACTAAGTCATGTGAAACTCTTTAGAACCCCATGAACTGCAGTAACACAAGCTTCCTTGTCTTCCACTATCTCCCTGAGTTTGCTGAAACTAATGTCCATTGAATCAGTGATGGCATCCAGCCATCTCATCCTCTGTCACTCCCTTCTCCTCTTGCCCTCAATCTTTCCCAGCATGAGAGTCTTTTGCAATGAGTCAACTCTTTGAAGCAGCTGGCCAAAGTATTGGAGTTTCAGTATCAGTCCTTCCAAAGAATATTCAGGGTTGTTTGCCTTTAGGATTGACTGGCTCGATCTCCTTGCTGCCCAAGGGACTCTCAAGAGTCTTTCCAGGACCATAGTTCAAAAGCATCAATTCTTCAGCACTCAGCATTCTTCATGGCCCAACTCTCACCTCCATACACAACTACTCGAAAAATCATAGCTTTGACTGGAAGGACTTTTGTCAATAAAGTGTTGTCTCTGCTTTTTAATATGCTGTCTAGGTTGTTATAACTTTACTTATAAGGAGCAGGGGTCTTTTAATTTCATGGCTGTAGCCACCATCAGCAGTGATTTTTGAGCCCAAGAAAATAAAATCTGTCACTGTTTCCACTTTTCCCCCACATATTTGTGATGAAGAGATGGGACCAGATGCCATGATCTTCCTTTTCAAATGCTGAGCTTTAAACCAGCTTTTTCATTCTCCTCTTTCATCATCAAGAGACTCTTTAGTCCCTCTTTATTTTCTGCCATTAAAGAGTAGTCATAGTGTATGGTAATTGTTTGCATCCGAGTCTCTCCATAGACTTTTGCTGTCAAGCTGGTGACCATTAGCTACATGTGGCTTTTAAGCATGTGAAATGTGACCAGTTTGAATTGAGATGTACTGGGAAATTACTAGAAGTATATATGTATCTTGCATATATTTCCACTGGACAGCATTATCTAGGCTATTTGAGTGTGGGAATCTTATCCATCTACATATTCTTATTGATAACACCTTCTTGTCATATAATAAGAATTTAATAAATAATTGTTGAATGGACAAAATAGGTAAATAAGTAAAGTCCTATCCATAAGTACTTGCTGCATTTAAAGCCTAATAACCAAATGCATGTGCCCATTTTCTCACTTGAAACTTAAAAGGCTCTTTCTACTTATAAACAATCTCTTCACTGATATAAATAACTCATTTGCATGTATGAAATATATCCTTTAAATTATTTTTACATATCCTGGAAGCTAAGTCTTTAAGAAATAACATTTTAGAAAAATTCAGAATTCTTGATATAAAACCATTTGCCACAGTTAGGAATCCTGCTTATGAGCCGGTTCATGTAAATATATGGCTTCCTTCATCATGCATTCTCACTTCTGGCCTCATCTCCTTTTTTCCCTCTTGTCCCCAGGGAAATTTCTTTATGGAAAAAAAAAAAAGAAGAAGAAGAAGAAGCAATCTATAACTCCATGAATCTCCAAAGCCTTGTCTTGTACTCACAGTAATAGACTTTGGAAAGGGTTTCAAGCAAAGTTCCGATTGCTGTAATAGCCCACCCTCCAGACAATGCTCTGATCTCCTTCTCCCACACCTTCTCCTTCCAGGGCCTTCCTTCCTTCTCCCTCTTCTCTCTGCTCTCACACTGACTGGGGTCTTGGGCAAGTCTCAGCAATCTTTGAAATCTAGATAATGCATGTGCCATTACTACCAGGTACTTTGAAGTAGTGACTTAACAAAAGGAAGGAAGAAGCTGTGTAAACCACCAAATGTGTATAAGATGTGAAGTAATACATGTAAGGGACACAGATTCAATCCCTGAGTCAGGAAGATCCCATGGAGGAGGGCACGGCAACCCACTCCAGTATTTTTGCCTGGAGAATCCCATGGATAGAAGAGCCTGGCAGATTGCTCTCCATAAGGTTGCACGGAGTCAGACACAGCTGAAGGGACTTACCACACACTCAGTCAGTTCAGTTCAGTCACTCAGTTGTGTCCTATTCTTTGTGACCACATGGACTGCAGCACGCTAGACTTCCCTGTCCATCACCAACTTCTGGAGCTTACTCAAACTCATGTCCATTGAGTCGGTGATGCCATCCAACCATCTCATCCTCTGTTGTCCCCCTCTCCTCCCACCTTCAATCTTTCCCAAAATCAGAGTGTTTTCCAATGAATCAGTTCTTTGCATCAGGTGGCCAAAGTATTGGAGTTTCAGCTTCAGCATCAGTCATTCCAATGACTATTTAGGACTGATTTCATTTAGGATAGACTGGTTGGATCTCCTTGCAGTCCAAGGGACTCTCAAGAGTCTTCTCCAACACCACAGTTCAAAATTATCAATTCTTTGGTGCTCAGCTTTCTTTATAGTCCAACTCTCACATCCACACATGACTACTGGAAAAACCATAGCTTTGACTAGACAGATCTTTTCTGGCAAAGTAATGTCTCTGCTTTTTAATATGCTATCTAGTTTGGTCATAAAGTTTTCTTCCAAGGAGCAAGCATTTTTTAAATTTCATGGCTGCAGTCACTATCTGCAGTGATTTTTGGAGCCCCCCACCCCAAATAAAAGTCTCTCACTGTTTCCATTGTTTCCCAATCTATTTGCCATGAAGTGATGGAACTGGATGCCATGATCTTAGTTTTCTGAATGTTGAGTTTTAAGGCAATGTTTTTACTTTCCTCTTTCACCTTCATCCCTTGGACTGCAAGGGATAAAACTAGTCAATCTTAAAGGAAATCAGTCCTGAATATTCATTGGAAGGACTGATGCTGTAACTGAAACTGCAATACTTTGGCCACCTGATGCAAAGAAGTAACTCTTTGGAAAAGAACCTGATGCTGGGAAAGACTGAAGACAGGAGAAGGGGACAACAGAGGATGAGATGGTTGGATGGCATCACCGACTCAATGGACATGAATTTGAGCAGGCTCCGGGAACTGGTGATGGACAGAGAAGTCTGGTGTGCTGCAGTCCATGGGGTTGCAAAGAGTCGGACATGACTGAGTGAATGAACTGACTGATTAGTAGATGACATTTAATATATTTCTTTTCTCAGAAGATGCATTGGCTAAGTGGATTTTAGTAAGATGTTTAATTTGAGGCCCTATAGAGCAGTGATTAAATGCAAGACTGTTGATCAAGATCAACTAAGGTTTTGTTGTACATTGAAACACTGACTAAGTTTTTCCCATTTCATCAAGAGATAAAGTTTGTTTCTCTGTCATTTGCATATGGGTTATGTGACTGGCTTTAGCCAATGCATCACTAGCTGTAATATGAGATATGAACAATAAACTGCTAGTGAGGTTTATCCTTTTGCTATTTGGGGATTGCTCCAAACACTCTGAAGAAGAAGCCTGGGGAAGCCTACAGAGGATGATGGACATGGTACCCTGTCACTCTCACTATTTCAGCCTAATATCATACATATGAGACCATCCTAGACCATCCAACCACTGACCAGCCCATGATCTCATCTCAGACACATGAAAGAACTAGAAAACTTCCCAAAAAACAACAGAACACATAAGCTAAGTAAATGGTTATTGTTTTGTTGTATTCTCGGTTGGTTTGTAATACAAGAAAAGGGAATTGATGGAGAAGCATTTAAAAGTAGGGTGCTACTAGGCTTCTCTGGTAGCTCAGCTGGTAAAGAATACACCGGTAATGCAGGAGGCCTAGTTTAATTCCTGGGTGGGGAAGATCTCCTAGAGAAGGGATAGGCTACCCACCCAGTATTCTTTGGCTTCCCTGGTGACTCAGATTGGTAAAGAACCTGCCTGCGATGTGGAATATCTGGGTTCAGTCCCTGGGTTGGGAAGATCACCTGGAGGAGGGCATATAAACCACTCCAGTACTCTTACCTGGAGAATCCCCATAGACAGAGGAGCCTGGCAGACTGAAGTCCATGGAGTCACAAACAGTCAGATATGACTGAGTGACTAAGCAGACATTCATGGAGTGCAACCATTAAAAACAAGTCCTCAAACACAGGGCATTGATTTTGCAACTGGACAGTGGATGGAGACAGGGAAGCAGTGGAGAAATCCTCAGCAAATGCAGCAAACTTCCAGTGGAGGCTAGTCAACAGAGGAGAAAATTACTAGAGAAGCTGAAAAAATACTGACACTTTTTGCATAATCAGTTCAGTTCAGTTCAGTTGCTCAGTCGTGTCTAACTCTTTGCAACCCCATGAACTGCAACATGCCAGCAATTTTTAAATTAATTAATTAATTTTAATTGGAGGCTAATTCCTTTACAATATTGTGGTGGTTTTTTCCATACATCAACAGGAATCAGCCACAGGTGGAAGCCATTTGAAAAGTTGTTGCCTGGAGTAAACTGAAGATGGAGTATAGTCTTGACAGAGCAGCTAAACAAAGAGCACACACAAGTTTGAGAACATCTAGAGGAACTCGTACTTGTTGGGCAGGAATATAAAATCAAAAAATTTGACTGTAGGTTTCTTAGTTAAGGCTTCTGAAAGATTTACCAAGGTACCCCTTTCACCAAAACAAAAAAATTTCTATGTATCTTAAGGTTGGGCTCCCCAGGTAGCACTAATGGTAAAGAATCCACCTGCCAATGCAGGAGACATAAGAGACATAAGATGTGAGTTCAATCCTTGGCTCAGGAAGAGACCCAAAACATGGCAACCCACTCCAGTACTCCTGACTGGAGAGTCCTGTGGACAGAGGAACCTGGCAGCCTACAGTCCATAGGATCACAGAGTCAGACACTACTGCCGTGACTTGCACAGCACATCTTAAGCTTAGTTTCTTACAGAAAGCTAATTCCAAGATAACTAGTTGCAAGCCTACAAGATGGAAGTCTGCACTTAATTGTGGGTATAACTTTCACTGCATGGATTAGAATATGATCTGATGAATAAAGAGTCCACAGGATTTTTAAAGAGTTGAATTAATAATAGCAAAGGACAATTACCTTGAACAAGGAGCAGAGATTGTTCAAACTTCCAGAACACTCCTAATGCTCTATGCAAAGCAGGACTTAGGTCGAGAAAGTTACTCACAGTAAAGGAAAACCTCCTGAAAAGGCAAGCTAAGAATCTAGATTAAGAATCTACTCAAGGAAGAAAACTCAACCTCTAACTTGGACCAAAATTTCTCCAGCTCATACACATAACCATGAGCTAAATTAATTATTGTTTTAAGCTACTATGAGATGTTTTGTCACAGAGCAGAATCTAACTGATAGATCTTTGAATTTTGGAGCCTCAGTTTCCTGAAATAACGGCCACCACTGTTTCACTTTAGACAAAAATGAATTTGCTCTTTTTGATTTTAGTTTTCAGAAACGTAAAATAAGACTAGTATACAGACTCCATAAATTTGTTGTATGCCAATGATACAGTACATGACCTGGGTTCTGTTCAAAAGTTTGATTTCTATAAAAATTGCAATGGTTGTATTATTATTTTATAATCTTCCATTTTCTCATCTGTACAGGATGATAATAATCATCTTCTCTTGATTTTGAAAAAATGAGAATACCTTGAAAAAGTAGAACCAATGTGTCTGGTTAGAGATCAATAAATCAGATTGCAATCAAACATGTGATTGTGATCTTAATTGCTGTTATCTTTTCTGACATGGAAAGAAGTACATTTTTTCTAGAGTAAAAAATAATAATAATAAGGCTGTACATATGTCCTTTCTAAATTTCAAATGTAGACTAGTAATCTGGATAAATGCATGCTATATTAGGAATGCCCTATACCACACTTATGGCAGAAAGTGAAGAGGAACTAAAAAATGAATTTGCTCTTTTTGATTTTAGTTTTCAGAAACGTAAAATAAGACTAGTATACAGACTCCATAAATTTGTTGTATGCCAATGATACAGTACATGACCTGGGTTCTGTTCAAAAGTTTGATTTCTATAAAAATTGCAATGGTTGTATTATTATTTTATAATCTTCCATTTTCTCATCTGTACAGGATGATAATAATCATCTTCTCTTGATTTTGAAAAAATGAGAATACCTTGAAAAAGTAGAACCAATGTGTCTGGTTAGAGATCAATAAATCAGATTGCAATCAAACATGTGATTGTGATCTTAATTGCTGTTATCTTTTCTGACATGGAAAGAAGTACATTTTTTCTAGAGTAAAAAATAATAATAATAAGGCTGTACATATGTCCTTTCTAAATTTCAAATGTAGACTAGTAATCTGGATAAATGCATGCTATATTAGGAATGCCCTATACCACACTTATGGCAGAAAGTGAAGAGGAACTAAAAAATCTCTTGATGAAAGTGAAAGTGGAGAGTGAAAAAGTTGGCTTAAAGTTCAACATTCAGAAAACGAAGATCATGGCATCCAGTCCCATCACTCCATGGGAAATAGATGGAGAAACAGTGTCAGACTTCATTTTATTGGGCTCCAAAATCACTGCAGATGGTGACTGCAGCCATGAAATTAAAAGACACTTACTCCTTGGAAGAAAAGTTATGACCAACCTAGATAGTATATTCAAAAACAGAGACATTACTTTGCCGACTAAGGTCCGTCTAGTCAAGGCTAGGGTTTTTCCTGTGGTCATGTATGGATGTGAGAGTTGGACTGTGAAGAAGGCTGAGCGCCGAAGAATTGATGCTTTTGAACTGTGGTGTTGGAGAAGACTCTTGAGAGTCCCTTGGACTGCAAGGAGATCCAACCAGTCCATTCTGAAGGAGATCAAGCCTGGGATTTCTTTGGAAACAATTATGCTAAAGCTGAAGCTCCAGTACTTTGGCCACCTCATGCAAAGAGTTGCTCATTGGAAAAGATCCTGATGCTGGGAGGGATTGGGGGCAGGAGGAGAAGGGGACGACAGAGGATGGGATGGCTGGATGGCATCATTGACTCGATGGACGTGAGTCTGAGTGAACTCTGGGAGTTGATGATAGACAAGGAGGACTGGCGTGCTGCAATTCATGGGGTCGCAAAGAGTTGGACACAACTGAGCGACTGAACTGAACTGATGTCTTTATAAAAGGAGATTTCCTGGTGATTTGGTGGCAAAGAAGCTGCTTGCCAATGCAGGAGACACAACAGGTTGATCCCTGAGTGAGGAAGATCCCCTGGAGAAGGAAATACAATCCACTCCAGTATTCTTGCCAGGAGAATCATATTAACAGAAAAGCCTGGTGGGCTATAATCCATGGGGTTGCAAAGAGTTAGACACAACTCCAGTTCAGTTTAGTTCAGTTCAGTTGCTCAGTCGTGTCTGACTCTTTTCGACCCCATGAATTGCAACACGCCAGGCCTCCCTTTCCATCACCAACTCCCGGAGTTCACTCAGACTCACGTCCATGGAGTCAGTAATACCATCCAGCCATCTCATCCTCTGTCGTCCCCTTCTTCTCCTGCCCCCAATCCCTCCCAGCATCAGAGTCTTTTCCAGTGAGTCAACTCTTCTCATGAGGTGGCCAAAGTATTGGAGTTTCAGCTTCAGCATCATTCCTTCCAAAGAATACCCAGGACTGATCTCCTTCAGAATGGACTGGTTGGATCTCCTTGCAGTCCAAGGGACTCTCAAGAATCTTCTCCAACACCACAGTTAGCAACTAAATAAAACAATCTCTTTATAAATATAAGTCCTATGGTCCCAGACATTGCTATTTCCACGATTCAGTTTTGCTCCTGTGAATTTACCCCTTTCTCCATCATCCTACTCTTCCCTAGAATTATCTCAGTTTTCCTTCTCCAGAGATCTTCAGCATTTTCTGTTCACTCTTGCAAACTAGCACTCCACCCTCTATCATCTGCACTGCCAGCCACCACAGGAAGAAGCACCTTCAACACACTTACAGATTTACAGAAAGAACTTAAGGTTATCAGGGGAGAAGAGGTGGAGAGGGATAGATTGTGAATTTGGGACTGACATGTACAAACTGCTGTATTTAAAACATAACCTAAATGGACCCACTGTATAACACAGGAAACTCTGTTCAATATTCTGTAATAACCTAAATGGGAAAAGACTTTGAAAAGAATAGATACATGCATCTGTATAACTGGATCATTTTGCTTTACAGATGAAACTAATACATTGTAAACCAACTATACTGGAATAATTTTTTTTTAATAAACAAAATAAATAAACATTTTTCAAGTGCATGGACATTCAAACCCAAACTGCAGGGGAGAAAATGCCTCAGGAGGAGGATGGCAATCAGAAGACCACAATCAAAGGAGATAAGGAAACACAGAGGGAGACTTCTGAGGGTTCCCTGGAAAAGAAATAAGAGAGAACATGCAGTGATGCTAACTAAACAGTGCCTGCAGATACCACGTGGGAGGCGCCAAGTGTATATGTCTATGGACTGCGCAGTGATCTGTGAGGGCTCTCTGAAGGAGAGAAATGGAAGAGACTTGAAAACAAGTATTATTAAAATGGACATTCATACTCATTTGATAATTATTTAATGAGTACCTGCTGTGAGCAAGGTATTATGTTACTTAATGAGTGGATAATAAGCAATGTTAATAATAATGACTTCCTTTCTGTTGCATTTTCTAATTCATAATCCAATCAGGAATCATAGTGTGAACATCAGAGAAGGAAAGGAAGGGGCTGGATGAGAACTGGAGTGGACTGAACACCTACCTCTGTGCTCCCAGTCCTGCGCTAGCATTTGACATCAATGATTTCACGGAAACGACTCTTGGAGACCCCCTGTTCAATCATTATCCTAATTGGAGGTTGAAGAAAAGTAAATCAAGAAAGATATTAGGTGACCTTTGTTATGGAGCTCATGCTGGTAGAACTGGAAACTGAAGCGAGATTTGAGCTTCTCCAAACCAAAACTTGGGTGAAGGATCAGGAGTTGTACTCAGGGTCTGTTTGAACAGAGCTCTGGGAGGGAGGAGGGTAGAGGGAGGAGTGGAGATGGTGAGCGGAGAACAGGGGTAGAGAGAGAGAGGAAAGGGGAAGGGAGAAAGAGAGATCAGGAAGAAGAAAGGGTCCAGATCCTTCAGAAGCCAAGTGCATTCACTTAAAGTCCATCTGCCTGCCAGGGGAAGGTTGTCATTACAGCTAGTTAGCACCTGGAGCACCTTTTCCAGTCCAAAGCTATTCTTTCCTATAATCACCAATTAGCATCTGTCACAGTCGTTTCCTTCGGCGGTTGACGAGGATTGAAATGCTGGCAGGTTGGAGAGTTCACGAAAGCCCCGCAGTTAACAGCAGTGATATTCAGAGCAGAACTAATAGTTCATGCTTGGAATGAGTTCCTTCTTTTATATGAACAGATTCTCCCAGGACCTGTACAGCTTGATTTTCCTGGGCCCAAGCACGTTAACAAGCTCTTGGTAGCCAGTAATAACTTGTGGAGCCCCCTGGCCAGAGAGCAGAGCACTTTATCACTGGATAACCCAGCTGATTTATTTTATTACTGGGGGAGCTTGTAAAAAGACAATTCATTTCCCCCCTGCTCGAAGGTGATTCCCTGAGCCATCCTTCTCAATATTGCACACTGACTCCCATTGCTGAAGAAACGGTGATGTACAAAGTTCCCACAAGAACTCAGACTGGAGAGGCAGTGGCCAGAGTGTGAGCCCTGCAGTGAAAGCAGTGCACTTAGCTTTCCACTAATAAATTAGAACATCTCATTACAGAGGGACACGCCTAACCCAGATCACACAGAGCCCTCTCTCCTCTTGCATACATGCTGCAGCGTCTGCAGGACTCGATGACACTGCTGTTTTTCCCTGCGAGGCTTCACCATACTGCTGTGCATCCTTCTACATCCAATCTTTCCCTGTGATTTAACTCCTGGACCACATCCAAACCCAGAACCCAACCCTAAGTAAGAGCGACTGGAGCTAGCATGTGTTATTTGCTTTCCCAACATCTGTTGTCCTGATAACGTCACTTCAATATTATTTGAGAGAGTTAGTCTTTCCCTTTCTCAGTTCCTATTATTGGGTGAGGTTAATATTTTGCCAGGCAACAGGGTGAGCATAGAACCCAAGAGTGGTCCCTCCAGTCTGCAGTGATTGGTCAAGCCTGACCACATTACCCGATTTGTGCCAAGGAGAATAAAGGCCAGGGATTTTCTGCAGATATTGAGAAGGAAAATTTCTCTTTGCTTAGGGTGCCCAAACTTGGCAAAATGTAAACCTAAACAATATGTGGAAACCTCTGTCATTATATACGAAGAATCTGACTAATGATGAAAAGAGATGAGGATGAAAATCTTGGAGACAAACATAACCCTAATGACATAGTCCAAGCCTCTACATCTACACCTTTCTGAAGCCGTTGCCCACTGTCTCCTAGACACACTAGTCATCTCTTCCTATATAGCACGGGTCCACTTTACATTGCTGCAGAGCAAGCTCTCCCAAAACACAGTGACATTAACAGTCACCCTGCTTGATACTCAAAATAGCCCAGTGAGGTAAGTACTGTAGAAATAGAAGGAAAGAGATTTTGAAAGGTTAAAGAACTCTCCCTAGTCAGTACATGGCATAGTAGGTGGTCAGTTAGTGTATTAACAAGTTACTGATTTATTTACTGAACATAGAGAACTTATCCATTCTCATCTCAGCCTACAGAAGAAAAGGGCCTTGTGCATCAGCTCTTGTGGTTTGCTTTCTGGTCCCTTCTAGCTTGATCCTCTTGTGCCTTGCAATGCCCAGTGTCTTTAAAGCAATCTACTCCACAGTGAAGTCTGTGTACTGGAAAGCATCTAAAATCTATGGACCACCAACCAGTCTTGCTCAGCACCAGACTTTGCTGAAATGCACATTTATTCCCTACCCTGAGTCCCCCTAAGTCGTAGGCCCCTTCTCCCAGGCTGGATCCCTTTTGTAGATCCATCTCTGGGATCTATTCACACATACTCTCACAATCTTGTATGTCATCCCTTGAATCAGGAGTCTGGGAAATCTTGACAGGGACCATCGAGGTAGAGGGGGAGGGGCAGGGACAGTTTCAGTGGGGCTGGGGCTGGAGCTGGAGCATAGCTCATCTTATTCAGAGAAACATGGTGCTCAAAGAGGCTGAAGAGCCAGGCTCCAGAGGGAAAGTTTATCTCTAGTGACCAGAGAGCTGTCTCATTAGAGAGGACTGATGTCCAGGGAGAAGCACCCCTGATGAAGTGAGGTTAGGGATGTGGAAAGGATTAGGGCAGTGTGAGGCTGGGTGGTAAGCAGAGGCACTCCAGGTTGCCTGGATTTGAAAACAGTCTCCATTATCTTGAGCTAATTGATCGAATTCTCTCTGCCTAGTTTTCCTCATCTGTTTCCTTCAACACTGCTACAGATGATTCCTGTCAATTGTCCCTTTTGAGGTTTCTGGGAGACTTAAGAGTCACTACAGGCAAAGGGATGTCCATGGCAGTGCTCAGGAAGGGATGGCCTTGAGTGTCATTACTGGGTCTCTGGACATGTCTGAGTGATGTAAGCAGAATCCAGCAAGTTCAGTGTCTCTTTAATGTTTCCTAGGCTTCCCTGGTGGCTCAGAGGTTAAAGCGTCTGCCTCCAATGCGGGAGACCCGGGTTTGATCCCTGGGTTGGGAAGATCCTCTGGAGAAGGAAATGGCAATCTACTCCAGTATTCTTGCCTGGAGAATCCCATGGACTGAGAAGCCTAGTAGGTTATAGTCCACAGGGTCGCAAAGAGTCGGACACAACTGAGCGACTTCACCTTCACCTTAATGTTTCCTGATTCTGCAACTTCTCTTTTCCACTTTTTCTTATCCTTCTTAAAACTCCTCTATTTTTAGCCATGAGCTTCCTCATAACTTAGTTGGTAAAGAATCTGCCTGAAATTCAGGAGACCCTGGTTCAAATCCTGGGTTGGGAAGATCCACTGGAGAAGGGATAGACTACTCACTCTGTATTCCTGGGCTTCCCTTGTGACTCAACTGGTAAAAATCCACCTGCAATGCAGGTAACCTGGGTTCTATCCCTGGGTTAGGAAGATCCCCTGGAAAATGGAAAGGTTACCCACTCCGGTATTCTGGCCTGGAGAATCTCGTGGACTGCCACAAAGAGTCAGACATGACTGAGCGACTTTCATTCACTCATTTTAAGCAACACACTACTTCTCAAGAACAACCTGAACTTTCCACCATCAGGTAAAACAAATCATTTCTAGGACCCTGCCCAGCTTGTGAGATCCAACCCAGCACTGTCCCATCCAGGTGGCATTCTTGCAGAAAGAAAATCCACTCAGAAATAAAGACTGCAATCCCATCCACATGTGTGCTTTCCTGAAGGAATGTGCACCTGAACAACATCAGAGATTTGACATAAAAGCTGTTTCTGCTGTAAATTTCAGAGTTGTCATTCACTCAGTGATGTCTGACTCTATGACCCCATGGGCTACAGCAAGCCAGTCTTCCCTGTCCTTCACTATCTTTTGGAATTCACCCAAGCTCAAGTCCATTGAATTGCTATCCAATCATTTTATGCTCTGTTGCCCTCTTTTCCTCCTGCCTTCAATTTTTCCTAGCTTCAAGGTATTTTCCAAGGAATCGACTGTTCGCATCAACTGGCCAAAGAATTGGAGCTTCAGCATCAGTCCTTCCAATGAATATTCAGAGTTGATTGCCTTTAGGATTGACAGGTTTGATCTCCTTGCTATCCAAGGGACTCTCAAGAGTCTTCTCCAACACCACAGTTCAAAAGCATCAATTCTTCAGCACTCAGCCTTCTTTATGGTTCAACTCTCACACGTGTACATGACTACTGGAAAAACCATAGCTTTGATTAGAAGGACCTTTGTCAGCAAAGTGATATCTCTGCTTTTTATTATTCTGTCTAGGTTTGTCATAGCTTTTCTCCCAAGGAGAAGAAAATTCTTTTAATTTAGTGACTGCAGTCACCATCGGCAGTGATTTTGGAGACCAAGAAAATAGTTTCTCACTGTTTCCATTGTTTCCCTATCTATTTCTATGAAGTGAAGGGATCAGATGCTATGATCTTCATTTCTTGAATGTGGAGTTGTAAGCCAGGTTTTTCACTCTCCTCTTTCACCTTCATCAAGAGGCTCTTTAGTTTCTCTTTGCTTTCTGCCATTAGAGAGGTGTTACCCGCATAACTGAGGCTATTGGTATTTCTCCTGGCAATCTTGATTCCAGCTTGAGCTTCATCCAGCCTGGCATTTCAGATGATGTATTCTGCATATAAGTTAAATAAGCAGTCTTTTCTTACTCCTTTCCCAATTTTGAGCCAATCAATTTTTCCATGTCCAATTCTAACTGTTGTTTCTTGACCTGCGTACAGGTTTCTCAGGAGGCAGGTAAGTTGGTCTGGTATTCACATCTCCTTAAGAATTTTCGATGATTGGTTGTGGTTCACACAGTCAAAGACTATGGGAATATTTTAGTTTTCAACATCCAGATGCTTCTTGCTTTCAGATTTTCATTCTATTTTTTTAATTTTTATTGGAGTATAAAAGTTGCTTTACAATGTTGTGTTAGTCTCTGCTGTATAGCAAAGTGAATGAGCCATACATGTACATATGTCCTCTTACTTTTGGATTTCCTTCACATGTAGGTCACCATAAAGCATCAAGTAGAGCTCCTTATGCTATAGAGTAGGTTCTCATTACTTACCCATTTTATACATAAAATCAACAGTGTATATATGTTAATACCAATCTCTTAATTCACCACATCCCCCTTTTCCCCGCTTGGTAATGATGTTTATCCTCTACATCTGTGTCTTTATTTCTGCTTTGCAAATAGGTTCATCTGTACCATTTTTCTAGATTCTACATCTATGTGTTGATATACAATATTTGTTTTTCCCTTTCTGACTTATTTCACTCTGTATGACAGCCTCTAGGTCCATCCATATCTCTGAAGGGAATAGTTTCATTGCTTTTTTATGGCTGGTTAATATTCTAATCTATGCACACCAGTTCTCTACTCTCCTGAGTGTGTGAGTGATTTTTTGAACTGAAGGATGCACTAGAACTGGAAGAAAAGCAAGCTTCTGAGTCAGGATTTAATAAGTGCTTATCTGTGAATCTGTTTCCATAACTATAGATCCTGTCAAGGGACCATTTTGTAAATAGATATTATATATGCTACATAAAGCATTTGCTTTAGGTCATACCTGAATGACACAGTGGTTTTCTCTACTTTGTTCAGTTTAAGCCTGAATTTTGCAAAAAGGAGCTCATGATCTGAGCCACAGTCGGCTCCAGGTCTTGTTTTTGCTGAATGTATAGAGTGTCTCCATTTTTGATGCAAAGAATCTAATCAATCTGATTTTTGTATTGACCATCTGTTGATGTCCCTATATAGAGTAACCTCTTATGTTGTTTGAAAAAGATGCTTGCTATCACCAACATGTTCTCTTGACAAAACTTTGTTAGCCTTTGCCCTGCTTCACTTTGTACTCCAAGGCTGAACTTGCTGATTATTCTGGGTATCTCATGATGTCCTACTTTTGAATTCCAATCCCCTATGATGAAAAAGACATCTTTTTTAGTGTTAGTTCTAGAAGGTGGCTTCTCTGTCCATGGGATTCTCCAGGCAAGAATACTGGAGTGGATTGCCATTTCCTTCTCCAGGGGATCTTCCCGACCCAGGGATCAAACCCGGGGCTCCCGCATTGGAGGCAGATGCTTTAACCTCTGAGCCACCAGGGAAGCCCTTAGGTCTTCATAGAATCAGTCAACTTCAGCTTCTTCTTCTTTTTTTTTTTTTTTAGTAATTTTTTAAATTAATTTTTATCTTTTAGTTTGTTTTGCTTTACAATACTGTATTCGTTTTGCTATACATTGACATGAATCAGCCACGAGTGTACATGAACTCCCAATCCCGACCCCCAGCTCCCCTCTCCCGCCCCACATCATCTCTCTGGATTATCCCCGTGCCTCAGTCCCAAGCATCCTGCATCCTGCATTGAACCTAGACCAGCGATTTGTTTCACTTATGATATCATACATGTTGCACTGTCATTCTCCCAAATCATCCCACCCTCTCCCTCTCCCACAGAGTCCAAAAGTTTTTTTTTTTTTTTTAGTAATTTTTTAAATTAATTTTTATCTTTTAGTTTGTTTTGCTTTACAATACTGTATTCGTTTTGCTATACATTGACATGAATCAGCCACGAGTGTACATGAACTCCCAATCCCGACCCCCAGCTCCCCTCTCCCGCCCCACATCATCTCTCTGGATTATCCCCGTGCCTCAGTCCCAAGCATCCTGCATCCTGCATTGAACCTAGACCAGCGATTTGTTTCACTTATGATATCATACATGTTGCACTGTCATTCTCCCAAATCATCCCACCCTTCCCTCTCCCACAGAGTCCAAAAGGCTGTTCTATACATCTGTGTCTCTTTTGCTGTCTGTCGTACAGGTTTATCATTACCATCTTTCTAAATTCCAATCAATGATGGGGCATAGACTTGGATTACTGTGACGTTGAATGGTTTCCCTTGGAAACGAACTGAGGTCATTCTCTCATTTTTGAGGTTCCACCCAAGTACTGCATATCAGACTCTTTTGTTGATTATGAGGGCTACTCAATTTCTTCTAAGGTATTCTTGCCCACAGCAGTAAATATAATGATCATCTGAATTAAAATTCACCCATTCCTGTCCATTTTAGTTCACTAATTCCTGCAATATTGATATTCAATCTTACCATTTCCTGCTTGACCATGTACAATTTACCTTGATTCATGGACCTAACATTCCAGGTTCCTACGCAATATTGTTCTTTACAGCATCGGACTTGGTTTTCATCAGTAGATACATCCACAACTGAGCGTCTTTCTCACTCACTTCAGCCCAGCCACCACATTCTTTCCAGATCTATTATTAATTGTCCTCCACTCTTCCCCAGTAGCATATTGGACGTTTTAGGCCTGAGGGGCTCATGGTCTTGTGTCATATCTTTTTGCCTTTTCACTGTTGATGGGGTTCTTGAGGCAAGAATACTGGAATGGGTTCCCATCGCCTCCTCCAGGGGTCCACACTTTGTATGAACCCTTTACTATTACTCATCCATCTTGGGTGGCCCTGCATGGCATGTCTCATAGCTGTATTGAGTTTTGCAAGCCCCTTTGCCATGACAAGGCTGTGATCCATGAAGGGGAGCCATTCAAGTATGACCTAAATCAAATCTCTTATGATTATAAAGAGCAGGTGTTGAATAGTCTCAAGGGATTAGATCTGGTAGAGAGAGTTCCTGAAGAACTATGGATGGAAGTTCATAACATTGTACAGGAGGCAGTGACCAAAACCATCCCCGCCCCCCCCCAAAAAAAAAAAAGAAATGCAAGAATGCAAAGTAATTATCTGATGAGGTTTATAAACAGCTGAAGAAAGAAGTGAAGTGAACGACAAAGGAGAATGGAAATGTTATACGCAATTGAATTCAGAGTTCCAGAGAATACCAAGAAGAGAAAAGAAGGACTTCTTAAATAAATAATGTAAAGACATAGAGGAAAACAATAGAATGGGAAAGATTAGAGATCTCTTCAAGAAAATTGGAGGTTACAAAGGAACATTTCATGCAAGGATGGGCACAATAAAAGACAGAAGTGATAGAAGAGATTAAAAAGAGGTGGCAAGAATACACAGAAGAACTATACAAAGTCTTAATGACCTGGATAACCACAATGGTGTGGTTATCTAGCCACTCACCTAGACTCAGAAATCCTGGAGTGTGAAGTCAAGTGGGTCTTAGGAAGCATCACTACAAAAAAAGCTAGTGGAGGTGATGGAATTTCAGATGAGCTATTTAAAATCTTAAAAAATGATGTTATTCAAGTGCTACACTCAATATGTCAGCAAATTTGGAAAACTCAGCAGTGGCTACAGGACTGGAAAATGTCAATATTCATTCCAATCCCAAAGAAGGGCAATGCCAAAAAATGTTCAAATTATCATACAAATGTTCTCATTTCACATGCCAGCAAGGTGATGCTAAAAATACTTCAAGCTAGACTTCAGCAGTATGTGATCTGAGAACTTCCAGATGTACAAGCTGAGTTTTGAAGAGGCAGAGATACCAGAGATCAAGTTGTCAACCTTCATTTGATGATGGAGAAAGCAATAGAATTCCAGAAAAATATCTGCTTCTGCTACATTGTCTATGCCTAGGCTTTTGACTATGTGGAGCACAACGAACTGTGGAAAATTCTCCAAAAGAAGAGAATACCAGATCACCTTACCTGTCTCCCAAGAAACCTGTATGCAGATCAAGAAGCAACAGTTAGAACTGGATATGGAACAACAGACTGGTTCAAAATTGGGGAACGTGTACATCAAGGCTGCATTTTGTCACCCGGATTATTTAACTTATATACAGAGTACATAATCTGAAATGTAGGCTTGATGAATCATAAGCTGAAATCAAGGTTGCTAGGAGAAATATCAACAACCTCAGATATGCAAATGAGTGCACTCTAATGGCAGAAACTGAAGAGGAATTAAAGAACCTCTTGATGAAGGTGAAAGAAGACAGTGAAAAATATGACTTGAAACTCAGCATTCAAAAAATGAATCGCCAGTCCAGGTTCGATGCATGATTCTGGATGCTTGGGGCTGGTGCACTGAGACGACCCAGAGGGATGGTATGGGGAGGGAGGAGGGAGGAGGGAGGGGGGTTCAGCATGGGTAACACGTGTACACCTGTGGCGGATTCATGTGGATGTATGGCAAAACCAACATAATATTGTAAAGAAATTATCCTCCAATTAAAATAAATAAATTTATATTGAAAAAAAAGTAATCTCATGGCATCTGATCCCATCACTTCATGGCAAATAGAAGGGGCAAAAATACCTAGAAGAAGATAATTACCTATTTTCTTTTCTTGGGCTCCATATCATTGCGGATGGTGACTTCAGCCATGAAATTAAATGACAATTGCTCCTTGGAAGGAAAGCTATGACAAACCTAGACAGCATATTATAAAGCAGAGATATTACTTTGCATATAAGATTCATATAGTCAAAACTATGATTTTTCTAGTAGTCATGTATGGATGTGAGAGTTGGACCATAAAGAAGGCTGAGCACCGAAGAATTGATGCCTTTGAATTGTGGTGCTGGAGAAGACTGTTGAGAGTCTTTTGGACAGCAAGGAACTCAAACCAGTGAATCCTAAAGGAAATCAATCTAGAATGTTCATCAGAAGGACTGATGCTGAAGCTCCAATACTATGCAAGGAGCTGACTCATTGGGAAACACCCTAATGCTGGGAAAGATTGAAGGCAAAAGGATATGGGATGACAAAAGATGAGATGATTAAACATCATAATTGACTCAGTGAACATGAATTTGAGTCAGTTCTGGAAGATAGTGGAGGACAAAGGAGCCTGGCATGCTCCAGTCCATGGGGTCACAGAAGCTGGAAATGACTTAGGGACTGAACAACACAACAAATATACGCTGTATAATAAAATCATATTGTCTGTGTTATATAATAATATATATGAACAGGTAGATAGGAGTATATCAATATAAACATGGATCTGTTTATAACTATGCTACTAAAATGGGATCATCTTAGTAGCTATGCACACATGATTTCATGGCTGGGACCACAAGACTAACTAATTGGTTGTCAGAATAAACATAAATGAAGGAAATGAAGAAGAAAGGAATGAAGGAAGGAAAGGAAAGAAGAAAGGAGGGAGGAAAGGAAGAAGAAAGGAGCCACAGGCAAGTATGATGCCAGTTCTTCATTATCATTGGCACCAGCTTCTCCATCTCCCAGCTGGCAATTGCTGGGCCACACTACAGAAGATGCTACTGGGGAAGTTCCTTTGAAAAATTGCCCATATGGAACATGGACCCACCTCTGAACACCCTGAGTGAGCATTCAGGTCCAAATCTCTGTGAACCTCTTCATTAGTGACCCATTAGTGAGGCAGTTTGACAAATATGTAATCTTGGTCTGACCCACTGAGAACCACATTAGTTCTATTCATGTTTCTCAGGCTTTAAAGGATGTCCTAATCCATTGAAAGATTTCCTAATTCTGGAACAGGAATTAAAATACTCTGGCATCAGATTCCTATTGCTGTTGTAAGAAATCACCATAAACTTTGTTTAGTGGCTTAATGGAACCTACACTTATTCCATTATGTTTCTGGAAGTCAGAAGCCTGGCAGGGTCTTACTTTGCCAAAATTTCGGAGTTGGCTGAGCTGCATCCTTTCTGAAGGCAGGAAGAGAGAATCTGATACCTTGCCTTTTCCCGCCTCTAGGGTCCACCTGCATTCTTGGCTCATGGCCATTTCCTTCACCTTCAAAGTCAGCCATTTAGCACCTTCAAATCTCTCTGATTCTGTCCTCTTTCTTTCATCACTTCTTTATCTTTTAATCTTAACCTCCTACCTCTTTCTTATAAGGACCCTTTTGGACACTTAGACCCACTCAGCTAATGCAGGATGGTCAAGATGTTTAGTCTAATCACATCTTCAAAGTCTGTTTTACTGTGTAAGGTAACATCATCAAAGATTTATGAGATAAGGACACAGACAGCTTTGGCGCTATTTTTCTTACCATAGCTCCCCATCAATAAAGTGACCAGTTTATGTATTTCCAGACAAGCAAAATAAAAGGATGTAGCTAACTAACCCAGAGTATCCCATATACCAGAAATTGTGATCATCATAGAATGTTTTGCACATAATGGATCTAAGTTTCAGGTCCTACAAGAGCTATGTAAGGTTAACACTATCATTCTCCATGAAGTATGAGAACTGAGACTCAAGGCAGTTATCATTTATCTAAAGGCATTGGATCAAGGGCACAGAGAATCCCTAGATCTGAACCAAATTTGCTGTGACCCCAAATCCCACCTAAAAAATGTCACCCACATTGCTCAACACAACTCCAAAGTAGGACTCCAAAATCAACAGTAGAAAATGGAATGTTTCCAAACTTAGCATGGGCCCCCACTGTCCTCGTGCCTCTGTGCCCACCAAGAGGATAGGTTTGGGAAGCAGGAGTCTAGCATGGCCATTGTTACCTTTGCTTCTTACTGCTGGTACACTGCGTGTTCATCATTGGTGCTTTAGAAATATATGCTTTCTAAATAAACACTTAAAGAACCCCTTCAAAGACCCAAGTCAGAGGGATGGACAAAACTGAGCCCCGCTGAATCACTCATCCCTGAATTATCACTCTAGTAATCACGACTGAACGACTGAACTGAACTGAACTGAATCATCCACAGACCTCACTGCTGCCTATAACCACTCTGCTCCTGGCTGGCAGGAGACGTCAAGATACATAAACACTTAGAAGCTCACAATCAATTTGAAGCATCACCAAGCGCCCAGAGATGCTGTTCAGGGCTTTCTGGTGCTGGTGAGGCGAGTAAGGGGAACAGCCTGAATCTGACAGTGCTCCAAGCACTGGATCATCGCCTCTATCCAGAACATGATACAGCTAGATCAGTGGCTGGAAGTGCTGAGGTGCCTACAAATCTCTAGGGAAGATAGTCAGAACATGCAGTACTGGACTCCAGCCACAGAGATTCTAATCAAGTAGGTCTTCAGGCATCTGCAAAGTTAACAAGCTCCCCTGGTGAAGGTAGCTGGACAACCATGTCTTGAGAAACACTATTCTGAATGCTTAAATATATCTTCCCGGATTAGGAAGTGGTGCTGTGACTTTTCTTGAAGTATCTCTCATTCACTATGGACCAGAAGGTCTTCTCAAAGCCAGGAAAAGCAGGAAACAAGAAAAGGCTGCATTAATTAGCAGAAATATACTGAAGACTCATCAGTCATTAAAGCCTCCCTCTATAGACCTCATGAAAGGAACTCTGACTTACCTTGGGACCTGCAGTATGTGGCAGTGGGCATCCTCAGCTCAGTCACTAAGCAAGTGCAGGTTAAATGGAAGAAAAAAAAAAGAAAAAGGAATAGTTGAGTGGATAATCTAGCTAGCTCACTTCCAGGGCTAATGTGCAGTGTCTTCTTACACAAGAAAGAAACACTCTATCCCAGAAAATCTTTCCTCCCCTCCTCCCAAACACACACACACACACATACACATTCTTTTAAATCCTTAGACCCCTTTTCCTCAGTTTCTTCCCAGGCAATTAACTTTATGAAAAACTTCACTCAAACTGTTAATTCCCAACCACCACAATATGTGTGGGTTATCCCTGAAGTTGTCACAAAATGTCCATAACTTTCTGTAACACACCACCAGGACATTCAGAAAAGAAGAATTTCACATAATGCTGTAAGACAGGAGAGAAAGGAACTTACATTCTTCAAATAACAGGTTATGCTTCTTGCTGAGCTATGCATCTTAACACTAATCCAATGCTAAAAGCCTAGAAATGTCAGATGACCTTGGAAATACAAAACACTTTGTTTTTTATTTTGTATATTTTGTGTTTTAAAACTAACAGCTCTTCATTCTCCTGCAGAAGCTTTTTTTAGTGTAATGCTTTTTTTTCATTTTGTAGAAACTCTCTAACTCTTTCTTCACTGATCTTGGTTTATTGTTGAAAATAAATGACTTCCTTTAAAGTAACCTCCCACCTTTTGTGCTGTGCTTAGAGGGGAAAAAAAAAAAAAACAGAGGAAAGTTAGCTATAAAGAAAACAATGACTTTGGCTGCCACGAGGTGGGAATGATTTAAAATGCTTCCATCCAATTGAGCAGAAAACCTGTGGCCCTTTCAAGCTGAACTCCTGGAAGCTGCACTGCACATAATTGGAATCAGTGTGAATATCCCATGCAGCAAAATGAGGAAATGTCACTAACTCACCCTTCTTCAGTGAAGAAATGCTTACCTTTCTGTTCTAAGAGCTTGAAAGAACCAACTCAGATGAGAGCAATTTTTCCCTATTTTCTTATGTGTGAATTCTTCTGACCCTCTGGAAAGGGAGCCACAAATCAGAAAAAGCTATGGGGTATTGCCTGTTTTCGTTATAAATGTTCACTCATGACATACCAAAGGATACCTCATATATTAATGAGCCCACTGCATACACCGAACCGCAAAGGAGGTGATGAGCAAATGAGAACAAGGTATGGTGCAGCAGCACCAGAAGTGAAATTGGTTTGGGCCAGGACAAAGCACTTCAACAGTTCCCTAAACGGGAATTTTTGTAAATTCCACAAGCACCCCACAGTTCAGATGGGGATATGAGAAGGGTGGCTTGGCAACAAGATTACCTGAGTTCATTTCTGCTTTGCAAAGGATTTCTAGGTAGAATACAATATGCCAATTAAATGTAAATATCAGATTAAGAATGAATATACTTTCAGTTCAGTTCAGTCTCTCAGTCGTGTCTTACTCTTTGCAACTCCATGAATCACAGCATGCCAGGCCTCCCTGTCCATCACCAAATCCCGGAGTTCACTCAAACTCATGTCCATCTAGTCGGTGATGCCATCCAGCTATCTCATCCTCTGTCATCCCCTTCTCCTCCTGCTCCCAATCCCTTCGAGCATCAAGGACTTTCCAATGAGTCAACTCTTCCCATGAGGTGGCCAAAGTACTGGAGTTTCAGCTTCAGCATCAGTCTTTCTAATGAATACCCAGGACTGATCTCCCTTAGGATGGACTGGTTGGATCTCCTTGCAGTCCAAGGGACTCTCAAGAGTCTTCTCCAACACCACAGTTCAAAAGCCTCAATTCTTCGGCACTCAGCTGTCTTCACAGTCCAACTCTCACATCCATACATGACCACAGGAAAAACCATAGCCTTGACTAGATGGACCTTTGTTGGCAAAGTAATATCTGCTTTTGAATATGCTATCTAGGTTGCTCATAACTTTTCTTCCAAGGAGTAAGTGACTTTTAATTTCATGGCTGCAGTCACCATCTGCAGTGATTTTGGAGCCCCCCAAAATAAAATCTGACACTATTTCCACTGTTTCCCCATCTATTTCCCATGAAATGATGGGACCAGATGCCATGATCTTCGTTTTCTGAATGTTGAGCTTTAAGCCAACGTTTTCACTCTCCTCTTTCACTTTCATCAAGAGGCTTTTTAGTTCCTCTTCACTTTCTGCCATAAGGGTGGTGTCATCTGCATATCTGAGGTTATTGATATTTCTCCCAATCATCTTGATTCCAGCTTGTGCTTCTTCCAGCCCAGCGTTTCTCATGATGGTCTCTGCATACAAGTTAAATAAGCAGGGTGACAATATACAGCCTTGATGTACTCCTTTTCCTATTTGGAACCAGTCTGTTGTTCCATGTTCAGTTCTAACTGTTGCTTCCTGCCTGCATACAGGTTTCTCAAGAAGCAGGTCAGGTGGTCTAGTATTCCCTTCTCTTTCAGAATTTTCCACAGTTTATTGTGATCCACACAGTCAGAGGCTTTGGCATAGTCAGTAAAGCAGAACTAGATGTTTTTCTGGAACTCTCTTGCTTTTTCCATGGTCCAGCGGATGTTGGCAATTTGATCTCTGGTTCCTCTGCCTTTTCTAAAACCAGCTTAAACATCTGGAAGTTCATGGTTCATGTATTGCTGAACCTGGCTTGGAGAATTTTGAGCATTACTTTACTAGTGTCTGAGATGAGTGCAATTGTGCAGTAGTTTGAGCATTCTTTGGCATTGCCTTTCTTTGGGATTGGAATGAAAACTGACTTTTTCCAGTCCTATGGCCAGAAATGAATACACTTTACTCATTGTTTATAAACATGAGCTATCCTAAAAGTTGTATGTTTTTACAAAAGTAATGTGGGAGATTAAGAATTACAAACTTCAATCTTCAAAATAAATAAGTCATGAGTATGAAATGTACAGCATGGGGAATATAGTCAACAATATAATATTTGTATGGTGGCAGATGGTAACTAGACATCTTGGTGATCATTTTGTAATATATGGAAATATTGAATCACTATCTCATGCATTGGAATTAACATAGTGTTGTTGGTCATTTATACTTCAAGACAAACAAACTCATAGAGAAAGAAGCCAGATTTGTGGTTATCAGGGAGAGGGGGAATTGAGTGAAGACGGTAAAAATGTACAAACTTTGAGTTATAGGATAAATAGTAGGAATGTAGTGTATAGCATGATAAATATAATTAACACTGCTATATGTTATATATGAAAGTTGTCAAGAGAGCAAATTCTCACAGTTACATCTCAATTAAACTGGAAGGGGAAATTGTATGACAAAATCTGACAACTCTTAATTTTACCGTTTATTTGCTGTATGTCTCTAATCTTGCCATGCTTTGATTATCTCACAGGAATAATAATATTTCCAAATAGTGATAATAATAACAATGTCCTCTTTGTAACAGTGGTATAGGGATTAAATGAGTTAATATTTACTAAATGGTAAAATAGTCCCTGACACCTCATAAGTACTATGTGTCAGTTTAAGAAAAATTAAAAGTGTATTTGTGTCTCTTTTGCTGTAAAATTTGGAGCCAGAAGAGTCAAAATGCAAGTTTCACAAATGAACCCACCCGTTACCTTTATCTTAGAGTTCTGAACACCAGCGATGGATGAGCTGAATGGGGCAGTCAGGAAAGAACCCACTTAGAATGTATAAGCACTAGAAGAGATGAACCTGTCTAGCTGGAGTCGTAAAGGGTATGAAGCTAGTTGATGAGCCAATTAGATCCACTGTGAGGAGGAAGAGGAAGCTATCATCCCTGACCTGATAACTGTGCCCAGCCACTCTTGCATGATTGATACATGAACTGTGCTTTCAAATTATTAACACGGCTTGGTCCTCTCCTCAGGAAAGAGCAAGGGACAAGCATTTAATTGAGTGTAGGTGCAAAGCCATTGCTGAGGGATGATGTAGGATCGCAGCCAAGAAGGATGTACCACTTTTCACAAGACAGAAGGGGCAATAGGACAGAATTGGAAGAGTGGACGGTCGGCTTGCTCACCAGGAGGTCACAGGCAAGGCCAGGTGAAAGAAGACACTGATGGGGTAAGCAAGTGTTAGCCCCTGCAGTCCCGCTGGTGACCCAAGAGCAGCACCCCAGCTCCTGCAAGAAGCCCAGCAGTCTCAGTATCTGACTGGTCTTCCCTGAACAAACACATTGCTCGTGTATTTGAATTCATTATTTTGCATTTGTTTTTCCATCATTTTCTTCTGTAGACTGTGCCTTTCTTGGCCCCTTCCCTATTTTTCTCTTGTCAGCCTTTCTCAGTTCTGGGAGGAAGAGATGTCTACAGATCCAACCTCACTTTGGTGTCCACACCATACTCACATTCAGCCCAGGAAACTCCTTGTGCTCTGTTGCTGGGTATGAAATGAGTGAAAGGATAGTCCCCAGTTATCAAATCGGATCTCCTAGGCCCTGACCAAGGAATTGAGGGTCTTGCATTTAGCAAGACTCAGTAACTCCAGGAGAGAGTTGCTAAAGAGAGGTGGTTCTCTCTCTGTTCTGTGCAGTTTTGTTGAGTCCAACAAAATTTACTGACCATCAGCTACAGTCTGCTCCATACCCAACACTACAACCTTGGTCCTGTGTCATCTGATGCTTATGGAAGGCTGGCCACATGCCAAACCCACAAAGTATTTTATATATATATATATATATATTATATCTTTATCTTTTTATAACAAATTTCTGGTGCAGACATAATTATTAATCCGGTATTATAGAGTCTTGCCATATGAAAGGTCATAAATGAGGAGACATCAGACTACAATACAGTGTGAATATTATATTCAGTCAAAAGTGTGTCTTTGTTCCATGTAGTTGGCAGTCACTCTACTGAATTCTAGAGAACAACAGAAGACACGTTGGGCAAGGTCTCTGTCCTTGTGGCACAAGAAGGCTGCAGGAGGACAACACATAAGCAGGGACACAGAAGACAGCAGGGGGTGGCCCCACCTCAGGACTTATGGGAGGACATCACAGGGCAGGGGTAACCCAAAGATCCCGGGGGAGAGCCTTAAGGACAGGCTGAGTGTTTCGGCTTCTCTTCAGTTCAGTTCAGTTCAGTCACTCAGTCATGTCCGACACTTTGCGACGCCATGAATCGCAGCACACCAGGCCTCCCTGTCCATCACCAACTCCCAGAGTTCACTCAGATTCACATCCATCAAGTCAGTGATGCCATCCAGCCATCTCATTCTCTGTCGTCCCCTTCTTCTGCCCCTAATCCCTGCCAGCATCAGTCTTTTCCAATGAGTCAACTCTTTGCATGAGGTGGCCAAAGTACTGGAGTTTCAGCTTTAGCATCATTCCTTCCAAAGAATATCCAGAGCTGATCTCCTTCAGAATGGACTGGCTGGATATCCTTGCAGTCCAACGGACTCTCAAGAGTCTTCTCTAACACCACAGTTCAAAAGCCTCAATTCTTCGGCACTCAGCCTTCTTCACAGTCCAATTCTCACATCCATACATGGAAAAACCGTAGCCTTGACTAAAGGGACCTTACATACTCCTTTTCCTATTTGGAACCAGTCTGTTGTTCCATGTCCAGTTCTAACTGTTGCTTCCTGACCTGCATACAGATTTCTCAAGAGGCAGGTTAGGTGGTCTGGTATTCCCATCTCTTTCAGAATGTTCCACAGTTTATTGTGATCGACATATCAAAGGCTTTGGCATAATCAATAAGCAGAAGTATATGTTTTCCTGGAACTCTCTTGCTTTTTCCATGATCCAGTGGATGTTGGCAATTTGATCTCTGGTTCCTCTGCCTTTTCTAAAACCAGCTTGAATGTCAGGAAGTTCACGGTTCATGTATTTCCGAAGTCTGTCTTGGAGAATTTTGAGCATTACTTTACAAGCATGTGAGATGAGTGCAATTGTGTGGTAGTTTTGAGCATTCTTTGGCATTGCCTTTCTTTAGGATTGGAATGAAAACTGACCTTTTCCAGTCCTGTGGCCACTGCTGAATTTTCCAAATTTGCCGGCATATTGAGTGAAGCACTTTCACAGCATCATCTTTCAGGATTTGAAATAGCTCAACAGGAATTCCATCACCTCCACTAGCTTTCTTCATAGTGATGCTTTCTAAGGCCCACTTGGCTTCACATTCCAGGATGTCTGGCTCTAGATGAGTGATCACACAATTGTGATTATCTAGGTCATGAAGATCTTCTTTGTACAGTTCTTCTGTGTATTCTTGCCACATCTTCTTCATATCTTCTGCTTCTGTTAGGTCCATACCATTTCTGTCCTTTATGGAGCCCATCTTTGCATGAAATATTCTGTTGATATCTCTAATTTTCTTGAAGAAATCTCTAGTCTTTCCCATTCTGTTCTTTTCCTCTGTTTCTTTGCATTGATCACTGAAGAAGGCTTCATCTCTTCTTGCTATTCTTTGGAACTCTGCATTAAGATGCTTATATATTTCCTTCTCTTCCAGTCCCCAAAACTTAATAGCTTACCTCACGTTCTATTGGTTATAAGTGAATTTCAGGCCAGCTCAAATTTAAAAGGAGCAGCTCTGACTCCTAAAGACTGACATATGAAATCCTCCAAAATTATGTTAAAAGTTGTTGACTGAAGATCAACTTGTTAGACAACAGACAAATCACGTGTGTGGATTGCCATTTCCTTCTCCAATGCATTAAAGTGAAAAGTGAAAGTGAAGTCGCTCAGTCGTGTCTGATTCTGCGACACCATGGACAGAGCCTGGTCCTCCATCCATCTAGGCAAAAGTACTGGAGTGGGTTGCCATTTCCTTCTCCAGGGAATCTTCCCAACCCAGGGATCGAACCCAGGTCTCCCACATTGTAGACAGACGTTTTACCATCTGAGCCACTAGGGAATTCCATATATTAATATACTGTATATAAAATAAAAATAGATTACATTTCTAATTATAACTATCTTACAAAATGTGTATTATCACTTTAGTTTTTAAAAGTGCTGGCTCACGGGGCCAGATGGCTTCCAGGTGAATTCGACCAAAAGTTTAGAGAAGAGCTAACACCTACTCAGACTCTTCCAGAAAATTGTAGAGGAAGAAAAACTCTCAAACATTCTATGAGGCCACTATCACCCTGACATCAAAACCAGACAAGTATACCACAAAAAAAGAAAATTACAAGCCATAGATACATAAAATCCTCAGCCAAATTCTAGCAAACAGGATCCAATTGCACATTAAAAAGATCAAATACCATGATCAAGCAGTATTTAACCCAGTAATGCAAGGTTTCTTCAATATACCCAAATCAATCAACATGATACTCCATATCAACAAACTAAAAGATGAAAACCATATGATCATGTCAATAGATACAGAGGAAGCTTTTGACAATGCAGCAACAATGGAGAATCAGTCATAGAGGACAGACTTGTGGGCACAGTGGGCGAAGGAGAGAGTGGGATGAATTGAGTGAGTAGCGTGGAAACATACGCATTACCATATGAAAAACAGACAGCAAGTGGGAATTTGCTGTATGACGCAGGGAGCTCAAATCAAGTTCTCTGTAACAACCTAGAGGGTTGAGAGGGGGTGGGAGGTAAGAGAGAAGTCAAGAGGGAGGGAACATATGTACACCTATAGCTGATTCATTTAATGTATGGCAGAGACCAATACAGTATTGTGAAGCAGTTATCCTCCAGTTAAAAATAAATAACTTTTAAAAGGTAGACACTTTGATTCAGAAAACTTAAGTAACTGCTCAAAATGAGATGTCTTTGAATGTTCACATTGGGATTTGAAACAAGGTAAGGTTGAATGTTGAGCCATACTCAGAGGTCACCTCTGCATAGATGGTCATCAGAGATTTCATAAAGGAGGTGATGCGCTCACACTGTTTTAAAAAATAAGTAGGATCTTCTCAAGTACATGAAAAGAAGAGGAGGTACTAATAGGGAAAGTGTATACAAAGGAGTCCTGGGTTGAAAGCCTGGGCCCTGTTCATTACTGCTAAAGTGTGAAGTGCAGGGCAGTGCTCAGGGATAGAAGGCATGGAAATCTCCTGGGAGCTAAGTCACTTGGCTCATAGCAATGGGGAGCTGCAAAATTTTTTTCAGTAGGTGAGTGGTGTATGTCCTCTGGGCCTTCCATGAGAGGTGTGAGGATCTAAGTCTCAGAGGGGCTTGTGTCTTTTTCTCAGGCGACAAGGGGATAGGCCTTGGCAGCTGGTTACACAGACTGGGCTCCTAGATGATGGGGAAAGTGTTGCATCACAGCTACTACTCTGATTCTCAGCACTGAGTTTGCCACCTCTTGGGTGACCAGTGAATGATGGAAGTATAGGTGGATGTACGGATAGATGCTTTAAATAAGCAAAATGTGTCACAACTGAAGCTCTTAAAAAGGAAACATGTAGACAAAAACTGACCAGAGCAATCAACTTCCTCAGTTCAAAGTGCTGTTTAGCTTTGAATGCACAGGAAACTTTCCACTTGCAGTGGCCCATCTGACCTGGCTATAACTGCTGCCGTGGGCTGTTTCTCCCCTTCTCTCTCTTGTCAGGAGGAGTAGTCCCAGTTGGACAATTATGTTCACCTCCTTATTTAACTAGCTCTGCCAACATCCACTGGATCATGGAAAAAGCAAGAGAGTTCCAGAAAAATATCTATTTCTGCTTTATTGACTATGCCAAAGTCTTTGATATGTGGATCACAATAAACTGTGGAACATTCTGAAAGAGATGGGAATACCAGACCACCTGACCAGCCTCTTGAGAAATATGTATGCAGGCCAAGAAGCAACAGTAGAACTGGACATGGAACAACAGACTGGATTCCAAATAGGAAAAGGAGTATGTCAAGACTGTATATTGTCACCCTGCTAATTTAACTTATATGCATAGTACATTATGAGAAACACTGGACTGGAAGAAACACAAGCTGGAATCAAGATTGCCAGGAGAAATCTCAATAACCTCAGATATGCAGATGACACCACCCTTATGGCAGAAAGTGAAGAGGAACTAAAAAGTCTCTTGATGAAAGTAAAAGAGGAGAGTGAAAATGTTGGCTTAAAGCTCAACATTCAGAAAACAAAGATCATGGCATCTGGTCCCATCACTCCATGGGAAATAGATGGAGAAACAGTGGAAACAGTGTCAGAATTTATTTTCTTGGGCTCCAGAATCACTGCAGATGGTGACTGCAGCCAAAATTAAAAGACGCTTACTCCTTGGAAGAAAAGTTATGACCAACTTAGATAGTATATTCAAAAACAGACATTACTTTGCTGACTAAGGTCTGTTTAGTCAAGGCTATGGCTTTTCCAATAGTCACGTATGGATGTAAGAGTTGGACTGTGAAGAAGGCTGAGCACAGAAGAATTGATGCTTTTGAAGTGTGGTGTTGGAGAAGACTCTTGAGATCCCTTGGACTGCAAGGAGATCCAACCAGTCCATTCTGAAGGAGATCAATCCTGGGATTTCTTTGGAAGGAATGATGCTAAAGCTGAAGCTCCAGTACTTTGGCCACCTCATGCGAAGAGTTGACTCATTGGAAAAGACTCTGATGCTGGGAGGGATTGGGGGCAGGAGGAGAAGGGGATGACCGAAGATGAGATGGCTGGATGGCATCATGGACTCAATGGACATGAGTCTGAGTGAACTCTGGGAGTTGGTGATGGACAGGGAGGCCTGGCATGCTGCGATTCATGGTGTTGCAAAGAGTCAGACACGACTGTGCAACTGAACTGAACTGAACTGAACTGTGGTCTTCAGGAGAGCTACTCTCAAGTTGATGTTCCCAGACCTGAACATTGTCTTCACCACTTCTCATAGAGATCTCAAATCTGAACACGTTGTCTCTTTCAAATCCCCACCTTCTGCCCCCAGCAAGCTCTTCAGAGCTGAGTTAATGGTACTGCTATCTAAGAAGTCAGAACCTGAAAACTACCTGGGGCTCTTCCTTTTTCATTCACTATAACATAGCATAGGTCAGTGAGTCATGGCAACCTTACCTCCTAAGTAACTCATAGGTATGCCCACATGGGCATGTGCATGCTCAGTCATGTCCAACTCTTCGTGACCCCATGGACTGTAGCCCACCAAGTTCCTCTGTTCATGGGATTTTCCAGGTAAGATAACTGGAGTAGGTTGCCATTTCCGCTCCAGAGGGTCTTCCTTACCCGGGGATCAAACCTGCATCTCCTTTGTCTCCTGCATTGCAGGCAGATTCTTTACCACTTGAGCTGTCAGGGAAGCCCTTTTACATCACATGTCAAAAATCTAATTCCACCTATTCACTTCTTCTCTTCACCAATTGTGCTGCCAATGCCCACATCGGGATCTCAACGTCTTGCAGGAGCCTCTCAACTGGTTTCTCTGCCTCCAGTCTCAACTCCTCTAGTTGACCTCCAAACTACACACCCCCCAAAGTTTCCTAAAAGGCAAATGCTATCTATCATTTCACTCTGAGATTCAGTACTTTATTACTGTGGAGAAGTTCAAACCCAATAGCATGATTTTGTGATATGATTTCTGCTTCTTTCTTGTGTTCCATCCCCCACTGTCCTTCCTATGCATGTACTTGCTCATCTGAGCCACCTGCATCTTCTCAGACACACCCCCACCTCAGCACCAATCTATGTTGCTTTTGAGCCTCTGTACACACTGTTCTCTTCTTTCTACTTGGAATAGCCCTGCCTTCTCAACTTCTGGGTAAGCTTCTGCTCCTTCAAGAGTCAGCCTGCACTGTGGAAATCACTATTGTCACAACTCCACTGCCCTGCTCCATTATATCACAATACCTTCCAATCCACTGAAGGCAACTTCTGCTATTCATTTGAATTCAGACTCTCCCGAGGAATAAAGAAAAACATATTTAAAAGGAATTATTTTCCCTACCTGTTTCTGAATTCCTAAAATACCTTCCCTACTTGCCTTTATAGAAAGATGTCTGTGACTTACACTTATGTTCATGGGGTGTAAAATGACATTTCTTATAAGCAATTTTAATGGTCACGGGAACAGGGACAATGCAAATGCAAATGCTGGTAATATCACAGGTTGGCTCACACCCACACCTGATATAATCTTGCTTTCTAAATCTCTCATGCCATAGTTCCAATCTAAGTCCTCTTTGAATACCTAGCAGTTCTATATAAAATAAAAACTGCTAAACTTTCTCTGCCCAAGGTATAATCTTCTAATTATTGGAAGTTTGTCTGTAAAGAGACCCCTTGTTCACCTTTTATAAGGGCCCAGGTTGCCTTATTTTGCCCATATAACCATGTCAGTTATATGGGTATTTTCAGTATACAGTATTTTCAGTTCTAAATATTCCAACAATCAAGAGGGATCCTAGGGAATTGACATTTGGAAAAAAGTTTCCCTGGCAGTCTGTTCATGCATGCTAAATCTCCTCAGTCAGGTCCAACTCTTTGTGACCCAATGGACTATAGCCCTTGAGGCTCCTCTGTCCTTGGGGATTCTCCAGGCAAGAATATTAGAGTGGATTGCCATGCCCTTCTTAAGGGGATCTTCTCAACCCAGGGACCGAATTCGTATCTCTTATGTCTCCTACATCCGCAGGTGGGTTCTTTACCATTAGCACCACCTACGGAGAAGGCAATGGCACCCCACTCCAGTACTCTTGCCTGGAAAATCCCATGGGGGAGGAGCCTGGTGGTCTGCAGTCCATGCGGTCGCTAAGAGTCGGACACGACTGAGGGACTTCACTTTCACTTTTCACTTTCATGCATTGGAGAAGGAAATGGCAACCCACTCCAGTGTTCTTGCCTGGAAAGTCCCAGGAATGGAGGAGCCTGGTGGGCTGCCATCTATGGGGTCACACAGAGTCGGACACAACTGAAGTGCTTAGCAGCAGCAGCACCACTTTGAAGCGCTGTCAGTCTACTTGGCTCTATTCTGAATACTATCTTATGTAAACCTCTCTCAATTTGAAATATTTTTTTCTTCCATCATGCAGGTGATCCCAAGGCTCAGAGAAATTGTGACTTGTTTGTGATCGCATGACTGATGCCTGCAGCAGACACCCCAGCTCAGGTGCGTCAGACTCAGATGTCCAGTTCATCCTGCTACCCCAGCTTGCTACCTGAATTCACAGAATTATCCCTATCATCTCCTCATTGCCTTTTATACAATTACTTTCTTTCGGCTTCAGCAGTGATGTTATTACCAGTTTCTATTATTTGCAGATAGTACTCACTGTGAGCAGTTTCTTTAGGAAAACACCCTGTCTGTGCTATGATAAGATAGTGTACTCAAAGCTTGCTATTTGCATTTTCACCTTTCTTTGTCTTTTGACAGTGGATATTTTTCTAAGCCTCACTTTACTGCTGGTATTAACACCATCCTATTTTTAGGACATTACTTCTTAGGGCTCCTCTGATGCACCAGAAACTGCTCCTCTCACTAACCTCTTTCCATTATACATTCTTCCCAGCAGATGTGAGAGGGCAGGAGATAAGCAGTAATTTGAAGTGTCAGTGAGATGCCTTTAATTGAGCAATGAGAGAGGCAGTGAGAATGCACTCCTCAAATACAGGGTCCAGAAAATAAGAAGCTGTAGCATTTGCAAAAAATAAAAATGCCCAATTGGTCATTTTCAGGAGGCCACTGAAGAGAATGTCTCAGTTTCACAGAGGTATGAAGAATCTAAAGGTATTTTCCAAAAAGTTCTGGGGACTCAGATAAGCTGGTTGTTTCAGTCCTCCCAGAAAGTAAATAAAACCATGAATTCACAGAATTATTTTAACTAGGAGGTGAAGCAATAGAGAGAAATATCAGTAAGTACTTTATTTAGCTGTTTTAGCTAATTTTCTTCTGTATATCTCACTGTCAAAAATTGGAGATGGTTTATAAGGATACAGAGCTTCCAGGTAGCACAGTGGTAAAGAATCTGCCTACCAATGCAGGAGATGCAAGAGACGTGGGTTTGATCCCTGGGCCAGGAAGAACCCCTGGAGTAGGAAATAGCAACCCACTCCAGTATTCTTGCCTGGAAAATTCCATAGACAGAGGACCCTGAAAGGACTACAGTTCACAGAGTCAGACATAACTAAGCAACTAAGCATACACTTTATAAGCATATAAACTATAAAATCATAAATAGGGAACACGTGTACAGCCGTGGCAGATTCATGTTGATGTATGGCAAAACCAATACAATATTGTAATGTAATTAGCCTCCATTTAAATAAATTTAAATTAAAAAATAAATAAATAAATTTTAAAGGACTGAGAATGATTTGTGTCACACATAGATGGTTGATAAAGATTCATTTGAATGAGACAATGAATAAATAAATGAGGGCTGACTGGAGTGAGGGATTAGGTGGTGTGGATGCTAGAGGAACAAACCACAGAAGAGTCGGACATCAGATATTCCACATCAGTGCTGTTCAATGACCAATCACCTACTACTCTTTGGAAGACCAATGAGAAATAAGAAACAGGACCCTGGATGCGAGCCCCAGCTTTTCCACTGACCAAGTTGGAGCCTCCAACAGGTGCTTTCCGAGTCTGCTTTTCCTTATAGGCACTGGCTTCTGAGCTATGAACAGACAGGAACCTGCCTTCTATCCTCACCCCCACCCCTAATTAGCAATGACCCAGATAAGCTTAGTAAATAATTGTGGAGTGATCTTCACCTGTTTTATGAACAAACCTGACTGAACCATCCCCCACACTTTACTTTTGCCTCTTCCTTCACGGTACTGTACACAGAAAGTCCTTCCTGGTCTCCACCGGAGGCAGGGCAGGGAAACCACCCTCTCAACTCTAATCAGGGTTTGCACTTAAGAGACAGTCCCTGATGTCATGCGTGTTGTAGGTCTTCTATGTGAGCTGACATTTCCAAAGGGATGTGGTAAAAGGGCACTGGGACACAGACTCCGAGTCACAAAGCGCTCTTCTAGGATGCTGGAAAGAAAACGCCTGGGAACAACTAACCTTTCGTTGAGGGCACCTTAATTCCAGATTCCTTTAAGAGTTATTCTCTGTGACCACCAGTCAAATAACTTGCCAAGATACAGGCTGGATGGAATTACAGGGCCATCTAATGCCCACTAGTATTAATACCATCCTTGTTTTAAGAAGTACACCCCTCATTCAGTGGGATTTTATGCTACATTGTGGATAAGAGCAAATTCTAATACCTCAATATATACAGGAGATGAATATATATGAAAATCATCTAAATATGAAACTGCTTCCCCCTTGAATTCTCTGACTGCAAATTCTAAACTCAAACTCAGAGATACATTCTTCTGGGAAAATTTTTGTTCTGGAGACCACATTTATGCATAAAACAACTTCTAGATATATACATATCTGAAGAAAAAAAATTCTAATAAATAATTAACAATATTCGAAAGCTAACTATTCAATGCGAATACAAAAAGAGTTACTCTTCTTTTTCAATAGGTGCCAGAAATGCTTAGCAACCCAAAAAAGCAGTAAAAACAAAGCTGTTAATTCAACTAAGCAAAATATTATTTTTCTTCTTAACTTCCTTTCTTAATCTCTTAAGCAAAAACATGATTCTCTCATTGGTGGCAGACTAGCATTCCATCAGAAACAAACTAAGATGTGATGCTCCTAAAAATGAGTCCTTAGTCATAGCTGGGGCAACACCACACACTCAAACAGACCCTCTTACATGCATATACATATTCTCAACTTGAGATATTATGAGGAGAATCCAAACATCATGTTCACTAAGATATGTAACAGAAGGCTTGAAGAAATATAAAACTGATTACTTATAAAATTCATAGGAAACTTTTATTCAGATATTCTCTTTGGCTGACACTAAATGTGTGAAGAAGGTAAGTGAGTGGTGGCAAAGCTGTTAAACTATAGTAAAGCCAACAGGAAGTGTGTAGAAGGGGACAGAGCAGAAGGGCAAAGAGACTGTGATTTAGATGAGAACAAATGGGAAAATATTGCCCTTCCCATAAGCCATCCCCCACCTGATGCTAGGCATATGGGAGTCCAAGAAAGTGGAGAGCTGTGACTTACATTCAATGAATGTGCACTGAAAATAGGTTGAAACTTCAAGAACATTTGACATTCCGGAGGTTAAGTGCACTTCAAGTTATTTAGTAGGTCATATGAGGCAAATATGAGTTTTTTGTACTCACTACTACTTCTACACACACATTCACAGAGATATATACACACACACACACATATATATACACATATATAAAATACTAAAATCAGAGCCTGCTCCTTATAGAAAGCTTTTAAATGTCAAACAATAAAATAATGAAAACTTAAAATTCCCTGTCATGCCACTGATCCAGGCTATCTCTTAGTAGCATTTTGGTATATTTTAGGAAGGCTTTGGTCTCTATAAAGTTAGGTAATATAAAAACAGATAATTCATAGCTATTTATCATACAATCATTTGCTGTCGTTTAGTCGCTCAGTCATGTCTGACTCTTTTGCGACCCCTTGGACTATAGCTCAACAGGTTCCTCTGTCTGTGGGATTTCCTAGGCAAGCATACTGGACTGGGTTGCCATTTCCTTCTCCAGGAGATCTTTCCCACCCAAGGACTGAATCACAGCTCCTGCATTGGCAGGTGGATTCTTTAACATTGAGCCACAAAGGAAGCCCCCATTGTGTAATAACAGAGCTTGATACATATATAGCTCAATTGAAAAATATAATGTAAAGTGTTGAAAATATAGATATATAATATATATGTATATATGTACATATTAGTTTACAATCTAGAAATCAGTCTGTATCTATAATTTTATATTTTGCTTTTTCCACTTATGTATCTTTTTATGCCACTCAATATTCTTAGAAATACAACTCTTAAGGATTGATTATATTTCTTCTACACATGAATGAAACTTATGTAACTACTAACCTATTGTGGATAATTATTCTTATTTCTATATGTTTGCTACAATAAATGGTGCTTATGAACATCCTGGTACAAAATACTTATTGGGTATTCATCTTATAACAGATATTTACTTGAATAGTATCATATCAATCATGTCCCTTAAAGCATTATGAAGTATTACTTAACACATCTTTGTGAGTATATCTAATAATTTCCATAGGATATATCCCTAAAACCTGCATAACTGGATAAAATGATGTAAATATCTTAAGTCTTTTGAAAAATAAAGCAAAATTTCTCTCCAAAAAGACTATACCAATATGAATAGCCTCCAGTGAATGAAATACCCAGTAAACCCATTAATATGATGTACAATTTTTCAGTGTTTCAAGTCTGATTGAACAATATGGCTTCTATAAGCTGGGTGGCCATTTGTATTTCCTCTTTTTAGATTGAACTTCTCCATTTGAAGAACAAAAGCTCCAGTATCATACCACTTAGGTTACATTTTGGCATCTCTGTTACTAGCTCTGTGGTTGTCAACAATTAAATTAAATGATCTGTCCTTCAGTTTTTTTCTTTTATAAACTGGTTTAGTAACACCATGTACTTCATAGGACCACTGTGATGATTAACACTTTAACACTCATAAAATATATAGAATATTGCATGGCACGTGGTAAAGTTTTAATAAAGGCTGGAGCAATTTGTTGTTCTTTGGAGGAGCAGATGCCTATGTACTAAATGTGATTGCATTTTTAAACATCTTTCCATAGGGCTCAGATGGTAAAACGTCTGTCTGCAATGCGGGAGACCCGGGTTCAATCCCTGGGTTGGGAAGATCCCCTGGAGAAGGAAATGACAACCCACTCCAGTACTCTTGCCTGGAAAATTCCATGGACTGAGGAGCCTGGTAGGCTACAGTCCATGGCATCGCAAAGAGTCAGACATGATTGAGCAACTTCATTTCACTTTCCATACTTATTACATTAAATGATCTTCTCAATACCCCATGAGGTGAACATGGCAGGTAATGGTTCCCATTGAAATAAAAAAGAGGAAGATAAAACTCAGAAGATTCAAATATCTCATAATTCGTGATAGTCTTGAGACGGAAGCATAGGCCTTCTGGGGTGTGCTGTCACAATGACAAACTAGATTTGGAGGAACCAACCTGTGCAAAGAAAACAGAGACAAGTAAGAAATTATATATATGTGTGTGTGTGTGAGAGTCGCTCAGTTATGTCTGACTCTTTGTGGCCCCATGGACTATAGCCCCTCAGATTCCTCTGTCCATGGAATTCTCCAAGCAAGAATACTAGACTGAGTAGCCATTCCCTTCTCCAGTGAAACTCCCCAACCCAAGGATCAAAACCAGATCTTCTGCATTACAGGCAGATTCTTTATCATCTGAGCTGCCAGGGAAGCCATGTGTGTGTGTGTGTTTGTGTGTGTGTGTGTGTGTGTGTGTGTGAAATTAAAATATCTCCTGACATATTAATAAATAAGAAATGTCACAGCCATCAGTGATTCCTGGCCTCTGAATGTGAATGAGAGCTCCCAAACTTCGGTCCAGTATTCCTTAACTTGATACTGATCTTTGATGTTCAGACTGCTCCTCTGTTTGTTTCAAACTTGGTTTTACCTCCTGCCTCCTTGTAGTCTTCTCAGAGCTGAGATGCTGTTTCCCAGGCTCAGAGTCCTAAACATTCCCACCAAATAAAATAACTCCCTACTTTCAGATTGTGACTATATTTTTTACTCAACACACACACACACACACACACACACACATAATTGAATACATTGTGTGCCTTCTCAGTCATGACCAACTCCAACTCTTTGCAACCCCATGGACTGTAGCCCACCAGGCTCCTCTATCCATGGGATTTCCAACTGGAGTGGGTTGTCATATCCTTCTCCAGGAGATCTTTCAGAACCAGATCAAACTCACATCTCCTGTGTCTCCTGCACTGGCAGACAGATTCTTTACCACTGCATCACCTGGGAAACCCAGGGAGCTACAGAATTAGGTGATGTTTGCCCCCAAAGATTTGGAAGAGAGACATCAGGAGATGCAAGCTCTGTATTCACATAATTTTCTCTTTTTGTGATTCCCTTTTCAAAATATTTGCATAGAGACTGAAGCGTTATAAAGGATTCATCAATATTATGAGGCTGCTGCTGCTGCTAAGTCACTTCAGTCATGTCCAACTCTGTGCAACCCCATAGAGAGCAACCCACCAGGTTCCCCCATCCCTGGGATTCTCCAGGCAAGAACACTGGAGTGGGTTGCCATTTCCTTCTCCAATGCATGAAAGTGAAAAGTGAAAGTGAAGTCGTGTCCGACCCTTAGCGACCCCATGGACTACAGCCTACCAGGCTCCTCCTGAGGGCATCTAAACTGCCAAAGCTGAGTATCTGGTAAACAGAACAGGCTTCTGGTTAGGTGTTCTAACAGTTACACCCTTAGAATAAGAAAGAACGGGAAATAAACAGGACTTCGCAAAAAATGAATCCCAAATTTTAATAATTTAAGCTCTTAGTTATAAAGCATTTTGTCTTTAGTCTAGGTACTAGCCAAGGCATATATAAATCTTCAATGAACAAAGATAACATTATGAAGAAACTCAATGATTTCTAAACATTTTCACATACATGCCCCAGCCTTAAAAATTTAGTATATGTATAAAAATACAGACTTTATTTAAAAACAAATAGACATTGACATGAATCAGCCATGAGTGTACATGAACTCCCAACAAATACAGTATTGTAAAGCAAAACAAACTAAAAAATAAATTAATTAAAATAAAAAAATTAAAAAATAAAAAAAAAATAGAAAGTAGAAGCAAGGACACAAGAAATCTACCATATGGGAGGGTTATTTGAAAAGATAGTTGGAAGAGAATATGAAGAAACTGGCAAAATACGTCAAACTTCAGGTTGATCGATATGTATCATGGACTGAATATTTGCATTGCTCCCACTCACATGTTGAAGCCCCAACCAGCAGAGCGATGGTATTTGAAAACGGAGCCTTTAGAGGTAATTAAGGTTTGTTTGGAATAAGAAGATATGCCCGCATGATGTGACCAGAATCCTTACAAGAGGAAGAAAGCCATCAGAGCTTTCTCTATAGCCGTGTGTGAACAGAACGAGAAGACAACCATCTGCAAGCCAGGAAGTGACTCTCACCAAGAACAGAATCTGCCAGCATCTTGAACTTGGACTTCCCAGCTTCCAGAACTGTGAGAAATAGATATCTGTTACTTAAACCACCCAGTCTGTGATATTCTGTTGTGGCAACACAAACAGACAAAGACAATAAAAACAGCCCAAATATAATATCATAAAAATACTACTGAAAACCAAAGGCTACAAGCAAAAGATATACAACCTTCAAAGAGTGACAATAAAACTGAAAACTAATTTCTTTATAGAAAATATAAAAGTCAAAAGAGAGTAGAACATAGAAATATATGTTTAAATTTACAATGATGGGGGAAAAAAAAAACTGCCAAATGGGAATTCTACATTAAACGAAACATCCTTGAGAAAAAAGATATAATAAAGACATATTTACCAAATATTTACTAAAATAATCTATTATGAATAGATGTGGAAAAGGAAATACAAAAAGAAATTCTTGAGGGCAAATAAAAATTAGGTCTATTTGAAATTTAGATACACAAGAAAGGAAAATAAGTGATAAATAGTTAGATAAATGTCAATAAGTAATAGCAGTAAAACAGTACTAATGATGAAAATAGAATATTAAAATACACTAGAACAGTGGCACAAAAGGTGAAAAAGTTTGGACTTCAAGTGTTCTATGATTGCTACATTATCAAGACAGTGGTTTAAAAAAGCTAATAAACTATAAAACTCTTAGAGGAGAACATAGGCAAAACACACTCCAACATAAATCACAGCAGGATCCTCTAAGACCCACCTCCCAGAATATTGGAAATTAAAGCAAAAATAAACAAATGGGACCTAATTAAACTTAAAAGCTTCTGCACAACAAAGGAAACTATGAGCAAGGTGAAAAGACAGCCTTCAGAATGGGAGAAAATAATAGTATGATGAAAATAGAATATTAAAATACACTAGAACAGTGGCACAAAAGGTGAAAAAGTTTGGACTTCAAGTGTTCTATGATTGCTACATTATCAAGACAGTGGTTTAAAAAAGCTAATAAACTATAAAACTCTTAGAGGAGAACATAGGCAAAACACACTCCAACATAAATCACAGCAGGATCCTCTAAGACCCACCTCCCAGAATATTGGAAATTAAAGCAAAAATAAACAAATGGGACCTAATTAAACTTAAAAGCTTCTGCACAACAAAGGAAACTATGAGCAAGGTGAAAAGACAGCCTTCAGAATGGGAGAAAATAATAGCAAATGAAGCAACTGACAAACAACTAATCTCAAAAATATACAAGCAACACCTGTAGCTCAATTCCAGAAAATAAATGACCCAATCAAAAAATGGGCCAAAGAACTAAATAGACATTTCTCCAAAGAAGACATACAGATGGCTAACAAACACATGAAAAGATGCTCAACATCACTCATTATCAGAGAAATGAAAATCAAAACCACAATGAGGTATTGTTTCATGCCAGTCAGAATGGCTGCGATCCAAAAGTCTACAAGCAATAAATGCTGGAGAGGGTGTGGAGAAAAAGGAACCCTCTTACACTGTTGGTGGGAATGCAAACTAGTACAGCCACTATGGAGAACAGTGTGGAGATTCCTTAAAAAACTGGAAATAGAACTGCCTTATGATCCAGCAATCCCACTGCTGGGCATACACACTGAGGAAACCAGAATTGAAAGAGACACATGTACCCCAATGTTCATCACAGCAGTTTATAATAGCCAGGACATGGAAGAAACCTAGATGTCCATCAGCAGACGAATGGATAAGAAAGCTGTGGTACATATACACACTGGAGTATTACTCAGCCATTAAAAAGAATACATTTGAATCAGTTCTAATGAGGTGGATGAAACTGGAGCCGATTATACAGAGTGAAGTAAGCCAGAAAGAAAAACACCAATACAGTATACTAACACACATATATGGAATTTAGAAAGATGGTAATGATAACCCTGTATGCGAGACAGCAAAAGAGATGCAGATGTATAGAACAGTCTTTTGGACTCTGTGGGAGAGGGAGAGGGTGGGATGATTTGGGAGAATGGCATTGAAACATGTATAATATCATATATGAAATGAATCACCAGTCCAGGTTTGATGCATGATACTAGATGCTTGGGGCTGGTGCACTGGGACGACCCAGAGGGATGCTACAGGGAGGGAGGAAGGAGGGAGGTTCAGGATGGGGAACATGTGTATACCTGTGGCAGATTCATGTTGATGTATGGCAAAACCAATACAATATTGTAAAGTAATTAACCTCCAATTAAATAAATTTGTATTTTAAAAAATAATAAAAAGTTAATAAATATTATAGCTTAACAAGTGACAATGTATATCATAATATCAAGAGTAGCAACTCCAAAGACCAGGTATCAGTGATGAGGGTTTCATGGCCAGGTAAGATCTACGAATTCCAGAGCTTGAGTCAGAGATGAGGCAGAGTTCTCAGAAGTCAGAGGTAACCAGAGGAACTTGAGTTTCTGAGAGACAATTCATCTCTCAATAATATATCTTGAATCTCATTTACTTTTACTATCAAGCCTGTGTATGAATCCCAGAAACATATCCTATCATTTGCCCCTACAAACTATACAGATACAGGAGATTGTCAATGGGTATAGAAACCAGAAGTGAGCCCCAAAGCAAGAATCATCTACTTTTTGCAGAAAGTCAGAAGTTTGGATAAACAAAAACAAATCCAACAAACAAAATAATTTAATTCAAGTCAACAAACTAAACAAAGTTGAATATGATATATCCCCAGAACAATAGGAAAAATAAACATGTCTACTATAAATAATGAAAGTCTAATTTTTATTTACTAAAAATAATAATAACCAAGCTGAGGAATAGACTAAACAGAGCTGAAAGCAAAAACTGGATGCCTGAGGAATACTACTTAAACATAGCATAAATGATGGAAATATCAAAGTATGCATAGAAGCATAACACAGATGAAAATAAACCAGAGGTTTCAATGTTCGCCTAAAAGAAGATTGAAAAGAAATAAATTATAAATAACTAATGAAAGAAATAACAACAGAAAACTCCATATCAGATAATAAGTAGAAAACTAGAAAAGATTTCCTATTATATAAAATGTGCAAAGGTCTTGGGTAATTGAGCTTCACTGGTGACTCAGAAGGTAAAGAATCTGCCTGCAATGAAGGAGACAGGTTCAATCCTTGGGTTGGGAAAATCTCCTGGAGAAGGGAATGGCTACCCACTCCAGTATTCTTGCCTGGAGAATTTCATAGACCAAGGAAACTGGTGAGCTGCAATCCATGGGGTTGCAAAGAGTAGGACACAACTGAGTGACTAACAAGTTCATTTTCATAATACTTGCAAAGATTGCAAAAATGAAAGGAAACACTTTTGCCAAACCAAGAGCAAGCCATAAAGCCTCTGAAGTTGTGGCTGCCCTCAGCTCATGCATTCTCTATGGATGTTGAGTTTGAAAGGCCACACAAGAGAAAGAACTTGGAAGTATAAGACGGAGTTTGGGGACCAAGGCCTGTATTGCCTTTAAATAAAATGGCCTTAAGTGTAGTGAATGGTGGACTACAAAAACTCCATGCCTTGAAACTGGAAACAAACGAAAACAAATTTTAATGACTGCTGCTGCCTGCTGCCAAGTCGCATCAGTTGTGTCTGACTCCGTGCAAACCCATAGATGGCAGCCCACCAGACTCCCCCATCCCTGGGATTCTCCAGGCAAGAACACTGGAGTGGGTTGCCATTTCATTCTCCAATGCATAAAAGTAAAAAGTGAAGTCACTTAGTCGTGTCCGACTCTCAGCGACCCCATGGATTGCAGCTCACCAGGCTCCTCAGTCCATGAATTTTCCAGGCAAGAGTACTGGAGTGGGGTGCCACTAAGTTTATGTTAAATTATACTGTAGATGAGAGGGAAATGTCTCCTCTGCTGCTACTGCTGCTGCTGCTAAGTCGCTTCAGTCGTGTCCAACTCTGTGCAATCCCATAGACGACAGCCAACCAGGCTCCTCCACCCATGGGATTTTCCAGGCAAGCGTACTGGAGTGGGTTGCCATTGCCTTCTCTGAATTTCACATTCCTATATTACTGATTCAATGTCATCATAAATGAAGAGAACTTCAAGTATTCCTTAATTAGCAGCAATCTGGGGCAACTGGCAGAAGCAAAACAATTAACCCCTGGGGGGCAGGCAGACTTCACTGACTTTATAACAAACATGCTTGTACTCTGAGATCTGTGTATGTGTGTGTATGACATGTACATGCTAATTACTGTGGTTATACATCAGCACAGACAACTGACCACAGTTTCAAATAATAGAATGTCAAATATAGAACACAAAACTAGCATGTTTAAAATAACTGAAAAATATTTTTATAAAACCAAAAGTGAGAAAGAAAAAAGAGGCCCCCAAATGTCAGGCAAACATGACTGCCCACCAACTAGAATGGTTATATTATAAAAGGATGCCAAAATCAAGTTTATTGAAAATGTGGCATAACTAAAACTCATACAGTCCTGGGGAAACATCAATCAAGGCAATCACTTTGGAATATTTACTAAAGCTGAATAGATACCAATTCTATGACCAAGTTCAATGCCTGGTTCAATTCCTGAGTCAGGAAGATCAGCTGGAGAAGGGATAATCTACCCACTCCAGTATTCTTGGGCTTCCCTAGTGGCCCAGCTGGTAAAGAATCCTCTTGCAGTGTGGGAGACCTGGGTTTGATCCCTGGGTTGGGAATATCCTCTGGAGAAGGGAAATGCTGCCCACTCCAGCATTCTAGCCTGGAGAATTCCCTGGACTATATAGTCCATGGGGTTGCAAAGAGTTGGGCACTACTGAGTGACTTTCATTTCACTTCACTTCGCTATGACCAAGTATGATTTTATCTTGCTCCTAGGTAAATAGCCTATAGATGTGTGTACAATATTCCCCAGATATCAAGGACTAGAATATTAACAGCATCATTACTCAAAATAGATCAAATATCGAACAAAGAAGCAGGCAACTGCTGACCCATACTTCTGCAGGAGAGACACAAACACTCAAAGTCAGGTCTGGCTCAGTCTCTGTGGGTTCTCCTACTGTACACAAGGTTTTGTTTGAGCCCTCCGAGTGTTTTTGGTGGGTATGGGGTTTGATTCTAAATGTGATTTTGCCCCTCCTACCATCTTGTTGGGGCTTCTCCTTTGCCCTTGGACATGGGCTATCTTTTTTTTTGGTGGGATCCAATATTCTGCTGTCAACAGTTGTTCAGCAGTGAGTTGTATTTGGAGTTCTCCCAGGAGAAGATGAGCATATGTCTTTCTACTCTGCCATCCTGTCCCTTTGGAAAATGAAGTAGGTCAAAGGCTAACACAGTTTTGCCAAGAGAACACACTGGCCATAGCAACACCCTCTTCCAACAACACAAGAGAAGACTCTACACGTGGACATCACCAGATGGTCAATACTGAAAGGATATGGATTATATTCTTTGCAGCCAAAGATGGAGAAGCTCTATACAGTCAGCAAAAACAAGACCAGGAGCTGACTGTGGATGAATTCATGAACTCCTTATTGCCCAATTAGATGGAAATTGAAGAAATTAGGGAAAACCACTAGACTATTCAGGTATGACCTAAACTAAATCCCTTATGATTTTACAGTAGAAGTGACAAACAGATTCAAGGGACTAGATCTGATAGAACTGAAGAACTATGGACCGAGATTCATGATATTGTATAGGAGGCAGTGATCAAGACCATCCTCAAGGGAAAAAAAAATGTAAAATGGTTGTCTGCTGGAGACTTACAAATACTTGTGAAAAGAAGAGAAGTTAATAGCAAAGGAGAAAAGGAAAAATATGCCCACTTGAATGCAGAGTTCCAAAGAATAGCAAGGAGAGATAAAAAAGCTTTCCTCGGTGATCAATACAAAGAAATAGAGGAAAACAATAGAATGGGAAAGACTAGAGATCTCTTCAAGAAAATTAGAGATACCAAGGAATATTTGATGCAAAGATGCACACAATAAAGGGCAGAAATGGTATGAACTAAACAGAAGCAGAAAATATTAAGAAGAGGTGGCAACAATATACAGAAGAACTATACAAAATCTTCATGACCCACATAACCACGATGGTGTGATCACTCACCTAGAATCAAACATCCTGGAATGCGAAGTCAAGTTGGCCACAGGAAGCATCTCTACAAACAAAGCTACTGGAGGCGATGGAATTCTGGTTGAACTATTTCAAATTCTAAAAAATGATACTGTGAAAGTGCTGCACTCAATGTGCCAGCAAATTTGGAAAACTCAGTAGTAGCCACAGGACTGGAAAAGCTCAGTTTTCGTTCCAATCCCAAAGAAAGGCAATGCCAAAGAATGCTTGAACTATCGCACAATTGCACTCATCTTACACCCTAGCAATTAATGCTCAAAATTCTCCAAACCAGGCTTCAACAGTACTTGAACCATGAAATTCTAGATGTTCATGCTGAATTTAGAAAAGGCACAGGAATTGGAGATCAAATTGCCAACATCCGTTGGCTCATTGAAAAAGCTAGAGAGTTCCAGAAAAACATCTAGTTCTGCTTTATCAACTACACCACAACCATTGACTGTGTAGATCACAGGAACTGTGGAAAGTTCTTTAAAAGATGGGAATACCATACCACCTGACCTACCTCCTGAGAAATCTGTATGCAAGTCAAAAAGGAATACTTAGAAACAGACATGGAGAGTACATCATGTGAAATGCTGGGCTGGATGAAGTACGAGCTGGAATCAAGATTGCCAGGAGAAATATCAATAACCTCATATATGCAGATGACACCACCCTTGTGGCAGAAAGCAAAGAAGAACTAAAGAGCTTCTTGATGAAAGTGAAAGAGGAGAGTGAGAAAGTTTGCTTAAAACTCAACATTCAGAAAACTAAGATCGTGGCATCTGGTCCCATCATTTCATGGTAAATAGATGGGGAAACAATGAAAACAGTGAAAGACTTTGTTTTGGGGGGCTCTAGAATCACCATAGATGGTGACTGCAGCCATGAAATTAAAAGATGCTTACTCCTGGGAAGAAAAGCTATGACAAATCTAGACATCATATTAAAAAGCATAGACATTACTTTGTCAACAAAGGTCCATCTGGTCAAAGTTATAGTTTTTCCAATCGTCAGGTATGGATGTGAGAGTTGGACTATAAAGAAAGCTGAGCACTAAAGAATTGATGCTTTTGAAATGTGGTGTTGTAGAAGACTCATAAGAGTCCCTTGGACTGCAAGGAGATCCAACCAGGCAATCCTACAGGAAATCAGTCCTGAATATTCATTGGAAGGACTGGAGCTGAGGCTGAAACTCCAATTCTTTGACCACATCATGTAAAGAACTGACTCATTGGAAAAGACTCTGATGCTGGAAAAGATTGAAGGCAGGCAGAGAAGGGGATGACGAAGATGCGATGGTTGGATGGCATCACTGACTTGATGATGTGAGTTTGAATAAGCTCCAGGAGTTGGTGATGGACAGGGAAGCATAGCATGCTGCAGTCCATGGGGTTGCAAAGAGTTGGAAACGACTGAGCGACTAAACTGAACTGATGGAACAAACTTTACCAGCAGAAGGGATAAATACATTGTGGAGTAATTATATCAGAATTCTTGACAACAGTGAAATATAATGAATTATCATGGTAAATCTCATAAAGGTAATAATGAGTGACTGAATACAGACTCAAAGGAATGAATACTGCATTAACTCCATTCATTTGAAATTGAGAAACAGACAAAGGTACTAAATTATGTTAGAACTTTCTTCTTTTCATTAAAAGAGGGCAGGTAATGCCTAAAAGGGACTGCAGGAGTTACCTGGAATACTCTTAGTTACTACTTTTAAATTTGGTGCTGTTTTAAATTTGGAATGGATTTAATTGTGAAATTTTATGTTGTATTTCAATTAAGAGGCTACCAGGAAGATTTAAAATACAACTAGAACTACTTCAAAACAGCAGATAAGATACAGTAAAGAATAAATTAGAAAACATAAAAACAGATCTGAAGATTTTCTCTAGAGTGCAGCACAAAAGGCAAGGAGATAAAAAAAATATGAGAGAGTGTAAGAGATAGATAACATAGAAATAGAACATGTAACATAAATCTAGATAGAGCTCCAGAAGAAGACAATATAGAAAGTAGAGGATGTGCAATGTTCAGAAAGACAATTAGCTAACAGGAAAATCAGACTCAAGATAAACACCAAATCTTGAACAATATCTATAAGAGGAAACCTACATCAGTGCATAGCATAGATAATAGCAGAAGAGAAAGGGGAAAATATGATCTTTAAAATAACCAGACATGAAAAACAGATTTTTGATCCAGTAATCCCACTACCCGGTGTATGTCCTGAGAAAACGATAATTCAAAAAGACACATGTACCCCCAGTGTTCATTGCAGCACTATTTACAACAGCCAGACATGGAAGTAACTGAAACATCCACTGATAGACATGTCAATGGATAAAGAAGATGTGCCACATATATACAATGGTTGTTGTTCTAATGGAGTATTACTCAGCCATAAAAAGAAATGAAACTGGTAATTTGTTGTGATGTGAATGAACCTAGGATCTGTCATACAAGGTGATGTTAAGGAAGAGAAAAGCAAGTATTGTGTAATTAATGCATTTAAATGGAGTCTAGAAAAATGATACTGATAAACCTATGGTAAAGTGTCTGCCTGCAATGCAGGAGACCTGGGTTCAATCCCTGGGTCAGGAAGATCCCCTGGAGAAGGAAATGGCAACCCACTCCAGTACTCTTGCCTGGAAAATCCCATGAATGGAGGAGCCTAGTATGCTACACTCCATGGGGTCACAAAGAGTCAGACACAACTGAGCAACTTCACTAATAAAGATGCAGACACAGAGTGGACTTGTGGACAGAGCGGGGGAAGAAGCTGGGACAAACTGACATATATATACTATTATGTGCAGAATAGATAGTGGGAAGCTGCTATATAACACAAAGAGCTGACCTTAGTGTCCTGCGATAACCGAGAAGAGTAGGACAGGGTGTGGAAGGGTGGAGGGATGCTCAAGCGGGAGGGGATGTATGCAGACTTATGGCTGATTCACTTTGTTGTACAGCAGAAACTAATACAATATTGTAAAGCAACTATACTCCAATTAAAAACAGATTTTTAAAAAAAGAAGACAAAATTATAGACAAAAGTCTTCTCATAACCAAAAATCCTCAAAGATAATTAAGTGATACCATTAAAGTACCTAGAGAAAATGTTAGTTAAGTACAGAATGTTGAACCCAGAGACAGAACTAATAAGGATAAAGGAGTAAACAAATGTAATACACTCTCTCATTTTATAAATAGAAAGTGGAAATATTTCATATATAAATATACTGCATAGAGAAAATATTTTGCTCTTCTTCAGTGACTATGATATTTCATTTACTATAGCACAATATGAGTCCACTGTAGCATCTTAGACATCATTAATATCTTAAAACAATTTTAAATCCCTCCACACAAATTTGGCATTATTATTTTATATATTTTAATTATGCCTTAACATTAAATTACTATAAGACATTGTTTTCCATAATAAATATATTTAGATGTAAACATATTCTCCTTATGTAATATTCTCAGTACTATTTGTTCATTTGTGTATTTACTTAGTTTCCTCTAGGATTATTTTTCTTCCACCTAAACAGCTCTTTTTAGAATTTCTTTTCATGAATATTTTGTTAGGAACTTTTTGTTTTATTTATATGAAAATTGATTTATTTTACCTGTTTGTAGGATATTTTTGTTGGATATAAAATATGTCGAATTTATTTTACATTAGCACTTTTAAATGGTGATTCATGTCTCTAGCTTCAGTAATTTCGATTGAGAAAACATTTGTTTGCTTTTTGAATTAAATATGTTGTATTTTCTCTAATTTAAGTTTTCTTCATTGACTTTGATTTTTACCTCTGGAAAACGTGACTTTTTATTTCAATCCCAAAGAAGCACAATGCCACAGAATTTACAAACTACCATACACTTGTGCTCCTTTCAAATGCTACCAAGTTCAGTTCAGTTCTGTCGTTTTTGAGATTGCATCCAAGTACTGCATTTTGGACTCTTTTGTTGACCATGATGGCTACTCCATTTCTTCTGAGAGATTCCTGCCCACATTCATAGATATAATGGTCATCTGAGTTAAAGTCACCATTTCCTGTCCATTTTAGTTCACTGATTCCTAGAATGTCAATGTTCTCTCTTGCCATCTCTTGTTTGACCACTTCCAATTTGCGTTGATTCATGGACCTGATTTCCAGGTTCCTATGTAATATTGCTCTTTACAGCATCAGACCTTGCTTCTATCACCAGCCACACCCACAACAGGATATTGTTATTGCTTTGGCTCCATCCCTTTATTCTTTCTGGAGTTATTTCTCCACTGAATTCCAGTAGTATATTGGGCACCTACTGACCTGGGGAGTTCCTCTTTCGTATCCTATCATTTTGCCTTTTCATACTGTTTATGGGTTTCTCAAGGCAAGAATACTGAAGTGGTTTGCCATTCCCTTCTCCAGTGGACCATATTCTGTCAGACCTCTCCTGGAATGATAGGTCGATGAATCACGGCAAATTGGAAGTGGTCAAAAAGGAGAGAGCAAGAGTGAACGTTGACATTCTAGGAATCAGCGAACTAAAATGAACTGGAATGGGTGAATTTAATTCAAGTGACCATTATATCTGCTATTGTGGGCAGGAATCCCTCAGAGGAAATGGAGTAGTCATCATGGTCAACAAAAGAGTCCAAAATGCAGTACTTGGATGCAATCTCAAAAACGACAGAATGATCTCTGTTCATTTCCAAGGCAAACCATTCAATATCACGGTAATCCAAGTCTATGCCCCAACCAGTAACCCTGAAGAAGCTGAAGTTGAATGGTTCTATGAAGACCTACAAGACCTTTTAGAACTAACACCCCAAAAGATGTCCTTTTCATTATAGGGGACTGGAATGCAAAAGTAGGAAGTCAAGAAACACCAGGGGTAACAGGCAAATTTGGCCTTGGAGTAGGGAATGAAGCAGGGCAAAGGCTAATAGAGTTATGCCAGGAGAACACACTGGTCATAGCAAACACCCTCTTCCAACAACACAAGAGAAGATTCTACGCATGGACATCACCAGATGGTCAACAGTGAAATCAGATGATTATATTCTTTGCAGCCAAAGACAGAGAAGCTCTATACAGTCAACAAAAACAAGACCTGGAGCTGACTGTGGCTCAGATCATGGGCTCCTTATTGCCCAAGTCAGACTTAAGTTGAAGAAAGTAGGGAAAACAGCTAGACCATTCGGTTATGACCTAAATAAAATCCCTTATGATTATACAGTGGAAATGAGAAATAGATTTAAGGGCCTAGATCTGATAGACAGAGTGTCTGATGAACTATAGATGGAGGTTCGTGACATTGTACAGGAGACAGGGATCAAGACCATCCCCATGGAAAAGAAATGCAAAAAAGCAAAATGGCTGTCTGGGGAGCCCTTACAAATAGCTGTGAAAAGAAGAGAAGTGAAAAGCAAAGGAGAAAAGGAAAAATATAAGCATCTGAATGAAGAGTTCCAAAGACTAGCAAGAACAAATAAGAAAGCCTTCCTCAGCGATCAATGCAAAGAAATAGAGGAAAAGAACAGAATGGGCAAGACTAGAGATCTCTTCAAGAAAATTAGAGATACCAAGGGAACATTTCATGTGAAGATGGGCTCAATAATGGACAGAAATGGTATGGACCTAACAGAAGCAGAAGATATTAAGAAGAGGTCGCAAGAATACACAGAAGAACTGTACAAAAAAAGATCTTCATGACCCGGATAATCACGATGGTGTGATCACTCATCTAGAGCCAGATATCCAGGAATGTGAAGTCAAGTGGGCCTTAGAAAGCATCACTATGAACAAAGCTAGTGGAGGTGATGGAATTCCAGTGGAGCTAATTCAACTCTTGAAAGATGATGTTGTGAAAGCATTGCACTCAATATGCCAGCAAATTTGGAGAACTCAGCAGTGGCCACAGGACTGGAAAAGGTCAGTTTTCATTCCAATTCCAAAGAAAGGCAATGCCAAAGAATGCTCAAACTACCACACAATTGCACTCATCTCACATGCTGCTAAAGTAATGCTCAAAATTCTCCAAGCCAGGGTTCAGCAATACGTGAACTATGAACTTCCTGATGTTGAAGCTGGATTTAGAAAAGGCAGAGGAACCAGAGATCAAATTGCTAACATCTGCTGGATCATGGAAAAAGCAAGAGAGTTCCAGAAAAACATCTATTTCTGCTTTATTGACTATGCCAAAGCCTTTGACTGTTTGGATCAAAATAAACTGTGGAAAATTCTGAAAGAGATGGGAATACCAGACCACCTGACCTGCCTCTTGAGAAACCTGTATGCAGGTCAGAAATCAACAGTTAGAACTGGACATGGAATAACAGACTGGTTCCAAATAGGAAAAGGAGTACGTCAAGGCTGTATATTGTCTAAAATAAACTGTGGAAAATTCTGAAAGAGATGGGAATACCAGACCACCTGACCTGCCTCTTGAGAAACCTGTATGCAGGTCAGAAATCAACAGTTAGAACTGGACATGGAATAACAGACTGGTTCCAAATAGGAAAAGGAGTACGTCAAGGCTGTATATTGTCACCCTGCTTATTTAACTTATATGAAGAGTACATCACGAGGAACGCTGGACTGAAAAAACACAAGCTGGAATCAAGATTGCTGGCAGAAATATCAATAACCTCACATATGCAGATGACACCACCTTTATGGCAGAAAGTGAAGAGGAGCTAAAAAGCCTCTTGATGAAATTGAAAAAGGAGAGTGAAAAAGTTGGCTTAAAGCTCAACATTCAGAAAACGAAGATCATGGCGTCTGGTCCCATCACTTCATGAGAAATAGATGGAGAAACAGTTGAAACAGTGTCAGACTTCATTTTGGGGGCTCCAAAATCACTGCAGATTTTGACTGCAGCCATGAAATTAAAAGACGCTTACTCCTTGGAAGAAAAGTTATGACAACCTATATAGAATACTCAAAAGCAGAGACATTACTTTGCCAACAAAGGTCCATCTAGTCAAGGCTAGGGTTTTTCCTGTGGTCATGTATGGATGTGACAGTTGGACTGTGAAGAAGGCTGAGTGCTGAAGAATTGATGCTTTTGAACTGTGGTGTTGGAGAAGACTCTTGAGAGTCCCTTAGACTGCAAAGAGATCCAACCAGTCCATTCTGAAGGAGATCAGCCCTGGGTGTTCTTTGGAAGGAATGATGCTAAAGCTGAAGCCCCAGTACTTTGGCCACCTCATGCGAAGAGCTGACTCATTGAAAAAGACTCTGATGCTGGGAGGGATTGGGGGCAGGAGAAGAAGGGGATGACCAAGAATGAGATGGCTGGATGGCATCACTGACTCAATGGATGTGATTCTGAGTGAACTCCGAGAGTTGGTGATCGACAGGGAGGCTTGGCGTGCTGTGATTCATGGGGTTGCAAAGAGTCGGACAAGACTGAGTGACTGAACTGATGCAATATTGCTCTTACAGCATTGTACCTTGCTTCTATCACCAGTCACATCCACAACTGGGTATTGTTTTTGCTTTAGCCCCATCCTTTCACCCTTTTTGGAATTATATCTCCACTGATCTCCAGTAACATATTGGGCACCTACTGACCTGGGGAGTTCCTCTTTCAGTATCCTATCATTTTGCCTTTTCATACTGTTCATGGGGTTCTCAAGGCAAGAATACTGAAGTGGTTTGCCATTCCCTTCTCCAGTGGACCACATTCTGTCAGACCTCTCCAACATGACCCGCCTATCTTGGGTGGCCTCACATGGCATAGCTTAGTTTCACTGAGTTAGACACGGCTGTGGTCTGTGTTCTTAGATTAACTAGTTTTCTGTAATTATGGTTCAGTGTGTCTGCCCTCTGATGCTCTCTCACAACACCTACCATCTTATGCTACTAAGTTTATCCTGCTAAGGTTATGCTCAAAAGTCTTCAAACTAGGCTTCAGCTCTAACTGAACTGAGAACTTCTGGAGTACAGGCTGGGTTTAGAAATAGCAGGGGAACCAGAGATCAAATTATCAACATTCTCTGGATCACAGAGAAAGCAAAAAAATTTCAGAAAATCATCTACTTCTTCTTTATCAAATATAATAAACCCTTTGACTGTGTGAATCACAGGAAACTATGGAAAATTCTTAAGGAAATGGGGATATCAGACCACCTTACCTGTGTTGGGAGCCATGTTAAGCATAAAATGTTAAGCAAATGTTAAGCCACGTTACGCATAAAGTGGAGGCTCGGGCCCAACCCCCTCTCCTCATCTCACAGGCACAGTTCCAGGATGAAGGAGTTAGGTCTTGTGATTCTGACTTGGTCTTTCCTTTCTTCGGTTGAGTTGGCTGGAAAGAATGTTAAGGTGATTATTGTTCTTGAGAGAAGCATGAGAAAGCACAAAGCCTTCTGCAGTTGTGCCTGGAAAATAATCTATAAAGTAACCATTGACAGTTGTTTGAGGATCTTTACAAAGAATGTTCCAGGATGAGCACATTGGCCACAGCTTGAGGCCATGTGAAAGATTGTTATCTGAGACCTGTTTCTGATGGGAATGTTTATGGCAAAAGAAGTTTGCTGAGCTTAAGGTTTAGGAATAATTAAGAATAGCTAGAAGCCTTTTTCGGAGAAGGCAATGGCACCCCACTCCAGTACTCTTGCCTGGAAAATCCCATGGACACAGGAGCCTGGTGGGCTTCAGTCCTTGGGGTAGCTATGAGTCAGACACGACTGAGAAACTTCACTTTCACTTTTCACTTTCATACATTGGAGAAGGAAATGGCAACCCACTCCGATGTTGTTGCCTGGAGAATCCCAGGGACAGGGGAGCCTGGTGGGCTGCCGTCTATGGGGTCGCACAGAGTCGGACACGACTGAAGTGTCTTAGCAGCAGAAGCATTTTTAGGAGTTAGTGATCTTAAGATGCTAGGGGCAAACAGGATTTAGAAAGATAAGAAATAAACTGAGGAATGTATCATGAGTTACAATGTAATCACAAGTTAATATAGAACACATAAGAGGAAGTAGATAATAGATAGTAAAGCCGATTCTGAGAGAATCGCTGAAGCAGCAACTCTGTAGGGCAACAATGATTTCTGGAGACAATAAATCTGGGTGGGGGAAACTAAAAATGTCAAACCTCTGACCTAATGCTTTTGTCAAAGTATAAAAGAAAACCTGAAGCTTGAAATAAACATGTAGTCCCGTACTTTGAGTCAGAAGCTACATCATTGTCTGCCGACACTACTCACCCCTTCTGGCTGATTCCCTAGCTGCTGGAGCTGGACTCTGGCATACCTGTCTCCCAAGAAACCTGTATGCAGATCAAGAATAAACAATTAGAACCAGATACGGAACAACAGACTGGTTCAAATTTGAGAAGGGAGTACAAGATGGATATATTTTGTCACCCTGTTTATTTAAATGTCTGTGCAGAGTGCATCACGCCAAATGCTGGGCTGGATGACTCTCAGATATGCAGATAATACCACTCATGGCAGAATGTGAAAAGAAACTAAAGAACCTCTTGAAGATGGTGAAAGAGGAGAGTGGAAAAGCTGGCATAAAACTCAACATTCATGAAACAATGATCATGGCATCCAGTCCCATCACTTCATGCAAACAGATGGAGGAAAAGTGGAGGCAGTGACAGATTTTCTTTTCTTGCCCTCCAAAATCACTGCAGATGTTAACTGCAACCGTGACACTAGGACACTTGCTTCTTAGAAAGAAAGCTATGACAAACCTAGACAGTGTATTAAAAAGCAAAGACATTACTTTGCTGACAATGGTCCGTATAGTCAAAGCTATGGTTTTTCCTGTAGTAAATTGTGGATGTTAGAACTGGAGCATAAAGAAGGCTGGAAACTGAAGAGTTTATGCCTTTGAGCTATGGTGCTGAATAAGACACTTGAGAGTCTCTTGAACTGCAAGGAGATCAAACCAGTCAATGCTAAAGGAAATCAACCCTGAATATTCACTGGAAAGACTGATGTTAAAGCTGAATCTCCAATACTTCAGACATTCATTGGAAGAGCCAACTCCTTGGAAAAGACTCTGATGCTGGGAAAGATTAAAGGCAAATGAGAAGAGGATAGCAGAGGATGTAATGATTAGATAGCATCACCTACTCAGTGGACATGAATCTGAAATAACTCCAGGAGACAGTGAAAGACAGGGAAGCCAGGTGTACTGCAGTCCATGGGGTTGCAAAGAATCAGACCCGACTTAGGGACTGAACAACAACTTCTTTCATTCCTACTTATATGTTCCTTTGGATTTATTCTTCTTGGTGTTTATAAATATTCTTATACACGTAGTTTGATGTCTTTAAATGATTTTGGCAAATTGTTTTCTCAGCTCAGTTCAGTCGCTCAGTCATGTCCAAATCTTTGCGACCCCATGAATGGCAGCACGCCAGGCCTCCCTGTCCATCATCAACTCTCGGAGTTCACCCAAACTCATGTCCATCGAGTCAGTGATGCCATCCAGCCATCTCATCCTTGGTCGTCCCCTTCTCCTCCTGCCCCCAATCCCTCCCAGCATCAGAGTCTTTCCCAATGAGTCAACTCTTTGCATGAGGTGGCCAAAATATTGGAGTTTCAACTTCAGCATCAGTCCTTCCAAAGAACACCCAGGACTGATCTCCTTCAGAATGGATTGGTTGGATCTCCTTGCACTCCAAGGGTCTTCTCCAACACCACAGTTCAAAAGCATCAATTCTTCATCACTCAGCTTTCTTCACAGTCCAACTTCCACATCCATACATGACCACTGGAAAAACCATAGCCTTGACTATACGAACCTTTGTTGGCAAAGTAATGTCTCTGCTTTTCAATATGCTATCTAGGTTGGTCATAACTTTCCTTCCAAGGAGTAAACATCTTTGCTAGTACCTCCTCAAATATTGCTTCTGCTCTGTTTTCACTCTTCTCTGGGACTTCAGTCACACATATATTAATCAGTTTTGCTGTTTCCCACGTGTCATCTATGTTCTTTTCTGTATTTTTAATATTTTTTCTCTCTGTGATTTAATTCAAATATTTTCACTGGATATTTTGTAGTTTTCTCAATCTTCTTTTTATTTTTTCTTTTTTTAACCTGCCAGTGATTCATACAATGAGTTTTTAATTTCATATATATATTTGTCTCTCTAATTTCTATTTGTTTCATATATCATGAATTCTAATTCTCTGTAAAAATTCTCATAATTTTCAATTATTTTGTTGAATGTATTAGTTACATTTATTTTTTAAAGCCTGTTTCTGATCATTTTGATAACTGAGATATCATGTAGGTCTGTTTATGGAACATTTCCCCATCCCACTTCTTAGACAGTTCAGTCCAGACTCAAGGTATTCCTAGTAGCTTTAATTAAATGCCACCCAGTGTATATTAAAATTTACACAGGTAACTTAAAAATCTGTTTGATACTCTCTCCTTCCCACAAAGGGTCAATCTTGGGAAATAACTTTGGTCCCATCTGGTTTGGGCTTGTTTAATGATGGATTTCAGAGTTTGCTGAGAGTTGTCTTATATCTTTACACTCACGACTGGAATTCCTCCTTACTCCTACTCCTAGAAGTGTGGTGTTTACCAGGATTTCATTTCTTTAGTGGGTTCAGAATTTCTGTTTACCTCCTACCCTGAGATTAATCTCCCTGTTTATTTATTTGTTGCTTACTCTTAAAAAAGCAGAGACATTATTTTGCCAACAAAGGTCCGTCTAGTAAAAGCTATGGTTTTTCCAGTGGTCATGTGTGGATGACAGAGTTGGACTATAAAGAAAGCTGAATGCAGAAGAATTGATGCTTTCAAACTGTGGTATTGGAGAAGACTCTTGAGAGTCCTTTGGACTGCAAGGAGATCCAACCAGTCCATCCTAAAGGAGATCAGTCCTGAGTGTTCATTGGAAGGACTGATGTTGAAGCTGAAACTCCAATACTTTGGCCACCTGATGTGAAGAGCTGACTCAGTGGAAAAGACCCTGATGCTGGGAAAGATTGAGGGCAAAAGGAGAAGAGGACGAAAGAGGATAAGATGGTTGGATGACATCACCGACTCGATGGAATGGGTTTGGGTGAACTCCGGGAGTTGATGATAGACAGAGAGGCCTGGTTGCTATGGTTCATGGAGTTGCAAAGAGTCCGACACAACTGAGCCAACTGAACTGAACTTGCTTTCTTAACCCTTCAGCCTGAAGATGAATACATATCTTAAAAGGAAAAGTGGGTAGATGATTTTGTACATCTCAGTGTAATTCACTTTCCTCTGGTATCTTGAACTATCCTCAAATGGCTGACTTTGAGTCCAGAGTCTGTGTTTAATCTCACAGCCTTACAAGACTGTCTAAGAATCAAATCGGTTTCATAACCATACATCACAGCTTTCTCTTTGTCCTCTGGGCCTCTGGATCCCATACCACTTATACTCTGTCAAATTCCTCAATGGGAAAATCCCTCTGGACTGTTGGACCCATCTCAATGTGCTTTCCTTCTCTCTCAGATTCTGGTCTCTTAAGTTCTGGCTGGCTTATCTTTCCTCTAGTACCTTCAAAGATATTTGTTTTCTGTTTTGTTTACATTTTATAGTTGTCCTTAGTAGAAGCATTCCCATATAACCAGCACTCTGCTCTTACTGGAAAAGAAAAATCCAAAGATAACTCATAGATCCAACTTTTATGATCAATTATCTGATAGTAGTTGAATTCCCTGACCATTTACCCAAGTAATTGTTGTTCTGACTTCCATTGTCTTCAGTTTGCAATGATACAAAGGATGATAATTCATACTTTCCTATGGGAAGACCCATTGCCCATTTGGATTCTGGACTGAAAAGCACTCATTCTGAAGAAACATGGATGTCATTAACTCATTAAATATTTCCTCCTGGTCATAAGTCATGTCCAACTCTGTGCGACCCCATAGACAGCAGCCCACCAGGCTCCCCCGTCCCTGGGATTCTCCAGGCAAGAACACTGGAGTGGGTTGCCATTTCCTTCTCCAATGCATGAAAGGGAAAAGTGAAAGTGAAGTCGCTCAGTCGTGTCCGACTAGTAGCGACCCCATGGACTGCAACCTACCAGGCTCCTCTGTCCATGGGATTTTCCAGGCAATTGTACTTGAGTGGGGTGCCATTGCCTGGTCATGAGAGCTTATTCATGTCCAACTCTGTGCGACCCCATAGACAGCAGCCCACCAGGCTCCCCCGTCCCTGGGATTCTCCAGGCAAGAACACTGGAGTGGGTTGCCATTTCCTTCTCCAATGCATGAAAGGGAAAAGTGAAAGTGAAGTCGCTCAGTCGTGTCCGACTAGTAGCGACCCCATGGACTGCAACCTACCAGGCTCCTCTGTCCATGGGATTTTCCAGGCAATTGTACTTGAGTGGGGTGCCATTGCCTGGTCATGAGAGCTTAGCAGGACTACTGTTCAATCATTTCACTTCTAGTGTCATAAAAAACACAAGTGGACATTCCTGAACCCTCAGTTCAGTTTCAGTTCAGTCGCTCAGTCGTGTCCAACTCTTTGCGACCCCATGAATCGCAGCATGCCAGGCCTCCCTGTCCATCNTTTTGTTGACCATGATGGCTACTCCATTTCTTCTGAGGGATTCCTGCCTGCAGTAGTAGATATAATAGTTATCTGAGTTAAATTCACCCATTCCAGTCCATTTTAGTTCGCTGATTCCTAGAATGTCGACGTTCACCCTTACCATCTCTTGTTTGACCACTTCCAATTTGCCTTGATTCTAGGACCTGACATTCTAGGTTCCTATGCAATACTGCCCTTTACAGCATCGGATCTTCCTTCTATCACCAGTATCGTCCACAACTGGGTATTGTTATTGCTTTGGCTCCATCCATTCATTTTTTTCTGGAGTTATTTCTCCACTGATCTCCAGTAGCATATTGGGCACCTACTGACCTGGGGAGTTTCTCTTTTGGTATCCTGTCATTTTTCCTTTCCATACTGTTCATGGGGTTCTCAAGGCAAGAATACTGAAGTAGCTTGCCATTCCCTTCTCCAGTGGACCACATCCTGAACCCTAAGCCTGCTTAATTTACTGACTGTGATGGATTCACTGAGGCTCTAACCAGATCCTTTCTATAATCCAATACACACAAATGAGTTGCAGGGACTACTGGATGCTGAAAGTTCACAACTGTATCTACTCCTGGTCATTACTCTTAACTATAAGAAACTGCATGCCCAAGGTTATGCCATCACCAAGGAAGCTGATAAAGGAAACCAAAGGCCTGGTCCAGGGGAAGATCTTTCCTAGCTCAAGGACTTCCTTGGCTTGGCTGGAGCCATAGTTGAGAACACATTGTAGGTCAAAATTTCCCTCTTCCTAATTTTGACTTCTCAATTCCCAGAGGTCTATCATCTGTGATTACACCACATAAAAGCCCTTTTCATATCACTCTCATTTCAGATTCTATTTTCAGGGAACCTACTCTAAGGCAGTGACCTAATGTTTGTTGCCATCTGTGACCACTGTACTGCCTGGTCCCCACATGAGCTTGATATCTCTTCCTGTAATGTTATCTTCAACTCAAAGCAGATGACATTCAACTGCCTAGATGTGGCCAGCCTGCTTAAGGGCAATTGGATCAAAGTAGGAAAAAAAAATGTTAGTAAAGAAATTATGACATACTTACCTAAGCAAATTTTTAATCAGCTCAGCTCTTTGTTTACTAGATAAACACAGTTGAGTGAACAACAGGGATTAATTCAAGCTAAATGTCTATTTACTAGATTTGATAATGAGCCTATTATAAAAACAGGCATGCAGGAATTTTCGGACTGAGAAGATCGGAGTTCAGAATAGACTGGTGAAAGTTTCCATTTTGCTATCTCTAATGATTTCCGGGCTCAAAAGAGCACTAATTATAATTGGCTTGATTTACTCTTACCTTCTGGAAATCGCTAAGGTAGAGGATCTCACTGGAGAAAAACACAGCGCAAGATTTCACTCCAGAGAAATTTAAAATTAAAAAGTAACTGAAACTCTAATAATTAACTGGTTCACTGAAGATAGCTATACCTTTCAGCTATTTCATTATCTATACTTCTGACAAATAGCAATTGGTTTCCACTGATTCTGTGCTAGCAATGTGAACAGAAGGAAAGTTAAATTCATTGCAAACTCTTTGCTGGAAACCTCTGGACATAGTGATAAATGGTTGATATGAGAAGCCATCAGTATTTCTGTATTTACAGAATTTATGTTTAACCAGATTGTAAATATAGGCCACTATATTACACAACTTACTTCATTTTGTTTCATTGTTTCTCTTTTTAAAAGTCTTATATTTGGTACACACATTTATATCTGTATTCTGATACAACATTAAATTATATCACTTTGGAATCCTGATAACTTCAATATGTTTCTGAAAGCTACATTATAAAACACTTAACAGTATTTATAATTAATTATGAAAAGTAGTATCTTAGTAAATAAAACCCTGCTAAGAAAATAATAGAATTTGAAAACAGTTAAAGTGAGCAGTTTAAGAAACATTTATCTTGGAGATCTGTGGAAGTCACACAGGCTGATTTATTTAGTATTCATCCTTCACTAAAACGAAAGTCCCTGAAAATAAGGGCTTTCTTGTCCACTATTTAGACTAGTGTTTTGTGCATACTGATACAATAAGCATTGAAGTGAAGTGAAGTGAAGTGAAGTCACTCAGTTGTGTCTGACTCTTGTGACCCCATGAACTGTAGCCTACCAGGCTTCTCTGTCCATGGAATTTTCCAGGCAAGAGTACTGGAGTGGGTTGCCATTTCCTTCTCCAGGGGATCTTCCCATCCCAGGGATCAAACCCAGGTCTCCCGGATTGCAGGCAGACGCTTTACCATCTGAGTCACCAGGGAAACTCCAACAATAAGCATTAATTATTAATAAAATAAAGGATGAATGAAGGCTATACAACTAATTCACCCCAACATTAAAAATGAAAAGATGTGGAATTCCCTGGCTCCAGTGACTAGGGCTCTGCACTTCTACTGCAAGGGCCATGGGTTCAATCCCTGGTCTGGGAAATAAAATGTTGCACGCCATGCTGTGCAGCAAAAAAAAAAAAAAAAGTATCAAATTTATTTAAAAGAATAGAAAAGAAAATTTTCATAGGAAGGTTATAAAGTTCTCCTATGTTCAATAGTCTAACCTTAGTGTTAATAGTACAAGAATATATTCTGTGGCATATATTCTGATAACCCTGGTTAAAGATAGCAGAATAAAATATTTTATGAATAACCTTGGAATAAAGAAAAACAATAATTATAATAATAACAAACTATGAAATGCCAAAAATCACAAAATACAATTTATGAAGAAAGCAATGCCAATATAGTAAATATTGGTTCAGGATGATACAAGATATCTAGTGAAAATACTAGTCTCTTCAGGTCTATGAAAGAAGTAAAAGCCCACAAATGTGTTTTATACCCCAAGGGGAAAAGACCCATTCACTCCTCTTTTAATTGGAACAAGAAAAGTAAGTTGTCTGATAATCTACAAAGTGTCTTGAGCTTTGACATTCATGGAGTGGCAACTAATGTGGTGCTAGACAAAAAGTTACCAGATATTTGGGGAAATCCCAGTTGATGTGGAATGATGGAGGAAAAATTGTGGATGATAAAAAGCTATGCAGTTATTTGATCTTTGTCAAGCCCAGAGAAATACAGGTAGTAGACATACATAGAATCACTTTACTCAGTACTCTATATTATAATTATTTCCTAGGAAAGTCATACTCAAGGAACTTCTTTTGAGCAATGAATAGCTCAAATAGCTGAATTTATGCAGTAAATACACTTAGCATCTTCTTAATACTGTATTTTTTTTTTCAAAAAGAGCCTATTAAGAGTTAATTTCCACCAACTCTTTCCTCTATCTTCTTTAAGATATAGGTGAAAATTGGAAAGGAAATATTCACATATCAAATATAAATATTGAAATTTTAAGAGAAGGAAATGGAAAAAACCACCTAAGCAATTGATTAATATACATCAGACATACTAATAATATGTGATCTTTATAAAGCAAGAACTCAAAGAAAAGATACAAGATCTTTGATAAAAATTTATAGAACAAAATGAAATGCACTAAGTTGTGAAAATATGACCATATGTTTTTTTTTTAGTTTCCCTGATTCCTCTAAAATGTATATACATACACACACACAGGGCAATCAGAATAAGGTAAAAAAAAAAAAAAAATGCAGACAATATGTATGCCAAAATTTAGTGCTCAGGTATCCTACAGACCCCAAAACAGGAAAAAAAGAAAGACTAGAAACACCTACAAAATCCACATCAAGATAAATGACACAGCTTATCATGACCCTGAGAACAGACAGCCTCCAAGGCTGACAACAAATGTTCACTGCAAAGTGTGAGAAATCAACTCAGAAGAGGAATCAAAACTTGAAGGGAACCTTGACATGCCCAATTCAGATGACTAACAGAAAACCTTGATGCTGGAATAATATGTTTTATGAAATCACCAAATTTACAAAGCAAACCTCCATTCTAGGATAATTCCCTCCTGTAAAGAGAATGCTGAGGATAGAAGTCAAATTAAACAATAGAACCAAATGAAAAAGAAATCCAAATAGAAGCAGAAGGCATATCTTGGAAAGCACGAGGCCATGTTTTTTATCTATTTGTGAAACAAGAGAAATGGAATTTCCAGATAAAGCTGTGAAAGTTTTCCTGCTTCACTTCTCTCTTCAAAGGTATAAAAAAAATTCATCCAATGAAAATATCCCATAAATATGTGCTCACAGAAAGAATCATGAAAAATTAAGAGCAGACTTCCCTGGCAGTCCAGTAGTTAAGACTGCAGGCTCCTAATGCAGGGTGTATGGGTCCTACCTCTGGTCGAAGAACTCAGATCTCGCATGATACAGAACAGGGCCAAAAATAATAATAAAAGTAAGATAGACACTAAGTAAAGAAAGGCAACATAAATTACAATTAGACCTTAAAAAATTAAAAATAGAACTACATAAGATCCAGCAAATCCATGCCTGTGTTTACCCAAAGACAATAAAAACAGTAATTAGAAAAGATATATGCATTCCAATTGGAGAAGGAAATGGCAACTCACTCCAGTATTCTGGAATGAGCCTGGAGCCTGGAGAACTCTTTGGACAGAGGGACCTGGCAGGTTACAGTCCACGGGGTCACAGGGATTTGGACACGACTGAGCGACTGAAAAACAACAACAATGCTCTCCAATGTTCATAGCAGCACTATTTAAAATAGCACATATATGGAAACAACCTAAGTGCCCACCAACAGATGAAGGGATAAAAAATATGTGGCATATAGATAAGGAATACTACTCAATCATCAAAAGAATGAAATGTTGCCATTTGCAATAACCTAGATAGATGGACATAGAGAGTATTATGCTAAGTAAAATGCTAAAGATAAAGGCAAATGCTGTATAGTCTAATTTATATGTCAAATCTAAAAAACTAAGCAATAAGCCTGCATAACAACACGGAAACAGAGTCATAGATAGAGGGACAAATTAGATAGTTGCCAGAAGGGAAAGAGTTGGGAGTAGGGGAGGAGAGAAACAGGTGAGGGAGATTAATATACAAACTTTTAGTTTCAGAATAAATGAGTCACAGGTATGAAGTGCACTGTGTGGGGAATATAGTCAATAATGATGCAATATCTTTGTATTATAGCAGATGGTAACTAGATTTATTGTGATGATCATTTTGAAATGTAAGAAATATCAAATCATTATATTGATAATAGAAACTAATATAGTGTTATAGTTCATTTATACTTCAAAAACAAACAAGAAAACAAACAAACTCATAGAAAAAGGAGATCAGATTTGTGGTTACCAAAGGTTGGGGGGGAGGAGGAATTGAATGAAAGCAGTCAAAAAATTACAAATTTCCATTTATTGAGATAAATACTAGATATATAATATATAATGAGATAAGTATAAATAAAAGTGCAGTATGTTATAGATGAAAGTTTACAAAGTAAATTCTGAGTTCTCATCACAAAGAAAAAATTTTTTTTACTATTTTTAGTTTTATATGTCTATGAGATCATGTTCACTAAATTTCTAGTGACAATTATTTCGTGATATATTTAAGTTAGATCATAATTCTGTACACCTTAAACTTATACAATGTTATAATATAATGTCAATTATATCTCATTAAAATTGGAAGAAAAATTACTATTAGAAAATACTCAAAATTTGGTGTTTAAATGAAGGATGACTTGAAAAAAAGAGATGATAGAATGCAGGAAAGTTTTTTTTTTTTTTTAAGGACAAAATTATCTCAGAAATAAATCATTAGCAAAAAGAATATAAGATAAACAAGCATAACAAATCACAACCTGTAACTCAAAGAGGAAATTATTTAAAATCTTTAAAAAAATTAAGTGGTGCCAAAAAGGATTCAGGAGAATATAAAAGTTATAGAAAAGAGCAAATGAAATCTAATATTTTTTGGACTCCAAAATCACTGCAGATGGTGACTGCAGCCATGAAATTAAAAGACACTTACTCCTTGGAAGAAAAGCTATGACCAAACTAGATAGTATATTCAAAAGCAGAGACATTACTTTGCCGGCTAAGGTCCGTCTAGTCAAGGCTATGGATTTCCTGTGGTCATGTATGGATGTGAGAGTTGGACTGTGAAGAAGGCTGAGTGCCGAAGAATTGATGCTTTTGAACTGTGGTGTTGGAGAAGACTCTAGAGAGTCCCTTGGACTGCAAAGAGATCCAACCAGTCCATTCTGAAGGAGACAACCCTGGGATTTCTTTGGAAGGAATGATGCTAAAGCTGAAACTCCAGTACTTTGGCCACCTCATGCGAAGAGTTGACTCATTGGAAAAGACTCTGATGCTGGGAGGGATTGGGGGCAGGAGGAGAAGGGGACACCCGAGGATGAGATGGCCGGATGGCATCACGGACTCAATGGATGTGAGTCTGAGTGAACTCCGGGAGATGGTGATGGACAGGGAGGCCTGGCGTGCTGCAACTCATGGGGTCACAAAGAGATGGACACAACTGAGTGACTGAACTGAACTGAACTGAATACTTAGATCTGCAATTTTTAAAGAAAAAAAATAAAAGCAATGAATGAAACAAAAGCTTAATTCAAGAGAACTCCTTAAAAAATAGAACGCCACATACCTGTGAAAACTTAGCCAAAAAACTTAGAGGAGCCTGGCGGGCTACAGTCCATAGGGTCGCAAAGAGTCAGACACTGCTGAGGAGACTGAGTGCTCACACATGTAGGACATTTATCCCCCCAATATCTGGAGGTTCCTGATTTTCTTTGTCTGTCCAGAGACTCCTAACATTTACAAGATGTATGGTTTCCTGCCACCTAACCTGTGTTCTCCTTTTGCTTCTCATATCTAGCTATCTGCCTATGCTAACAAAGTGAAAATATTAATCAGTCATGTTTGACTCTTCATGACCCCAATGAACTGTAGTCAGCCAGGCTCCTCTATCCATGGAATTCTTCAGGCAAGAATACTGGAGTGGGTAGTCATTCCCTTCTTCAGCTGATTTTCTTGACCCAAGGATTGAATCAGGATCTCCTGCATTACAGGTGGATTCTTTACCATCTGAACCATCAGGGAAGCCAAGTTGGAAGTTCAGATAACAGATAACTTATTTACTGTGCTCTACAGATGGTACTTTTCATGGAATTTCAGAATTCAGTCATCCTGTTTGGCTACAAGAGTACTGGCTTTCCATGGTGACCACAATACTAAGCAGAGGATGACAGGATATGAAATAGCCCCAAGTTAAAAGGGGTTGTGTTATGAAAGTTCAGTAGCTTCTCTTCTCTTAGACAAATTTTTTTTCAGATTGCTGTCACCCTCTTTAATTTCCACTATTCTGAAATAGTTAATAGTTTTGTTAAGAGAAGCTACTGAAGAGACGCTTCATGAAACAATCTCCTTTTCACTTGTGGCTATTCCATATCCTGTCATCCTCTGTTCAGTAGTGTAGTCACTATGGAAAGTCAGCCAAACAAAATGACTGAATTCTTCTGAAACTGCATTAAAAGCACTATCTTCAGAACACAGTAAATACATTATCTGAGCTTCCAAATGCCAGAAAAATATCTAAGCTCAGGTACAGTGGCTATTCATCTCAATGCTCAGCTCCTTAAGAAAAAAGCCCTGCTGATAGAGGATTGCCAAGGCAATGTCAATCTCTTGAAAACATTGTAGCTGCCTAAGGCTATGATTTGATTTTTTTGTAGCAAACAACAGTGTGTGCTCCGTGCTCAGTCATGTCCCACTCTTTGAGATCCCCATGGACTGTAGCTCGCCAGACTCCTCTGTCCATGGAATTTTCCAGGCAAGGATACTGGAGCAGGTTGCCATTTCCTACTTCAGGGGATCTCCCCGACTCAGGGATTGAACCCATGTCTCTTGAGCCTCCTGCCTTGGCAGGCAAATTTTTTACCATTGTGCCACCTGGGAAGCCCAAACAACAGTCTAGTCAGGAATATAAAAGGGAATTATGAAGAACAATATGACCATAAGGAACTTGAAAAGCTCTGAGATTCCTGCAGATCTCAAAGTTTGTCATGCCTGACTATACCTATGCCCCAGAAAAAAATAAAATAAAATAAAAAAATAAGAGAAATTTCCTCTGGATAAACTTGAAGACCTGCACATGTTGGATGTGAGAGCTAGGTCTATCTTGTAGACTATCTGAAGTTTGAAGGTTCATCCATTTACATAGCTCCCCTTGACAAATAGAGGAAGACAAATGTGCAAGGGATTTAAGTAAATCTTCTAACTTCAAAATGCCTAACTACTAATTATACTGCTTTAGGGATAAATCCTAGGAAGCTAAGCATAAAAATAAAAGCTTTAAAAAAAAATAGCAGACAACTCAGTGTTTTCAACTGCAGAGAATACAGAATCTACAGAATTGGCCCTTGTAGTGCCTTAAATAGAAAAGCAATAACAGGAAAAGAACACCAGTAAGAGCACCAAAAACTGGGTGGGGAAAGGATCTAACCAAAGTTACTACAAGATATTATCTGAAATATTCGGTTTTCAATAATAACAACAAAAAAAATAAGAAATGCAAAGAAATAGGAAAGCACATCACATACATAGGGAAAGAAAGTATCCAACAGAAAATGTTCCTGGGAGCAGCCTAGTTTAGACTTAGTAGAAAGAGACCTCAAAACAGTTATTATAAATATATTCACAAACTAAAAGCAATGATAAAAGAAGAATTAATGGAAAGTATGGGAACTATGCCTTGTCAAATAGAGAATATCAATAATGATATTAAAAAGAACATACCAATATTGACAATAATATGGAAATTGTAAAAGAGCATGAAACAGAAAATCTGGAGTTGAAAAATACAAAAAGTAGGGGACCAACAATGAGTTTCAATAAAGAAAAAAACAAGTGAACGTGAATGTATGTCAAGAGAGATTACCCATTTTGAGGAGAAAGAAGAAGAAGCAAAAATAAACAGAGCCTCAGACTTGTTCAGCATACACACACACACATAATAGTAGTGCCAGAGAAGAAGACAAGAAAAAATAGTGGAGAAAAAACATTTGAAGAAACAGTGAACGAAAACTTCCCAAATTTGAATTAAAGACATTGAAGAATCTCAACAAACTCTAAGCAGAATAAAATGAAAAAGAAATCCATATCTACAAAAATAATAGTAAAACTAACAGAAGGAAAAAATTGAAAGCAAAAAGAAAAATGGCATTATATACAAATAATCCTTATTTGAATATATCCTTACTAACAGCTTACTTCTTGTTGGAAACTTTGGGGATTGAAAGACATTGAAATGTCTACCCTTATTTGAAAGTAAGAATGTTCACTAAGAATTCTCTGTCCAGCAAAACTAACCTTCAAAAGTAAAGATAAAATTAAGATATTCCCAGATAAACAAAAACTGAGAGAATGTCTCACTAGAAAACCTGTCCTGCATTAATATGAAAAGCCTATTAGGTTGAAATGAAAAGACAGTAGATGGTAAATTAAATCCACAAAGAAAATAAAGAAAGAGCACTGCTGGAAATAGCTAGATAAATATTTTGAAAGATAGTATAAATGTGTTTTTGTCTGTAACTTTTCTTCTTATAGATGATTCAAAAGACAACAAAATACAGTAATTGTAAAAGTATTCCTTAAATGTTGCTTAAAATGTTTAAAAGTCATTTGTATGACAACAACTATATATAGGAGAGAGGTTAAAAAAGAAAATATAATAAAGTCTTTGTATACTATTGTTTTAGTATTGTTTTAAGATGCTAATTTTATTCCAGGAACATCAGTAAAAAAAAAATTCAAAAATTAGCAAAAGAAATAGCAAGGGAATTAAAATGTTATGCTACAAAAGAAAAACCTCTATTTAATGAAAAAGACAGAAATTGAGGACTAGAAAAAAAAAACAAATTGACATATGTAAAATAAAATGTCAAATTTGAAAGATCCTACTTAATCAGTAATTACAACAAATATGAACAGATTAAACATTCCTACCATAAAACAGCAAAGGTCAGAATGGATTTTTTAAAAAGATTCACCTATATTCTGTCTAAAAGACACACACCAGATTCAAATACACAAATAAGTTTGAAAGTAAAACGATGGAAAAATATGTACATTCAAGTAGTAAACAAAGGAGGGCTCTAAAATGGCAACCCACTCCAGTGTTCTTGCCTGGAGAATCCCAGGGACAGGGGACCCTGGTGGGCTACCCTCTATGGAGTCGCACAGAGTCAGACGTGACTGAAGCGACTTAGCAGCAGCAGCAGCAGTGGATATATTTATATAAACTAAACATATTTTATGGGAAAAATTGTTACCAGAGCCAAAGAAGACATTTTTCATTAGAAATATAATAAACATTTATGAGTCTAATAACAGAGTCTTAAAATAGATGAAGCAAAACCTGACAGAACTGAAGGGAGAATCAAACAATTCAAATAGTAGTTGGATAATCCTGTTCAACAGTGTATCAGACACTTAAGCATGAGACCAACAAATAAATAGATTATTTGTAAAACACTATAAACCAACTAGAGGTGACAGGTGTACATGATATTCCTCTCAGTGACAGCAGATCACATACTTCTCAAACAGACAAGGAACATTTTCCGAGAGGGACCAAATGCTAAACTATAACATAAGCCTCAATGAATGCAAACATTTATAGTCAAAGAATATATATTATCTGTCCAAATTCAAGTCAGACTGGAAATCCACAACAGTATAAAATTTCAGAGATTCACAAATATGTGGAAGTTAAACAACATATGAATAATTTGAGGTTCAAAGTAAAAATTAAATAGAAAATTAGAAAATACTTTCAAATGAACAAAATAAACAATCTACTAAAACTTATGAATTGCAAATAATGCAATACTCAGAGGGAAACATAGCTATAATATACAGTATATACTTTTAAAATATTTTAAAAACTCACAAACTAATGATTAATAAGCAGAAAGAATAAAACAATAAGGATTCAAGTGAAAATAAAGGAAACACAGAACAGAAAAGCACAAGAATTTCCATAAAACCAAAAGATGCTTCTTTGAGAAGGTGAACAAACTGACAAATTTTAGGCTTATATAGGCCAAAAAAAAAAGTGAAGACACAAAATAAAAAATGAAAGAGTGGACATCACTACCAACTCTACAGAAATAAAAAGAATTATAAGAGAATGCTATGAACAAGTATATGCCAACAAGTTAGTTAAATAACATAGACACATTCCTAGAAGAAACAAACTAATGAAACTGACACAAAAAGAAATTAAAAACCTGAATACACCTATTACAAGAAAAGAGACTGAATTAGTAACTTTAAAAAATCCTACAGGAAAAGCATAAGTCTAATAGCTGAACTAATGAATTCCACCCAATATTTTAAAAAGTCATCTTAATATTTCACTAGCTCTTCCATAAAATAAAAGAAGGGGAACACTTCCAAAATTAACCTATGAGGAAACGATTATTAAAAGCACAAGAATTTCCATAAAACCAAAAGATGCTTCTTTGAGAAGGTGAACAAACTGACAAATTTTAGGCTTATATAGGCCAAAAAAAAAAGTGAAGACACAAAATAAAAAATGAAAGAGTGGACATCACTACCAACTCTACAGAAATAAAAAGAATTATAAGAGAATGCTATGAACAAGTATATGCCAACAAGTTAGTTAAATAACATAGACACATTCCTAGAAGAAACAAACTAATGAAACTGACACAAAAAGAAATTAAAAACCTGAATACACCTATTACAAGAAAAGAGACTGAATTAGTAACTTTAAAAAATCCTACAGGAAAAGCATAAGTCTAGATAGCTGAACTAATGAATTCCACCCAATATTTTAAAAAGTCATCTTAATATTTCACTAGCTCTTCCATAAAATAAAAGAAGGGGAACACTTCCAAAATTAACCTATGAGGAAACGATTATTCTAATACAAAACCTAGATGAATACATCATAAGAAGAGAAAAGTACTAGCTAATACCCTTTGTGAATATATGTATAAAAATAAACAAAAAATACTTGTGAACTGAATCCAGGAGCATTCACCAGAAACTACCAGAATGTTGTTAATCAGTTACATCCCAATGCAAAACAAAAAGTTTAAAGTTTGGGGGAAAGAAGAGAATTTCAAATAATGGTCATGTGGGATTCAAGAATTCACAGTTGAATTAACATCCAAAAATGAATCAATGAGGAGAACAAGATGGTGGAGGAGTAGGTGAATGTGGGCTACATCTCTCTCCATGGATACACGAGGAATACACCTTCAGACAGAAGTGCAAGCAGAGCACCAGTTCAGAGCCGACAGGAGTACCTGACCAAAGTAAAAGAATATATAGAACCATGTAAAGCTTGTTAGGATGTAGGAACAAGGGGGAAATACAGGAGTGTTAGTAGCACTGGACCTGCCCTGGGCTGGTGGGGGAACTGAAGCAGGGGTCTGATCCCCACAGCTGGGCAATTGTTGAGTCAGAGAAGAAACATTTAAGGCTGAGAGTGAACAGCTGATCTGTGGCAGCCTAAATGGAATGAGAATCAAACAGTCCTTGCCACAGCCATACATACCCTGGACAGAAAGGCAGGTCCCCTGGAAGGCACAGCTGCTGGGAGCTGGAGGTTAGGGATTGTGGAGCAATCCCAGGGCAAGGACTGCTGTTGACTACAGAGAGATGGATCAAGGGGATGTGAGGGAGGAGACTGTGATGGGAAGTGCCTATGGAGGAAAGCCAGGCAGCCATGGAAGCAAGAGAATACTGCTGACTCACACATTGTGGGTGGATCCATCACCATAGCCTCTCTCACCCCACATGCCAGCATAGGCAGCTGAACAAGAGAAAGGCTGGCCCATCAAAAGCTTGACGGACTGAACTACAGAGTAGAACCCCACCCAGGGTGCCACTTTATGAGCCTAATACAGGGATCTACAGAGTAGGACCCTAGCCAGGGGAGGCCTCTATGTGCATCAACAGGCGGAGCTGTGGAGAAAGACTGGCTGAAGAGGCCTTCTGATCTCCAGCTACAAGAGGCTCAAAAAAAGACTCTGATAGGGCCATAACTCCTGCAGTGAGGCAGTCCATGTCTCTGCACAATTGGCTCCGCCAGGGCCCCTGCAAACCAAGCAGCTGTGCCATCTTCACGTTCTACTCTTACTGGGGCAGAACTACCACAGGCAAAAAAAGTCTTTCATCCAGGCATGCAGGGTTGATTTGGTCATGTCCAACTCTTTGCGGCCTGGTAGACTGTGGCCTGCCAGGCTTCTCTGTTAGGGAAGGTTCTCCAGGCAAGAATACTGAAGCATATTGGCCAATACTGGTTGTCATACCCTTCTAGAGACTATATTTCCTGCTGCCCTAGCCACCAACCCCGCTAAGTACCTGGTGCTGCCAGAACCCCTGCAACCCAAGCAGCTGCACCACCTCCACACCTGGCCCTCCCAAGGGGCAAACCCAAGTCCTCCAGAGTACTCTCAGGAGCAAACCCCAGTGGATGACCCACACTCAGAGGTGGAAATAAAACCACAACTGAAACCTCGGGGCAGTGTGGCTAAGGAACAGGACCCAAAACCTTCCCACCAGTTGTACAGGCTACAGATTAAATCCACATGATCAACTAGGCAGACTCTGTCTATGGAATATATAAAAGGACATTGAGAGCTCCAACAAATGAAAATGCACTAGTTCTGATAGTTGTGGACATTGGAGGCAAGAACACACAGAAGTAGGGCCAGATTAGAATCTGAGCTGCCCCCACAGCTGGTCTAGAGATCAGCACAGTGTTGGAGGGCATCCTAGGGAGGTGAGGTGGACTGTAACTCCCAGCGAGGGAAAGAACCGTGACAGCAGTGACTCAAGAAAAACATTTATCATTCTTATGTTTTGACTTGTTCTGTAGATTTTTGAGGGTTTCTTTATCCCTTTTTTCTGTTTTTCCCCAACTCTGTTGTAGTTGAAGCTCTTATTGGCACTGTGAAATCTAATTAAGCTTTTGAGCTTTTTTTCCCCCTCAGTCACATTTTTTATTGTTGTTATAAACCTCTGTCTCTGCATTGGGCTTTTGCAGTTCTGTGGTGTTTTCCTTTTTTTCTCTCTTTTTTTTCTCTCTTTTTTTTTCAATTTTAACTTTTAATTTTTTTAACCTATTATTATTTTTCTACATTTATTCCTTTGTTTGCTTTTTCTACTGTTCTTTTCCCCTTGCACCTAATCTTTAATGTATATAAATCTTCATCTACCTCTATTTAACTTTGCGTATCTATTCTTTCCTTCTTTTCTTTCTTTCTTTTCCTCTCAACATATTTGTTAGTTTTGTTTTCATTGCTTTATTGCCCACTTGGCACATTCCTTTAGTTTTGTTTTCCAGTTTGTGCTCTAGTTAGTTTTGTTCTTAACAAAACTAGATATAATTTTTTGTTTCCTTTTTTCACCAGGTCAATCTATTGTACTTTATTTTTGTTGGACTCTTTTGATTTTGTTTATAGGTGTGTGTGTATATGTGTATATTAGTCACACTTTTTATTGTTATCATAAACGTCTGCCTCTACATTGGACTTTTGCAGTTCTATGGAGTTTTCCCTTTTTTTCTTTCTTCTTCCTTTTTTCTTTCTTATAATTTTAATTTTTAATTTTTAAAACCTAATATATTTTTCTACACTTATTCCTTTGTTCTCCTTTCCTACTGGTCTTTTCCCCTTGCAGTTAATCATCAAGGTACATAGATCTTCTTCATTTACATCTACTTAACTCTGCATATCTATTCTTTCTTTCTTTACTTTCTTTCTTTTCCTCTCAACATAATGTGTTAGTTTTGTTTTCATTGCTTTATTCCCATTTGCACCTTGATTTAGTTTTGTTTTCCAGTTTGTGCTTTAGTTAATTTTGTTCTTAACTGGTAAATACAGTTTTTTATTTCCTTTGATCACCAGGTCAATCTACTGTACTCTATTTTTGTTTGACTTTGCTCATGGATGTATATGTATATGTGTATCTTCCATTATTTTAATTATTATTTGCCTTATATTGTAACTGCCATTTGTCTGGGTTTCATCTTTGGTTTCTTGTTTTTGGGTATTTGTTTTAATCTCTCTTAATGCCATAACAAACCACCTGTGGAATCTTCATTCCTGATCAGAGATCAAGCTCTGAGCCTTTGGAGTAGGAGCATTGATTCCAAGGCCCTAGACTACCAAAGAATTAACCCTAGGGAGTACCAAATAGTGAGAACTCATACAAAGGAAACCACTTGAATACAACCACTGGAAGCACCCTGTGCAGGACACCTCATCTAAACAATAAACAAAACAAAGATACAAACCCAATCATCAGCAGACAGGATTACCACCTCACTCAGCCTTGCCCATTAGAGGAAAAAAAGAACAAACAAACAAACAAAAAACTCAGCACAAAATCTCACCCTATACCAAGGTTACAAAAACCACTGGACCAAACTTCAGTTCAGTTCAGTTCAGTCGCTCAGTCGTGTCCGACTCTTTGCAACCCCATGAATCGCAGCATGCCAGGCCTCCCTGTCCATCACCAACTCCTGGAGTTCACCCAGACCCACGCCCATGGAGTCAGTGACGCCATCCAGCCATCTCATCCTCAGTGGTCCCCTTCTCCTCCTGCCCCCAATCCCTACCAGCATCAGAGTCTTTTCCAATGAGTCAGGTCTTAGCATGAGGTGGCCAAAGTACTGGGCTTCAGCATCATTTCTTCCAAAGAAATCCCAGGGCCAATCTCCTTCAGAATGTACTGGTTGGATCTCCTTGCAGTCCAAGGGACTCTCAAGAGTCTCCTCCACCACCACAATTCAAAAGCATCAATTCTTCAGTGCTCAGCCTTCTTTACAGTCCAACTCTCATATCCATACATGACTACTGGAAAAACTATAGCCTTAACTAGACGGACCTTAGTCAGCAAAGTAATATCTCTGCTTTTGAATATGTTATCTAGGTTGGTCATAACTTTAGGAGGGAAGAAACCAAAAGGAAAACAGAATTCAACCTTGAAGCCTGGGAAGAGGAGAACTCAAACATAATAAATTTAAAAAATAATTAGAAGATAGAGAAATACTACACAAAAGAAGGAACAAATTAGAAACACAGAAGACAAATTAGAAACTCCAAATAAATGAAAAGGAAATAGGCAAACTACCTGAAAAATAATTCAGAAAAATAACAGCAAAGATGAACAAAAACCTTGAAAAAGTTTGGAGAAAATGCAAGACTCAATTAACAAAACGTAGAAGAATTAAAGAATAAACCTAAAGAGACAAACAACATAATTATTGAAATTAAAAAAATACTCTAGAAAGAATCAATAGCAGAATACCTAAGCAGAAGAATGAATCAGTGAACTGGAAGATAAAATGGTGGAAATAACTTCTGAAGAGCAGAATAGTAAAAAGAATGAAAAGAACTGAGGATAGTCTCAGAGACCTCTGGGACAATATCAAACACACCAACATTTGAATTATAGGGTTCTCAGAAAAAGAAGAGAAACAGAAAGGGTATGAGAAAATTTTTGAAGAGATTATAGTTGAAAATTTCCCCAACATGGAAAGGGAAACAGTTAATCAAGTCCAAGAGGTCAAAAAGTTCCATACAGGATAAACCCAAGGAGAAATATGCCAAGACACATACTAATCAAACTATCAAAGACTAAACACAAAGAAAGAATATTAAAAGCAGCAACGGAAAAGAGACAAGTAATACACAAGAGAATCCATATGTTTAACAGCTGATCTCTCAGCAGAAACTCTGCAGGCTAGAAGGGAATGGCAGGATATATTTAAAGTATTGAAAGGGAAAATTTTACAACCAAGATTATTGTACCCAGCAAAGATCTCACTGAAAATTGATGGAGAAATAAAAATCTTTTCAGACAAGCAAAAGTTGAGAGAATTCAGTACCACCACACCAGCTTTACAATAAATGTTAAAGGGACTTTTATAGTCAAGAAATACAAGAGAAGAAAAAAGATCTACAAAATCAATCTTAAACAATTAAGAAAATTTCAATAGGAATTATCAATAACTACTTAAAATGTAAATGGATTAAATGCTCCAACCAAAAGACACAGACTGGCTAAGTGGATACAAAAACAAGACCCATATATGTGCTGTCTACAAGAAACCCACTTCAGACCTAAAGACACATATAAACTGAAAGAGAGAGGGTGGAAAAATATATTCCATGCAAATGGGAAGCAAAAGAAAGTTGGAGTAGCAATCCTCATATCAGATAAAACAGACCTTTAAAAAAGAATATTATATGAGATAAGGAAGGACACTACATAAAGATCAAGGGTTCAATCCAAGAGGAAGACATGCAATTGTAAATGTCTAAGCACCCAAAATAGGAGCATCTCAATACATAAGACAAACACCAACAGACATAAAAGGAGAAATTGACAGTAACATAATAATGGTAGCAGACTTTAACAATCCACTCACACCAATGGGCAGATTATCAAAACAGAATATTAATAAGGAAACACACGTCTTAAATGATACTTTAGATGAGATGGATTTCATTGATATCTTCAGGACATTCCATCCAAAGTCAGAAGAATATACCTTCTTCTCAAGTGCACATGGAACATTCTCCAAGATAGACCACATCTTGAGTCACAAATCACACCTCAGTACATTTAAGAAAATTGAAATCATATCAAGCATCTTCTTTAAGCACAACAGTATGGGCCTAGATATCAATTACAAGGAAAAAATCTGTAAGAAACACAAACACTTGGAGATTAAACAATACCCTTTTAAATAATCAATAGGTTACTGAAGAAATCAAAAGGGAAATTTTAAAAATTCTAGAAACAAATGACAATTAAAACACAACTCAAAACCTATGGGACACAGCAAAAGCGGTTGTAATAGGGAAGTTGATAGCAATACAACCCTACCTGAAAGCCATCAAAAAGACAACCTAACTTTACCCCTAAAACAACTGGAAAAAGAAGAAAAAAAAATTAGTAGAAGGAAAGAAATCATAAAGGTCTAAGCAGAAATAAATGAAAAAGAAATGAAAGAAATAATAGTAACGATAGATAAAACTAAAAGCTGGTTCTTTGAGAAGATAAACAAAATTGACAAACCTTTAGCCAGATTCATCAAGGAAAAAAAAAAGAAGAATCAAATCAAAAAAATTAAAAATGAAAAAGGAGAGGTTACAACAGAAAATGAAGAAATACAAAGGATTATTAGAGATTATTATGAACAACTATATGGCAATAAAATGGATAACCTGGAAGAAATGGACAGATTCTAGAAAAGTTCAATCTTCCAAGACTGAACCAGGAAGGAACAGAAATTATGAGCAACTTAATTACAACCACTGAATTGAAGCTGTGATTAAAAATCTCCCTAAACACAAAAGCTCAGGACCAGATGCCTTCACAGGAGAATTCTATCAAACATTTCAGTTCAGTTCAGTCGCTCAGTCGCATCTGACTCTTTGCGACCCCATGAATCGCAGTACGCCAGGCCTCCCTGTTCATCACCAACTCCCGGAGTTCACTCAAACATTTAGAGAAGAGCTAATGCCTATCCTTCTAAAACTCTCTCAAAAAATTGTGGAGGAAGGAACACTTCCAAGCTCATTTTACGAGGCCACCATAACTCTGATACCAAAACCAGACAAAGAGAACACAAAAAAAGAAAACTACAGTCCAATATACTGATGAGCATAGATGCAAAAGTCCTTAACAAAATTTTAGCAAACAGAGTTCAGCACCTGGAGCGGGTGTGGATAAAAGGGAAAAGGGAATGCTCTTGCGCTGTTGGTGGGAATGTAAATTGATACAACCACTACGGAAGACAGTGTGGAGATTCCTTTAAAAACTAGGAATAAAGCAACCATAAGACACAGCAATCCCACTCCTAGACATATACCCTAAGAAAACAAAAATTGAAAAAGACACATGTATCCCATTGCTCACTGATGTACTATTTACAATACCTAGAAATGGAAGCAACCTAGAAGTCCATTGACAGATGAATGGATAAAAAAGTTGTGGTACATATACACAATGGGATATAACTTGGCCATAAAAAGGAATGCCTTTGAGTCAGTTCTGATGAGGTGGATGAATCTAGAACTTATAATACAGAGTGAAGTCAGTCAGAAAAAGACAAATATTGTTTTCTAATTCATACATATGGAATCTAGAAAAATGGTACTGAAGAATTTCTTTACAGGGCAGCAATGAGAAATGGACATAGAGAATAGACTTATGAACATGGGGAGAGGGGAGGAGAGGGTGAGATGTGTGCAAAGAGTAACATGGAAACTTACATTACCATATGTAAAATAGATAGCCAATGGGAATTTGTTGTATGGCTCAGGAAACTCAAACAGGGGCCTGTATCAACCTAAAGGGGTGGGATGGGGAGGGTGGTGGGAGGGAAGTTCAAAAGGGAGGGGATATATGTATACCTATGGCTGATTCATGTTGAGGTTTGACAGAAAACAACAAAATTCTGTAAAGCAATTATCCTTCAATAAAAAATTAATTAATTTAAAAAATGAATCAATATTATAGATATAATAATGATAGAATAAAGGACAAAAACATGATGATCATCTCAATAGATAGAAAAAGGACATTTGACAAAATTCAGAATTTTTAATGACTGAAAATATGCAAGAGTAGAAGGAATCTTTCTCAATCTGATAAAGAGGGTTTAGTAAAGTCCACAACATCATACTTAAAGGAAAAAAACCGGATACTTTCCCATTAAGGTCAGGAACAAGAAAAATATTCACTTTTGCCCTTCTATTAGGCAATAAAAAAAATTTTTTTAAAGAATCAAAGTTGGAAAGGAACAAGTAAAACTATCTGTCTTTACTGAAGCCATGCTCCCATATATACAAAGCCTTAACAAAGCCACCAAAACACTCCCAAAATGAATAAGTAAATTCAACAGCATTGAAGGATTAAGATCAATGTATAAAAATAAGTTGTACTTCTATATATTTGTTGTTGATGTTATTGCTATTCAGTCCCTAAGTTGTGTCCCACACTCTGCAACCTCATGGACTGTACCACATCAGGTTTCTCTGTCCTCCACTATCTCCTGGAGCTTGCTCAAATTTATGTTAATTGAGTGACTGATAATATCTAACCACCTCATGCTCTGTGGCCCACTTCTCCTTTTGCCTTCAATCTTTCCCAAGATCAGGATCTTTTCCAGTGAGTTGGCTTTTCACCTCAAGTTTCCAAAGTATTGGAACTTCACCTTCACCAGCGATTCCTCCAAAGAATATATCAGCGATTCTTCCAAAGAATATTCTCCTTTAGGATTGACTGGTTTGATCTTCTTGTAGACCAAGGAGTTCAAAATAATCTTCCTCAGCACCACAATTTATAGGCATCAATTCTTCACACTCAGCCTTCTTTATGGTCCAACTGTTACATCTGTACATGACTACTGGAAAAACCATAGCTTTGACTATACAGACTTTTTTCAACAAAGTGATGATGTCTCTGCTTTTCAATACACTAGGTTTGTCATAACTTTCCATCCAAGGAGCAAGCATCTTTTAATTTCATGTCTGCAGTCACTGTCCACAGTGATTCTGGGGCCCGAGAAAATAAAGTCTGTCACTGCTTTCAATGTTTCCTCTTTTCTTTGCCATTAAGTTACAGGACAAGATGCCATGATCTTAGTCTTTTAAATATTGAGTTTCAAGTCAGCTTTCTCATTCTTTTCTTTTAACCCTCATCAAGAATCTTAGTTCCTCTTCACTTTCTGCCATTACAGTGACATCATCTACATATCTGAGGTTGCTGATATTTCTCCTGGCAATCTTGATTCCAGCTTGTGATTCATACAACCAGGCATTTGGCCTGATATACTCTGCATAGAAGTTAAATAAGCAAGGTGGCAATATACAGCCTTGATGTACTCCTTTCCCAATTTTGAACCAGTCAGTTGTTCCATATCTGGTTCTAACTGTTGCTTCTTGACTGGCATAAAGATTTCTTAGGAGACAGGTAAGGTGTTCTGATATTCCCAGCTCTTTAAGAATTTTCCACAGTTCCTTGTGATCCACACAGTCAAAGGCTTTAGCATAGTCAATAAAGCAGAAGTAGATTTTTTTTTTCTGGAATTCTTTTGCTTTCTCCATGATTCAGTGAAGTTTGGCAACTTGAACTCTGGTTCCTCTGCCTTTTTAAAACCTAGATTGTACATCTGGAAGTTCTGTTTTCACATACTTCTGAAGTCTAGCTTGAAAGATTTTGAGCATCATCTTGCTAGCTGTGAAATAAAAGTGATTGTGGGGTAGTTTTAACATTCTTTGGCATTGTCCTTCTTTGAGATTGAAATGAAAACTGACCTTTTCCAGTCCTGTGGCCCTACTGAGTTTTCCAAACTTGCTAGTGCATTGATTGCAGCAATTTAACAGCATCGTCTTTTATTTTTATTTTTTTGTGTGTGACTTTATTTTTTTTAATTAATTTTTATTTTTTTAGTTTGTTTTGCTTTACAATACTGTATTCGTTTTGCTACACATCGACATGAATCAGCCACGAGTGTACATGAACTCCCAATCCCGACCCCTACCTCCCCCCTCCTGCCCCACACCCTCTCTCTGGATTATCCCCGTGCATCAGTCCCAAGCATCCTGCATCCTGCATCAAACCTGGACTGGCGATTCGTTTCACTTATGATATCACACATGTTACACTGCCACTCTGCCAACCCATCCCACCCTCTCCCTCTCCCACAGAGTCCAAAAGGCCATTCTATACGTCTTTTAGAATTTGCTGTAACTCATCTGGAATTCCATCACCTCCACTAGCTTTGCTCTTAGTAATGCTTTTTAAGGCCCTGTTGAATTTACACTCCAGCATGTCCAGCTCTAGGTTATTGACCACATTGTTGTGGTTGTCCAGATCATTAAGACCTTTTTGTATAGGTCTGTGTGTTCTTCCCACCTCTTCTTAATTTCTTCTGCTTCTTTTTACATCCTTACCATTTCTGTCCTTTATCATACCCACCCCTGCGTGAAATATTCCCTTAATATCTCAAATTTTCTTGAAAATTTCTCTAGTTTTTCTCATTCTATTGTTTTCCTCTGTTTCTTTTAGTTGATAATTTAAGGACTTATTAACTCTCCTTGCTCTTCTCTGGACTTCTGCATTCATTTAGGTTTATCTTTCCATTTTTCCAGTGCCTTCACTTCTCTTTTTTCCTCAGCTGTTTGTAAAGCCTCCTCAAACAACCACTTTGCCTTCTTGTATTTCTTATTCTTTCAGATGGTTTTGGTCATTATTTCCTGTACAATGTTATGAACCTCTGTCCATAGTTCTTCAGACACTCTATCTACCAGTTCTGATCCCCTGAATGTATTCATCTCCACTGCATAATCATAAGGGATTTGATTAAGTCATCTTGAATGACCCAGTGGTTCTCCCTATTTTCATTCATTTAAGCCTGAATTTTGCAAAAAGGAGCTCATGATCTGAATCACAGTCAGCTCCAGGTCTTTTTTTGTTTTTGCTGGCTGTATAGAGGGTCTCCATGACCAAGAACATAATCAATCTGACTTTGGTGTTGTCCATCTGATGATGTTCATGTGTAGTCTCTCTCTTTCTCACACTAGCACTTGCAATAGCAATCAATCGAATAAAATACTTAGGAATAAATTTTTAAAATAAATGCAAGACATATCAGAAAACATTGTTTAAAGAAATTTAAAGATTTAAATAAAAATAAATACATCTCATGTTTGTGGATCAGAAGGTAATAATATTGTTAGGATGGCTATATTCCCCATATTTATCTACAAATTCAAGGCAATTCCTATCAAAATCCCAGTTAGCTATTTTGCAGAAATTGACAAAATAATTCTAAAGTTTATATGGTTATTTAAGATAACTAGAATGTCTAAAACAGTATCAAAAAGAGTAACAAATTTGGATGACTCACATTATCTGGTTTCAAAGCTACAATAGCCACAACTGTGTGGTCCTTGCTTTAAAAAAACACATATAGATCAATGTAGTGGAATGAAGAGTCCAAAATTACACCTTTATGGTCAGTTGATTTTTTAACACACAAGACAATTCAATTTGGAAATTATAATCTTTTCAACAGTTCATATGTAGGAGAACAACTGGACAACCACATGTAAAAAAAAGAAAGAAAAAATTTATCTAAAATAGATTATAGCCCTAAATATAAGAGCTAAGACTTTTTAATCTTCTTGAAGTAAAGAATCAGATACTTATGATGTTGGATTAGGCAATGACTTCTTAGATATGACACCAAGAGTATAAGCATCAAAAGAAAAATATAGATAAATTTTATCTCATCAAAACTAAAAAATTTTTGTAATTCAAAGGACAGCCACCAATAAATTATTAGATTAGCTAGAAAGTTCATTCAGTATATGAGGGAAAAACTTTTTGGCCAAGCCAATAAATAAATGCTACACAAAATAAAAGATACATTTATAAATCATATGCATATATGTATACGAAGAGAGTTATATCTTTTTAAAAATCCTTACAACTTAATAACAAATTACAGATAATCCAATTTAATATTGGCAAATCATTTCAACTGATATGTCTCCAAAAATGATAATTCGTGTGGGCTCAGTCTCTCAGTCATGTCCACCTATTTATGACCCTATGGACTATAGCCTGCCAAGTCCACCAGGCTCCTCTGCCCATGGGATTTCCTAGTCAAGAATACTGAAGTAGATTGCCATTTTTTCCCCAGGGGAATCTTCTTGACTCAGGGACTGAACCTGCATCTCCTACACTGGTAAGTGGATTCTTTACCACTGAGCCACCCAGGAAGCCCCAAAGATGATGATACAAACAGCCTACAAGCATGTGAAAATAAGCTTGACATCATTAGTCATCAGGGTAATTCAAATGAAAACCACAATTAGATACTATTTCACACCTACTAGAGTGGCTGGGAAAAAAAAAAAAAAGATTTGATGTGAATGTGGAGAAACTGGAGTTCTCTTACCTTGCTGGTTGGAAGGTAAAATTGTAAAGCTACATTGAAGAAAGTTTTGCAATTCTTCAAAATGTTCAATATAGAGATACTATATTACTCAGCAATCCCCCCACCCCAATATGTGGAAAGAAGAATGAAAACACATGTTGACACAAGCATGTACATGAGAGAAATGAAAACATGTCAACACAAAAAATGTGTACACAGATCTTCATAGGAGCATTATTCATAACAGCTGAAAAGTGGAAAAACAATGTATTAATTTCTTGTGGCTGCTGTATCCAATTGCCATAGTCTTGGTGACTTAAAAAATAAATTTATTTTCTCACATTTCTGGAGGCTCCAAATTGCCACACACAGGTAAGCATCTTTCCTAGTGGTGTTAATTGTCATTATGAAATTGTTGTATGCATGGTTTGGAATAAATAAAACTGATAATTATGATAGATAATAATTAGAGCTATAAGTATGAAACTACAAAATAACATGTTAAAAACTTTTGTTACTTTATACATTGAAAAATCCTAAAGACTGTAAAAAAAATTACTCTAGATTCCAGTTCTAAAGCAAAATAGAATGTGCAAAATAAAGCTGTATAACAATTTTTCTTGTCAAAGACCAAAGAAAATACCAAATACTAGAAAGTATCTGTGAAAAGGATTCACAGACCAAATTTAACAAACTTTTATTGTTCAGTAGTGAGAAATGTATTAGTTAGGTTAATAGCTGCAATGGATTAAAGCAATCAAGCAAGTCTAAATCCAGAGTTCAGAAAGATACAAAAGCAACAACAACAAAACAAATAAAACTCTTGCCATTGCTAAGGAAACAATCCAATATTTTTAAACTTGGCTAAAACAAATAAGCAAAGGGAATTTTGCTGCCTTCACTGTATGAACTGTAACTCACAATAATCAAGTATTGATAATAGAAGCTTTCTCTTTATGAAAATATTCCATGAACTAAACTAAATGATAAAATAAGTATGTCAATAAATCCCCAGTTAATTAATGGATATAGACAATGATTATCAATGACTATTAACATCATAAAAAAGGAGAAAAATCTGACCATACTAATGGAAGTACCCTGAAACTCATGAAGTAGTCCTGTAAAGACAAAATTAAGTATAAACTTAAGGACGTTTCCATATTTAAGCATAAAGGTACAGAAATATAGACTTCCCAAGTGGCACTAATGGTAAAGAAACCATCTGCCAATGCAGGAGATGTAAGAGACACAGGAGACATAAGGGACACAGGTTTGATCCCTTGCCAGAAAGATCTACTGGCATAGGGTGTGGCAATCCACTTCAGTATTCTTACCTGGAGAATCCCTTGGACAGAGGAGACTGGCAGGCTAGAGTCCATAGGGTCATGAGGAGTTGGATACGACTATAATGACAGCATGCTCACAGGCACATACAGCAATTCAGGATGCAAAGAAATCTGATAAATGATACCAGACATCACAGATTCTAGATATGTTCTATGCTTCAGCTAATAGAACTCCCAAATGCTTTCAGAATTTTTGCAGAATAAAAAGAATATAAAGATCAAAATATCTTAGATTATATTTACAAAACCATCATACTCTGGATATGAAAACACGACCAAAAAATAGCACAATGACATAAAATGATGTAAGACATAAACAAAATTCACTAACTGCACTATTATAAACAAATTATACAAAACATGTCCTAAACAATGTGTTAACAGGCAATCCTACAGAATATTAATACAGGAATATACAGCTACCAATTGCTTTATATTATATTTATCTTGTAGCTGAAAAGGCATAGATATTTCTGTACCTGTTGGACAAACAATAGCCAAAAAAAAATCAAAACCTATTCCTGATTTTGAAGTAAAAATAAAGCTCCTAATAAAGTATCAGTAGATTAAACCAAAGGCAGCATAAGGCTTAATGGTGAAACAATGAAAGCATCCCTCCTAAAATCAGGACTAAAACAATATTGGCCATTCTCCTCACTATTTTTATAATTATTTTAGAGGTCCTAGCAAGTACAAGAAGGGAAGACAAAGAAATATGAGGCATAAAATTGGAAAATATTTGTAATTATTGTCATTTGCCAAATATAAGACAGCATATCTAGAAATCCCAAGAGTTAGCTCAACACAATTAAGGACTAAAAAAGAACCCAGTAATGTGGCTGATTAGAAAGTTAACGTATAAAATTCAATAGTGACACACTGTAAAAAGATCAACCACTTAGAAGACATATGAGAAGACTATAGTTATAATAGCAACAAAGAATAAAAATGTAAGCATTAACTAGAAATATGCAAGTACTCTGTGAAGAAACACTGTAAAAGCTAGTGAAAATTTAATTTCTTTTTAAAAATCTCTTTTATTGAATGGAAAGACATAATCTTTTTTGAGAAGAAAAAGTCAATATTATAAAGCTGTCAAGACTCTATAAATTCATAAATAAATCTACATAAATCTTTAAAGCTGTAACACCTTATCTGTACATGTATATTGATATAATTTTAACATTTTAAAAGGGAAGGAGAGTTAGTAAAACCACACAAGCTAATTCAACAGCTTAAATGAAAAAGTAAACATAAAAGTATATCCCAGATAATCTAAAGAACACAATAAGTATTAAGTATAGTAATTAAAAGCTTAAGATTAACTTATAAATAGAAGACCGATATTAATGAAATGGAAAAGAATTTAAAAATAAGATAAAATTTAATAAATGAGCTAATAATAGGTCAAACCAGTTAAAAAGAGAAGCAAAAGCCAAAGGAAACAAGGAAACATATACCCATTTTAATGAGAGTTCCAAAGAAAAGCAAGGAGAGACAAGAAATCCTTCTTAAGTGAACAAAGCAAAGAAATCAGGGAAACAATACAATGGGGAAGACTAGAGATCTCTTCAAGATAATTAAAGATACCTAGGGAATATTTCATGCAAAGATGGGCTCAATCAAGGACAGGAATATAATGGACCTAACAGAAGAATAGGTTGCAAAAATACACAGAAGAACTATACAAGAAAGGTCTTAATGACCCAGATAACCATGAGAGTGTAGTCACTCACCTAGAGCCAGACATCCTGGAGTGTGAAGTCAAGTGGGCCTTAGGAAGTATTACTACAAACAAAGCTAGTGGAGGTGATGGAATTCTCGGTGACATGTTTAAAATCCTAAGAGATAATACTGTTAAAGTGCTGCACTCAATATGCCAACAAATTTTGATAACTCAGCAGGAGCCACAGGACTGGAAAAGGTCAGTTTTCACTCCAATCTCAAAGGAGGGCAATGCCAAAGAATGACCAAACTACCTCGCAATCACATTCATTTCATATGCTCACAAGGTGATCCTAAAAACCCTTGAAGCTGGACCTCAACAGTATATGAAGCAAGAGCTTCCAGCTGTACAAGCTAGATTTAGAAAAAGCAGAGGAACCAGAGATCAAATTGCCAACATCTTTTGGATCATTAAAAAAGCAAGGAAATTCCAGAAAAAATATCAACTTTTCTTCATTGACTATGCTAAAGCCTTTGACTGTGTGGATCACAAGGAACTGTGGAAAAGCGTTAAAGAGATGGAAATACCAGACCACCTTACATGCCTCTCAAGAAACATGTATGCAGATCAAGGAACAATAGTTAGAATCACACATGGAACAACAAGCTAGTTCAAAATTAGGAAAGGAGTACATCAAGGCTGTATATTGTCACCCTGCTTATATAACTTACATGCAGAGTACATCATGAGAAATGTCCAGCTGGCTGAATCACAAGCTGGAATCAGGATTGCCAGAAGAAATAGCAATAATCTCAGATATGTAGATGCATCACCCTAATGGCAGAAAGCAAAGAGGAACAAAGAAGTGTCTTGATGAATGTGAAAGAGGAGAGTGAAAAAGTTGCCTTAAAACCTGACATTCAAAAACAGAAGATCATGGCATCCAGTCCCATCAATTCATGGCAGATAAAAGGGGAAACAATGGAAACAGTGACAGACTGTTTTCTTGGGCTCCAAAATCACTGCAGATGGTGACTGCAGCCATGAAATTAAGAGACACTTGCTCCTTGGAAGAAAAGCTATGACAAACCTAAACAGTATATTAAAAAGCAGAGACATCACTTTGCTAACAAAGGCATCTAGTCAAAGCTATGGTTTTTGCAGTATTCATGAACAAATGTGACAGTTGGACAATAAAGAAGGCTGAGCACCCAAAAATTGATACTTCCAAAGTGTGGTGTTGGAGAGGACTCTTGAGAGTCCCTTGGACTGCAAGGACACCAAACCAGTCAATCTTAAAGGAAATCAACTCTGAATATTTATTGGAAGGACTGAACCTGAAGCTCCAATACTTTGGCCACCTGATGCAAAGAGCTGACTCATTTGAAAAGACCCTGATCCTGGGAAAGACTAAGGGCAGAAAGAGAAGGGGATGACAAAGGATGAGATGGCTGGATGGCATCATGGACTCAGTGGACATGAGTTTGAGCAAATTCTTGGAGATAGTTAAGGACATGGAAGCCTGGTGTGCTGCAGTCCATGATGTCACAAAGAGTCACACCCTACTGAGTGAATGAACAGCAAAAAAAAGAAAAGAAACCAGAACAGCAAACCAGTTAGGAAAAGATGGATTGTTTGATAACTGGTGTTTGGACAAATGGATAACCTTCTGGAAAGTAATGGCAAATGGACCCCTTACTTTACTTTTTATATCAAAATCTTTTTATATTAATCTGAATCAAATTGTAAAAATTGTAAAATAATAGATAAATATGAGATAACTTTTTAAAATAATATAATACAAATTGATTTATAAATTAAGACTAATTCAAAACTCATCAAGATTGTTATGGAAGTTGACATCTAAAATCTTCACAAAATAGAATATGCTTAAGGCATGAGACACTTAAATGAAAAAAGATAGACCAACTTGCTCTCAGTTCAGTTCAGTCGCTCAGTCATGTCCAACTCTTTGCGACTCCATGGACTGCAGCACACCAAGCCTCTCTGTCCATCACTAGCTCCTAGAGTTTACTCAATCTCATGTCCATTGAGTAAGTGATGCCATCCAACCATCTCATCCTCTGTTGTTCCCTTCTCCTCCTTCCTTCAGTCTTTCCCAGCATTAGGGTCTTTTCAAAGGAGTCAGCTCTTCTCAAAAAGTACAATCCGTGTCCTGTACCCAAGTTTCCTCTTCTTTACAAATAAATGCTCATCCCATGAGTATATTCTAGATCCTCTCTGATCTTCATTGAACTTTTTGAATAAAATCAGCAACAAATTTCCTAGCATAATTTGCAGTTGTTTTTTTTTTTTTTTAATGTGAGACAAAAATATATAATCCCTTTGCAAGTCCACTTTTTCTGTGCTTGCTCTGGTGTTTTAAGATTAATTGAGGGTAACTGTTTTTTATCACTAGAAAGCATACACTAATTAAGTGTTAGCTTCATGGTATTTCAGGCAAGGTCTGAACATGTGTCCTGTGGAATTTCATTGATACAAAGTGATAAACTCACTCATGCTAAACTAGTTCTCCTTCTACAAACACATACTCTCCTGATTAAAAAGAGAGCTTGTTCCAGTGCCTGCCTAGTGGTAGTATTTATTCCCCACAGTGCTTTGTTGACAAATGAGATAATGTTTGACACTAACTAGCAATGAAATATGATTCCCAGGATTGAGGCAATGTGTTTGACCCTCTCTGTTTTGGTGATGCATATTACTGAAGGCGCCTTCAGGACATTTTACTTCAAAGTGAATTTTTGTTGCTGTTAAAGAGAGTGAGAAACCATGGAGCAGATTTATGAGCCTTGCCTGTCTGTCTAGGAATGTAGCTGTTTTGACGTAATCTCCAGGAGATGCCTCAGGTGTGAATTAACTCAGCAGTCACATTGGACAGACAGGCTTCATTCATTTTACCAGCCCCTGACAATGCTGAATCCAAGCTGCCTTCACATCCAAAAGAATCCCTTTTACTGGCTGAAAGCTAGAATACATTCATTCATTCAACATTCATTGAAAACGTAAGTCAGAAACCTTTGTAAGTGATGAAAGTGAAAGTGAAAGTTGCTCAGTTGGGTCCAACTCTTTGCGACTCCATGAACTATACAGTTCATGGAATTCTCCAGGCCAGAACACTGGAGTGGGTAGACTTTCCCTTCTCCAGGGGACAGAGAAATAAGGCAATTAGGCAAAAATTACTACCTTCAGGAGCTTATATCCTAATACAATATACAGTGTCACAATAATCATATATATTTGATTAATACTAGTAGGATTCCAAAGTAGGCTAGATCTCTGCAGACAAATTGTATGGAAGTGGAATCAGAACAAGAGGATGGAACCAGAGCCAGCACAATTACCTAGCAATCTCTTCTTTTACAGGAACCTTCTTTAGTTACCTTATTGGGTACATCATATTGTAGGAGGTTAGTATAGAAACTGTGATTTTGATTACTCTACCAAGTAAAAAGTGAAAGATTCAAAACGGGTCACCAGTTTGAGTGTCTGCTGGGCTACACCACTATTTCATCTCATTCCTAGTGATACATAATGATCTACTACTTGGAAATTAAGATTTTAGGTTTAACATAGCCTAAGCCTAAGACTTTGATCAACTTTTAATCTCCAAATATTAACTTAGCTATTTCTTATCATTCATGCCATTTCATCCTATCAACAATGCCCTGTAGTAGCTGAATTTGGTATCCTCATTTTTTGGATAAGGAAATTGAAGTTCAAAAGAGTTAGATCAGGGACTTCCCTAGTGGTCCAGTGGCTAGGAATCTCCCAACCAACACAGGCAACACAGGTTCAATTTTTGGCCCAAGAAATAAGATCCCAGATTCCGCAGGGCAGCTACGCCTTGCGCCACAACTGCCAGAGCTCATGTGTCTAGAGCCTGTGCTTCAGAACCAAGAGAACACTTCAGTGAGAAGCACTGCAGCTAGAGAGTAGCCCCTGTTCACTGCCATCTGAGAAAGCCCTTGGGCAGCAACAAAGGCCCAGCACAGCCAAAAATAAATAAATAAATAAAGGTTATGTAAGGTACAGAAGGTCGCACTGCAAGAAGATGGTGGAATCAGAGCAGACACAGGTCTTCTGCTGCAGAGCTTGTATTCTGACAAATGCCATCAGGTGTAATGATCTACATAAGGCTTTCAGATGCTATGGGGGAAGCGAGGATGCATAGCCATGGCCCTTGCCCTCTAGTACTTTGTAAACTAAGATACAAACAAAGCATCAGCACAAATAATTGCAAGGCAGGATTATGTATCTTTTTAATACAGAAAACACATAAGTCTAGATAATAATAATAATTAAAAAAAAAACAGAAAGAAAAAGAAAAGAACCCAAATCTGTGAAGTTCACATTACTCCACATTCATAAAAGATGGCAGGTGAGAGCACAGTCTGTGTACCATAGACAGTGTTACAGGGCGAGAGCATAGCCCTGTGGCCACCAAAGCTGAAGATGGCAGCCATGGGCTACTGAAGCCACAAAAAAGTCTTGTTGGTAGACAGAATGTGACTAGTTCTTTGGTCAGAGGTGGAGTTGTCACAAATGTAACCAGATCTAAAAGCAGAAGCTCTGTCTCCCACCTCTCCTGTGTTCTTCCTAAAAGCCCTATAACATCTTTTCTGCCCTGGTAGAGCCAAGTATCTGGGCTGCCTGTGCCCTGTAAAAAAAAAACAGAAAGAAAAAGAAAAGAACCCAAATCTGTGAAGTTCACATTACTCCACATTCATAAAAGATGGCAGGTGAGAGCACAGTCTGTGTACCATACACAGTGTTACAGGGCGAGAGCATAGCCCTGTGGCCACCAAAGCTGAAGATGGCAGCCATGGGCTACTGAAGCCACAAAAAAGTCTTGTTGGTAGACAGAATGTGACTAGTTCTTTGGTCAGAGGTGGAGTTGTCACAAATGTAACCAGATCTAAAAGCAGAAGCTCTGTCTCCCACCTCTCCTGTGTTCTTCCTAAAAGCCCTATAACATCTTTTCTGCCCTGGTAGAGCCAAGTATCTGGGCTGCCTGTGCCCTGCTGCGCTGGGGAAGGTTTCTCTCCCCACTGAGATTCACAGCCGTCAGAAGCAGAGCACCAGTGCCAGACACAGCCCCTTGTGCAGGAGGGCACAGATAAATATGTGCAGAGGTAACAGTCTCCCACAAATTCCCAGAGAGGCCAAGCAGCCTCTGGGCTCAGTGAGAAAATTTTCCATTGTGCTTTCTCAATCTCATCCAGAGAATAGGAATTAATTTTATTTTGACCACCTCAAAAGAAGTTGTTGTTTTGTTTTGTTTTTTAATCCCATTCCATCTCATAAGGCATTATAAAATAGCTTGGAGGGGAAGAGTGTCTTCTGAGGAGGAAATAATTCATAGGATTCCTTTCATTCATATTCCTATGAAATCCTCAGGGCCTCAGGGGCAAAGTTAACAACTGAGTTTTGTTCTGCAAGATCTGTTTTGGTCATGGAGTTATAAAAAGGCAGGTCCAAATATTTTCACTAACTTTTCATCTCTAAGGCATCTGGGCTTCAGACCAAAAGCTAATGAATTGTGGAAGAGGAACTATATACCCTGAGATTGATAGGAATCAGGAATGATTTGGAACCCAAGAGAAGTTTGCCTCTCTGAGACACTTGGGCCCAGTCCTCACATCAGCTGACTTTCTTCCCTTTATCGTCTCTCAGACACACAGACCTATGCTGCCTTGTTTAGTCATAATCAGCCTCACCACCATTCACCACCCCAGCCCATAGCACTTCATCAGCGGATTGTACAACATTTCCTCACTGGGCCTCTGTGTCATCAGTCATCTCTGGGTCTGACTGCTGCATGATTCCTCTTCTAATGCTTAACACAGTCTTGAGGATGGAAAAGGGAAAAGTCCTGGGAGAAACTGACCTGTATTGCTTCCCTATCTTAACCCTCATTATCCTTCGTCTCCACTGGGTGTGGTGCAGAACAGAGCTGCAACGCAGGCACCATCCTCAAGTCTGGTCCTGATGAGAAGAATGCCTCTCAGCTTGCAGGTTTAATACAACTTCTCTCCATGCCCTCAGCCCACCAGATTAACTGATGGAGAAAAGCAAGGGCAGGCCCCACCTCACTCCTCTCCTTCTCTTTCCTCACCACTCTCTTCCCAGGTCAGAGCTTCCTTGGTCTCTGTGGAGGTGAACACAGGCGTAAGTTGTCTTTCAAATCCTGTCTTTTGCCTTATTATCTTGACTTTTGTTTTTTAAACCTGAGAACTGTTGTTTCTTTATGGGATGGTTTGCTTTGGATAATTCCCTCCTGGGTAAAATGGCTTCAAAGAGTGTAGTCATGGAAGACAGATTGATAAAAGTCCTCAGTTCAGTTCAGTCGCTCAGTCGTGTCCGACTCTTTGTGACCCCATGAATTGCAACACACCAGGCCTCCCTGTCCATCACCAACTCCTGGAGCTCACTCAGACTCGAGTCCGCTGAGTCAGTGATGCCATCCAGCCGTCTCATCCTCTGTCGTCCCCTTCTCCTCCTGCCCGCAATCCCTCCCAGCATCAGAGTCTTTTCCAATGAGTCAGGTCTTAGCATGAGGTGGCCAAAGTACTGGAGTTTCAGCTTTAGCATCAGTCCTTCCAAAGAAATCCCAGGGTTGATCTCCTTCAGAATGGACTGGTTGGATCTCCTTGCAGACCAAGGGACTCTCAAGAGTCTTCTCCAACACCACAGTTCAAAAGCATCAATTCTTCGGGGCTCAGCCTTCTTCACAGTCCAACTCTCACATCCATACGTGACCACAGGAAAAACCATAGTCCTAATTCCCCCAGATGATGGTTCTGCCTCATCCCAGTGTCTGGTCATTACATTCACCAACAATCCCAGGGCTATGTGACGGGAGTTTCCATGACAATCTTGCAGGAAGATAACTAGACAGGAAACTGAATAGTTTCAAAAACCAATTCAGCCCTGGACTTGGCTGTCCATGGCGCCCCACTAGACAGTGAGGTTGAGCAGTGGGGCCATTTCAGCCCTGTGCTATCACACACCCCAACATCTAACAGAAGCAATCAGGCTAGGAAATTCTATTGATTCAATTAATGGAAAACCTTCCTCTCTGGGACACTACTTCCCACAGTAAGGTTCCCATTAACTATATGAAATGAGCTCTTTGGTACCCATGGAAACAATAAAGAAACCTGAGAAAATTATTTCCTCTTAATGTGAAGAAATGAGTATTCTTAATATAAGACACTTTGGACCAGAATATGTCACTGGCAAAAAAAAGAATCTGATTTTACAAATAGGCATGAATATGTCAAGTCATTAATGTCAGCTTCCATGCAGCAAATTGCTTGTCATGCATCATTTGTACTCATTTATAACTAAACAAGAGTATTTGCAGAGACACACCGTAAATATATTTTACACACCTCTCTCGAAGCTTTCATCTCCCGGCTTTCAAAGTATCTGACAGAGGTGTGAAACCCTGGCAGATTCAATGGCAGAGCAGAGGAGGAGGGGATGAGAGTGTTAGAGGAAGCAAAGAAAGGGAGACAAAGATTGTTAACCAAGCAGAAGTTATAAAAATTCATGAGCTTGAGGCAGGCTTGGATTTATGCATTTAGACAATCCCTTTAAAATAAATGAAAGCTAATCTGTTGTAAATCTTCCCTCATATCAGTGATTCTGCAGAAATTCATTTACAGTAATTGAGAGTAAAAGGAAGCTGATCTGTGTGGATCCACGATCACTGTGTGGAGATGAGAAGGCTGGCCTGTATTTGGAAGGACATGCACCTATGGAGGTACCTGTCACTATCTGTTCAGACCACGAGGTGGACAGGCAAGTGGACCTGCTCCTGCCACCCCCTTGGTGCCAGCTTCACCAGCTCTTTGTGGTTTTTTCATATCTTCTTAAATTATCACCCAAGCCTTCAAAACCCCCAGGTAAATAAGGCCAGCTAAAATGGCAACCCACTCCAGTATTGTTGCCTAGAAAATCCCAGGGATGGGGGAGCCTGGTGGGCTGCCGTCTATGGGGTCGCACCGAGTCGGACACGACTGAAGCGACTTAGCAGCAGCAGCAGCAACCCCACCTCTGGCTGGAGCTGTGAACTCAGCCGCCTAGGGGCCTTCGCATCATCCTCGCCCTGTGGGAGAGATGTGTCCTACATCTCTCATGGTTGTTTCTGGCTCTTCTCACTCCCAGACCATCTTTGTCTGAGTCTGGAACTCAGGACAAGACACTCAAATAACTCCTTCAAATTGACAAGAACCTTGTTCAACCCTGTGTAACCAGTGTATTAGGGGACATGTAGCCAGTGAAGCCCAACATGTAAATATTGTATTTATTTTTTCTAATCTCTGCTTTCAACCAGGCCCTGTCAAACCCTCTTCTTGTCCTTTGATGAAATTGTGTACAAATCTTGGAGATCTCAGTTACTTTTGGTTATTGTAAGTTAACACAACTTAAACTTTTCTTCTTATATCAAATGATAAATTTTCCGCTCTGTTGAACTAAGCATTGCTATCCAGATACGTAGAAAGGGGTGGGAGGATGGTTGGCTTTTTTGCTTGTTCTTCCTGTCCTTCTGCTGGAGGCTGAGAGAGAGAGAGGTCAAGCGTCTCCCTGTGTCTCTGCTGGGAGTGAGGACAAGTCAGGTGTATCTCTGGCTCATCCTGCTCCATCACTGGAGGTCTGTGCTCTGCAGATGATGCTTAGGATGCCAAGCATGGTCTTCTTGGATCTACAGACATCTACATCCCAGTTCTTTTCTTTGCTGACGACTTCCCTTGGCCCCTGCCAGGGGTCATCAATACACATTGATTTAGGACCTCCACCTTCTTGGTAATTCCTGAGGCAGCCCAAGGATCCCACCCTCCCATTCTCCATGCTCCTTCATGTGTAGCTGACACTGTCATCCCTCTTGCACATCTGTCCCAAACACATAATCCTATTTCTGTGCCTTTGCACCCATACCTATTGTTTTTCAAAAGCTGTTCTCCCCCAGTTTAGATGACTCTGACTTTTGATTACCTCAGGCTTAGTCTAATTGTCCTCCACACCAAGTACAAAATCCCTCTCTGAAAAGGATGGCAGTCTTCTTTCACCCTCTCATCAACACTCATGGGATCAGTTGTCCCCAATATCCACAAAGGACCCTGTGGATCCCTCCCATGTAATTAGCTAATGTACTGTGCTGTTTCTGTTAGCTTGTCCACCTTCACAAATAACTGTGTCTTTCTTCCCTAATTGCAGGTGAAGTCATGTTTAAATAACATGTTAGAGTTTTTTTTAATTTATTTATTTTAATTGGAGGTTAATTACTTTACAATATTGTATTGGTTTTGCCATACATCAACATGAATCCAAAAAAAAAAAAAACCTCCAACACCTAAAAAAATCATATTAAAATATATCCATGCATGTGGTCATGTATGGATGTGAGAGTTGGACTGTGAAGAAGGCTGAGCACAGAAGAATTGATGCTTTTGAACTGTGGTGTTGGAGAAGACTCTTGAGAGTCCCTTGGACTGCAAGGAGTCAAACCAGTCAAACCTAAAGAAAATCAGTCCTGAATATTAGTTGGAAGGACTGATGCTGAAGCTGAAGCTCCAGTACTTTGGCCACCTCATGCGAAGAGTTGACTCATTGGAAAAGACCCTGATGCTGGGAGGGATTGGGGGCAGGAGGAGAAGGGGACAACCAAGGATGAGATGGCTGGATGGCATCACAAACTCAATGGACGTGAGTTTGAGTGAACTCTGGGAGTTGGTGATGGACAGGGAGGCCTGGCGTACTGCGATTCATGGGGTCACAAAGAGTCAGACACGACTGAGCGACTGAACTGAACTGTAGAATAGTTTCTGCACATCCAGGCACTCATGTTTATTTGTTGAATAAATAAATGAATTACTGTGAAAAATATTGATGAATCTGCCTGGATTCCACTTGCATTCAACATTCTGGTCAGATAATGTGGGGAATAACATTGATGTAAGGAAAGGATAAAGCTGAGCAGTTAGTGTGAATAAGTACAGTTGAGGTGAGGCAGTAAGAGATGGTGGGGTCTGTGAATGCAAGAGTAAGTGTGAACTGTGTACAGAAGCACTTTCTGATCTGGTCCATTGTTGGACTGAGGAACTGTGTTCCCAGAGTTGCCAGATGATCTGATGTTCCAAGAGCAGACATATATCCAGGTTATAAGGAAATTGTTCTGGGTTTTAAAAGCAAAGTGCCCACTTGAGAGCTAAGTATAACCTCTGTTGTCTTGTCTATGATTGTGATATAAACATTCTTTAAAAATCAGATAACTCAGCAGGCAAAAATATCATGACCTGTAGTGAGATCAGCCTCATGTAGAGCTGGTGGGCAACTCCTCTTGAACAGGATGTGTATGATGCTATATGGCCACATCCTCTAATTATGAAGTAGACCTTTCTGATGAGCACTCAGCATCCTGAAGTCATCTATGAATCCATCCTGAGTCACTCCATTAGCATAAAAAACACTCCAGTAACTTAAGAAATTCCAGGGACCATGTTTGAAGTTCTATTCCAAGAACTGGGCACAAAGATCAGATATATACTTTATTATACCACTTTATGAGATGGAGAAATAACATCACTAAATGGAGGACAGAGCTCAGGGGAACTGGGGACTTTCAAATCTGGACATACAAGTGAAAACAGATATGGCTTTTGACTGAGTTCAGTGGCTCTAGAGAATCAGTATTTAGTCAGTGGTTAAAGGGCTTTGCTGATGGCTCATATGGTAAAGAATCTGCCTACAATGCCAGAGACCAGGGTTCAACTCCTGGGTTGGGAAGATGCCCTAGAGAAAGGAATAACAAGCTGTTCTTGTACCACAGCTCCAAAGACAGATTCCAGCTCTCTGCCTCTCACTAGCGTAAGATTTCACATAAGATGACTTCTAGTCTCTATGGGCTCATTTTTTTGTTGGTTTAGTGTTCTTAACAACAGGCTTTGCCTTAAAGTCTTATTACAAAGATTTAACAAAGATTATCCATGAAATAATCTTAGAACAGCATTTGGTATAGGGTAAGAAAGTAGGAACAGTAGTACTATATCAACCATTAACAATATTGGTTCTGCAGTATTAAGTAACAGTAATAGTACTATCATAACCATTATCATTATCATACTGGAAAAGGCCAACATAGTGGAATATCTGGGAAATAATAATTATGAATTCCCTATGTAATCAAGGAAAACAAGTTGTATTACAAGTGTGTTTTCTAAATTGTGTCATAACTCATTAATGAGTTAATCAATTGAGTGAGTTGCCAGGAGCACTTTTGAGAAGTGTCAAAGAATGAATAGACAACAGCAGAAGACATTGCTTCCTAAAATAACTGTTTCCATCACATGTATGTACATGTATTTATATATATTATACTGAGTCACCATGGAAAACACATTTCTTCTCCTGCACTGTTCTTTCAATGTACTGAACTATGAGCTCTTTGAAGGCAGGATGATGTTTCAATCATCTTTACAGACATCGGTAAATCTATTTCCAATAAAAAAAGACAGATGGGTAGATAAACACAAGTGATTTCTAGATGACTTCATTGAGTGCTGGATATAAACCACTACTTCTGAGGTGTACTGAGAGGAGGCAGAAAAAGAGTTAAGTCCTAGACACCATCTTCCAGGCCTATATGTGTAAACAAATCATCAAAACCGTGTGAATGTGATGCAAGAAAATATCCTTTAGTTTATTTAACAAATATTAGATGAGTCCCTCCTGCATAACTAGCACCATTCTAGGAGCAGAGGGTAGAGTATTGAGCATAGAACTTGTTCAGATGTAACTTAAGTTCTGATGAAGATATAAAATAAACAATCAGATGAATAATATAACATTAGTTGTGATATGTGATGTGGAGGGAAACAAGCAGTGGAAAGGGAAGAGAGATGAGGCTAGGAAAGCCCTCTCAGGAGCTGGTGTTTGAGCACAGACTCAATTGAAATAAAATGTTCATCCACACAGCTCTCCTGGGAAAATGTTATAACCAAAGAAAATAAAAGAGCAAATGTCTAGAGATGGGCCTGTTTCAGAAGACACCTAGAGAAAAACAAAGAGGCCCCTACTGTTGGAGATGAGAGAATGCAGTGTGTGTGTGTGCGCGCACGTGTGTATTCAGCCTCCAAAGTGCTGTGCATGATAATCTAGGCATGTTACCGAACCAAATTTGGGTCTGCTCACCTGTGAATAGTAAAGCTAATCGAGTTAAAGGAATCACAGCATTTGCTGCAGGAACCAAGCAAAGAGAGCAGGCAGTTCATGCTCGAAAGATCCAAACTCACCCACACTGATGGCTTTCAGGGAAGGGGTTTTAAATGCAGTGTAAGGGAGGAGCATTCAGGGTGTGTGATTAGCTCATGCACAATTCTCAGATTGGTTGGCATCAAGGTGACGTTTCAAGCATCATCAACCTGGTTTCAATCAGTCTAGGGTCTCTGGGCTTGTGTCAGCTCTTCCTCTGTTGGGGGACTGGGCCTACTTCCTGTTAAAATGACTTAGGACTGTGTGTCAGGCCTTCATCTATCTTTCAGGGAACCATGAGTTCTGTGAGGCTGGTTTAACATATAAATTGTTACCAGTTCCCCAGAATATTCTTTGTTTCTACATCTACATTTTCTAACCATTAGGCCTTGAGTCAGACTTTTAAGACTCAACATCTGGGAGACTAAAGCCTTTTACTTCAAAGGACAGGGACACAATGTTGTACATAGTTTCTGGCTAAGAGGACAATGAATACTTGGTAAGAAAGGAAGTGTGTGCAAATAATTACTGTTATGTACCAATGATGTGTATTCCCTTGTGGAACCCTCATGGCAGCCACCAGGACAACAATAGTAGCTTAATAATGGGTTGATCACTACCTTCAGCACTTGTGTGTACAAACTCCTTCATAAGAAGCTTGGACACTTGATAGAGAAGGAAGTAGGCTCAGAGATTTGAAGTAATTTGCTGGGTGACTTAACACAGGCAGACTTGGATTTTTTAATGGATAACTGTGTGATCTCACATTGCCATTGGCCCAACATACTACCTCTCTGTTGAGAAAATGTTAGAAATAATTAAGAGGAGTCTGATGTGGGTAGATCTGGGAGGAGAGACCAGGGCTGAAAAGGAAGAACCACTTAAGTTGTTGATGTTCAGTCACCAAGTCGTGTCTGACTCTTTGCAACCCACGGACTATAGCACACCAGGATTCCCTGTCCTTCACTATCTCCAGAAGTTGCTCTAACTCATGTCCATTGAGTCAGGGATATCATCCAACTATCTCATCTTTCAATCTATATTGAGATCGAGAAGCAACAGTTAGAACTGGACATGGAACAAGCAACTGGTTCCAAATCGGGAAAGGAGTACATCAAGGCTGTATATTGTCACCCTGCTTATTTAACTTATATATGCAGAGTACATCATGAGAAATCCTGGGCTGAGTGAAGCACAAGCAAGAATCAAGATTGCCAGGAGAAATATCAATAACCTCAGATATGCAGATGACACCACTTTTACGGCAGAAAGCAAAGAAGAACTAAAGAGCCTCTTGATGAAAATGAAAGAGAGTGAGAAAGTTGGCTTAAAGCTCAACATTCAGAAAACTAAGATCATGGCACCAGTCGCATCACTTCATGGCAAATAGATGGGGAAACAACGGAAACAGTGAGATACTTTATTTTGGGGGATTCAAAATCACTGAAGATGATGACTGCAGCCATGGAATTAAAAAACGCTTGCTCCTTGGAAGAAAAGCTATGACCAACCTAGACAGCATATTAAAAAGCAGAGACATTACATTGCCAACAAAGGTCTGCCTTATCAAAGCTATGGTTTTTCCAGTAGTCATGTATGAATGTGAGACTTGGACTATGAAGAAAGCTGAGTGCTGAAGATTGATGCTTTTGAGCTGTGGTGTTGAAGAAGACTCTTGACAATCCTGGGACTGTAAGGAGATCCAGCCAGTCCCTCCTAAAGGGTATCAGTCCTGAATATTCATTGGAAGGACTGATGCTGAAGCTAAAACTTGGATGGCATTACTGACTCGATGTACATTAGTGTGAGTAAGCTCCAGGAGTTGATGAAGGACAGGGAAGCCTGGTGTGCTGCAGCCCAAGGGGTTGCAAAGAGTCGGACGTGACTGAGTGACTAAACTGAACTGATCTCATCCTCTGCCATCCCCCTTCTCCTCCTGCCCTCAATCTTTCCCAGCATCTGGGTCTTTTCCAATGAGTCAGCTCTCTGCATCAGGTGACCAAAGTATTGGAGTTTCACCTTCAGCATCCATCCTTCTAATGAATATTCAGGGTTGATTTCCTTTAGGATTGACTGTTTGATCTCCTTGTTGTCCAAGGGACCCTCAAGAGTCTTCTCCAGGACCATAGTTCAAAGGCATCAATTCTTCTGCACTCAGCCTTCTTTATGGTTCAAACCTCACATCCATACATGAGTACTGGAAAAAACATAGCTTTGACTACACGGATCTTTTTCAGAAAAGTGATGTCTCTGCTTCTTAATATGCTGTCTGGGTTTGCTATAGCTTTTCTTCCAAGAAGGAAGTATCTTTTAATTTCATGGCTGCCATCACCATCCTCAGTGATTCTTAGACTAAGGTGAGATGGGTGAATAGAGGCCCTAATATAGGAACTGCAGAGCTAGGATATGATGCAGGACCCACTTCAGGTGGGCCCACGGGTAAGGCTGTTTCTGCCTACCCTCTCCTCATTGTCAGATGTCAGTTTCCAGCACATTTATAAAGGCAGCTGCTGGAGCTGTCATGGCCAGAGGGGATTCACAATCAGTGTGCATGCCCTAAAACAAAACAGACAGCTTTTTGGTCAGGAGGAGGGATAAAGTTTAGAAATGAATCCGAAGGACCCAGAGTATTGGATTGAGTTGGTTGCCATGGAGACAGTAGGAAAGAGCCAATTTGTTGCCTTCCTTTCCACATTGCCCTTTCTAGCAGCATGCTATGTGAGGGCAAACTGTCAAAGGTGCTTTCCATCATGATCCCAGGCTACCTCCCAGGTTGGCTCACACCAATGTCTGCTCTGAAGCTTGAGCCTAGTCGGTGAGAAAATGTCCTGGCTGAAGTCAGTGGAAGGTGTTCCTGCCCTGTGCACCTGCCAATGCAGGGGAACTCTTTGCTGCCACAACCCATGCCATATCCCAAAGGATACAGAGGACCAGGACAAGAGTAATGTGGGTACCAGAAGCCTGATCATCACTAAGACAATGTCCTGTGGAAGATGTGTATTCAGTGGGCAATCAAAAATTTAATCTTCCCTGAAAGATTTGTGGCCTTTGCTCTCAACTACTGGCAAGTGATCTCCAGCCCCTTGGAATATGCCTGGCAGTGGTGTCTTTATTTGCCTGGGGCCCTTGAGTCACACTAGATAGCCTAACAATGTGATTTAGGGTGGAACTGGCCACAACAAATAGTAACAATTAGATTTGAGGTAAAGGCTTTGGGTCATATAATATCAGTCAGCCTCTGGAGGAACTGGAAACTAAAATCAATCATGCAGGCAATCACTAAACATGCCCACATGATGGAGCCTTACTAGAGACTCTGGACACTGAGGCTCAGGTGAGCTTCCCTGACTGGCAGTGTTCCATATGTATTGCCACACATCAGTGCCAGTAGCGAAATACCATCCTAACTCCCTGGGGAAGATGACTGAAAACTCCACATTCCACATCCTTCTAGACTCTGCCCTACATGTTTATTTCCTTGGTTTCTTCTCATCTGCATCCTTTCCTTGTAATAAACCATAACCATGAGTGTAACAGCCCTCAGTGAGTTCTGCGAGTCCTTCTAGTATGGAACCTAAGGTTGTTTTGGAGGAACCTCCAAACCGCAATTGGTATCAGAAGTAAGGATGGTCTTTCATGGACTGTTCTTTCTCACACTCACCCAGTGGTGGGTATGGCATGAGATCCATCTTTCCTCTGCTCATGGCTAGCTATGCCATTTCAAGCGCCCACTGGCTCTGTATGTCAGCTTGAACAACTCTAAAATGAACACAGTGTGTAAAAATATGCTGCTTTAAAGGTTAAATTATGCATTGGAATCAGAGATAACCCAAAGAATAAAGGAACAGAATCCAGAAACCATCCACCACTCTTTCCATATTTGCTCTGGTCTTTTCAAACAAGCTAAGCTCACTCCTGACTTCCAAACTCTGAATTTGCTGTTTCCTTCCTGGAAAACATGACCGCATTTCCCCCTGTAGCTGGGTTCTTCCCATCATGTAAATCTCTATTCAAATGTTCTTTTCTTCCAGAGGGTCTTCCCTGACCACATCTAACTTAGCCTTCCACCCAGGCACTTCCTACTTTATCTCCCTGTGTTGCTTTCTTCACTGCAGTCATCACCAGCTGAAATTCTATGATCACATCTTGATTCATGAGTTTAGTGTTCATTTTTCCACCTGGAATTAAACTACAAGAAGAGTAGGTGCAGATAGATCTTGTCCATGGTTATTCTTCCTAGAGCTAATATTAGTACCTGCCATGTAGTACAATGAGTCTTTGCTGACTTAATGTATTTCTTCCTTCAATGGGAGAATAAATCAAAGATTAGAACAAGCAGGAGAGCACCAGCCAGCAAACATCTCCACTGAGGCAGAGGCTAAAACAAGTATATTTCAACAAAAATCTTTCCCTGGGGTGTCCAAATTTCCTCCCCTTTTAGAGAGATTAGAATTTTGTTTGAATTGAGTGAGATGAATGTAAACATGCTCAAGACAAAGTCAAAACTTTGTATGCATGCTGAATGCTCTTACTGTGAAGCCAGTAGCAGTTGATGGAAAATGACTTTGAAGGCCACTGGGATTTGAATGCAAGATTTCCACAGGACTGGAGAAAACATGGAGGCACAAGCAAAATCTGACATGCATCAGGACCCAGGGGAAAGAAGCAGAGACCCCACTGGAGACTGAACCAGATCTACCCGCTAGTGTTGGAGCGTCTCCTGTGGAGGAATGGCTTCTCTGGACAGGGGTCCCTTTCTGCTATACCCCACTCTGACAGAGATTCAAGATGACTTTCACCTCTACCTCAGCAGACGCATCATGAACAGAAAGTAAGTCAAACTTTGGACATGTATGCTTGTGATACACACACACACAAACACACACATATGTTATTGGGAGTTTTTTCTTTTGTTTGTTTTTAATAAACTGACACTTTATAAAGCCAAGGAAAGTGAGCAAGAACCATAAATCCCAACTCAAACAAATGAAAATACAAGGTCAACAAAGACCACAGGAATGGCTTTGGGGCATGTTTTTTCCACCCCCATTTTAGTCACTGTGTTCACCTCCCTCGAATCCTGCCTTCTTGTCTTTAAAATAATCTTATTGATTGGGCATCCATATCTCAACCATTCCCCGCCACCCCCCACCTCAAAAACAATCTCTCCCAGCTTTAAGCCAGAGCATGTGACTTCTCAGCAAAACTTACCTCCCAGCCAGTTACTCGTTTAGGAGTGGCTGCCCAGTTTAAACTGAGTAATAGAACTGGGGAAATGTTACCTAGTGGTTTCTGGGGGAAATGTGTCTTTTCAGAGACTTTCCACGGAGACATGTCATCTCTCTTGATGCGTACCTGGAGTGCAACAGGTCTCAGGAGCTGCTGGCTGCTAAGTTTCAGCCACAAGGGGGAGCCAGGAGATGGTAGAGCAGAAGGAGAGAAAGAAGCCAGGTTCAGGTAACATCACTGAGCAGAGACTCATCTAACCAAGGCCTGAAAGCCCTACAGAAACTTTGCAAGAGTCCATTTCCATTTATACTTATAGAGTTGGCTTGTCTATTTCTTGCAGTCAAGTGCATCTGCATTCTACCTAATGCACCCACCTGGCTCTGGGAGTCAAACTATTAGCCTGGTACCTTTCATTTATTCACTCACTAATTCATTCATTCATTTCACAAGCAGATCACCTACTTTGCACCAATGACTTAATAGGGAAAGAGTCCCCAGTAATACACGGAGCCTAGTCGTTTAACTCAGTCTAGAGATAAATAAAAAAAAATTCTTATTAAAACAAAAAAGGATTCAGGATAGTGAGATAAGTGTTGTAAGGAAGGTAATATAAGATACAGAATGGAACACAAAGGTAAGTACTCCTCTTTACCTTAGTTGGGGGAAGAAATAGTCATAAGGGTCTTGAATACCAAGGAGATATTCTCTCCAGCCAGAAGAAGTACAATGGGGTGCATCAGGTAGAAAAATGAGGATATTTAAGGACTCCAAACTGTGAAATAGCAATAAAAAGCTCAAGGAACTGTGAGCAGTTTGGTATGATTGGGATATTTGTCATTCTTCAGTCTCTCAGGCATGTCCAATTCTTTGTAACCCCATGGACTGCAGCATGCCAGGCTTCCCTGTCCTTCACTATCTCCTGGAGTTTGCTCAAACTCATGTCCATTGAGTCAATGATGCCCTCCAACCATCTCAGATGGCAGTACAGGGATATGAGAAAGAAATATTAGGAAGAAATATTGGGAGACAAAACTGGATGACTGAGGAGGGATGTCTCCATTAGGGAGACAATGAAGGGATTTAGTAGCAGTTTTCCATTAGGATTCTATCAAAGTCATCCTTCCTCGAGAAAGCCCTCCATGATTTTAGACATTTTTCAATAAGCTTTGAAATGCATTCTATTCAGTTTAGTGGTGCACAATGCTGAGGCATGATACTGGGGTCCAAGCTCAGAAAAGTCAGGGACTAGTAGACACTGGTCTACTTTCCCCTCTGGAATAAATGGATGCTCTGTTAAAGGTAGTCAAACTACATACAGGACCCTTAGTAATCTCAAAGTTATCCAACGGCATTTGCTTTGAAATAAGTGAAGGGAATTTCTTCAATTCAGTATTATCATTAAGATTCAAGGGTTTTTTTGTGATGTAATTCCAAGGAGACTTTGACAAGAAGGAATCATTTATTTTATTTGATGTGTTCAATTTTGTGTTCAAATTACATGACACTAATGTCACCTTAGAGATTAGTGCTGGTGTGCATGCTCAGTATCTCAGTTGTGTCTAATCTTTGTAACTCCATGGACTGAAGCCCTACCAAGCTCCTCTGTCCATGGGATTCTGTAGGTAAGAATACTGGAGTAAGTTGCCATTTCCTATTCCAGGGGATTTTCCAACCCAGGGATCAAATCAGTATCTCCTGCATCTCACCATTGGCAGACAGATTCTTTTGCCACTGAGTCATCTGGTAAGTCCCAGAGTTTAATACTGGACAGATTGCTAAATAATTAAATAATTGTTAAAAGATTTGTATTATTATCTTTGACAATTTCTTGATTCTTTTTCTCAGGACTACAAGAGATTAGCAGACCCCCCCAAAAAAATGTGTGTGCCCTCCACTGCAGTCATACTGGTCTGTAAAAGGGCCCCTGAATACCCAATCCCCATTTCTGCCACAGTGCCTTTGCACAAGATGTTTTGTTTCTAAAAATGTCCTGTTTTCTGTCTGCTCCTATGTTTTTGTTCATCAAAGCCATATTCAAGACCCACCTCTTTTCTAAGGTCAAATTGTAAAAAGCACTAGGCTGGCAGTGAGAAGAGCTAGTTGTGTGAAATTTGCAGAGTACATAAGATATTTGAGCCTGTTTCTCTGATTGTAAAATGAAAGCTTTCAACAGATAATTGATGATATAGGTATTAAGAAATTAGCTTATAGATAAGACTTTAACAGATGCTGACATATAGAGATACTACCTCTTTTGGGGGAAATTCACAAACAGGATTTGGAAAGACTTATAGAGATGTAGTATTCCCTGGTAGCTCAGAGGGTAAAGTGTCTGCCTGCAATGCAGGAGACCTGGGTTCGATCCCTGGGTCAGGAAGATCCCCTGGAGAAGGAAATGGCAACCCATTCCAGTACTCTTGCCTGGAAAATCCCATGGACAGAGAAGCCTGGTAGACTACAGTCCATGGGATCGCAAAGAGTCGGACAGGACTGAGTGACTTCACTTTCACTTAAATAGAGATATATACAGAAATAATTACAATAGGAATATACTGTTATCCAATATGAGAGATCATGTTAATGATTCCAAAAATCCACCAAGTTGATACTCTATACTTCTGTAGTCTTATAGTGTTTTTTAACATTTTATACATAGTTCATCATACTGTTCAGATGGGTTAAATTTCTTCCATCAATTCAACTAAACTATAAGTAGATCTTTATAGATTAGATCTTTCAAAGACTTTAGATATTTCAATAGATCTTTCAAAGAAACATATTTGCAATATGCTTTAGAGTTGATAAAAAGTTTCATTTGTGATAGCTAATTAAATCATCACATTAAATCAGTTCTATCCGATATCATACACATAAGTGGAAGAGTCATAGTCCAAGTTGCATTGGTTTTCTTTCTGTGCCCTGATGCTTAGTCCACACACACACACACACACACACATTTCTTTTTAAAACTTTATTAAGAAACAACAATATGAAGAAGCAGAAGCTTACCCAAATTGCCACTCTTTCTTAGTTCAGTTCAGTCACTCATGCATGTCTGACTCTTGGTGGCCCCATGGACTGCAGTAAGCCAGGCTTCCCTGTCCATCACCAACTCCCAGAGCTTACTCAAACTCATGTCAATTGAGTCGGTGAAGCCATCCAATTATCTCATCCTCTATCTTCCCCTTCTCCTCCCGCCTTTAATCTTTCCCAGCATCAGGGTCTTTTCCAATGAGTCAGTTCTTCACATCAGGTGGCCAAAATATTGGAGTTTCAGCCTCAGCATCAGTCCTTCCAATGAATATTCAGGACTGATTTCGTTTAGGATGGACTGGTTGGATCTCCTTGCAGTCCAAGGGACTCTCAACAGTCTTCTTCAACACCCAGTTCAAAAGCATCAAATCTTTGGTGCTCAGCTTTCTTTATACTCCAGCTCTCACATCCATACATGACTACTGGAAAAACCATAGCTTTGCCTAGACAGAACTCTGTTGGAAAAGTAATGTCTCTGCCTTTTAATATGCTGTCTAGCTTGGTCATAGCTTTTCTTCCAAGGAGCAAGTGTCTTTTAATTTCATGGCTGCAGTCACCATCTGCAGTGATTTTGGGCCCAAAAAAATAAAGCCTCTCACTGTTCCCATTGCTTCCCCATTTATTTTCCATGAATTGATGGGACCGAACGCCATGATCTCAGTTTTCTGAATATTTAGTTTTAATCCAGACTTTTCACTTTCTTCTTTCACTTTCATCAAGGCTCTTTAGTTCTTTGCTTTCTGCCATAAGGGTGGTATCATCTGCATATCTGAGGTTATTGATATTTCTCCTGGCAATCTTGATTCTAGCTTGTGCTTCATCCAGCCCAGCATTTTTCATGATGTACTCTGCATATAAGTTAAATAAGCAGGGTGACAATATGCAGCCTTAATATATTCCTTTCCCAACTTGGAGCCAGTGTTTTGTTCCATGTCCAGTTCTAACTGTTGCTTGACCTGCATACAGATTTCTCAGAAGACAGATCAGCTGGTCTGGTATTCCCATCTCTTGAAGAATTTTTCAGTTTATTGTGATCTACTCAGGCAAAGGTTTTGGCATAGTCAATAAAGCAGAATTAGAGCTTTTTCTGGAACTCTCTTGATTTTTCAATGATCCAACAGTTGTTGACAATTTGATCTCTGGTTCCTCTGCCTTTTCTAAATCCAGCTTCCACATTGTTAAGTTGATAGTTCATGTACTGTTGAAGCCTGTCTTGGAGAATTTTGAGCATTACTTTACTAGCGTGTGAGATGAGTGCAATTGTGCAGGAGTTTGAGCATTCTTTGGCATTGCTTATCTTTGGGATTGGAATGAAAACTGACATTTTCCAGTCCTGTGGCCACTGCTGAGTTTTCCAAGTTCGCTGGCATATTGAATGCAACACTTTTACAGCATCATCTTTTACGATTTAAAATAGTTCAACTGGAATTCCATCACCTCCACTAGCTTTGTTTGTAGTGATGTTTCCTAGGGCCAATTTGGGGCCATTCCAGGATGTCTGGCTCTAAGTGAGTGATCACACCATAGTGGTTATCTGGGTCATGAACATCATTTTTGTACAGTTCTTATGTGTTTTTGCCATCTCTTCTTAATGTCTCTGCTTCTATTAGGTCCATACCATCTCTGTCCTTTACTGTGCTCATTTTTTTCAAGAAATATTCCCTTGGTATCTCTAATTTTCTTGAAGAGATCTCTAGTCTTTCCCATTCTATTGTTTTCCTCTATTTCTTTGCACTGATCACTGAGGAAGGCTTTCTTATCTCTCTTTGTTATTCTTTGGAACTCTGTATTCAAATGGGTATATCTTTCCTTTTCTCCTTTGCCTTTTGCATCTTTTATTTTCTCAGCTATTTGTAAGACCTTGTCAGACAACCATTTTGCCTGTTTGCATTTCTTTTTCTTGAGGATGGTCTTGATCCCTGCCTCCTGTACAATGTCATGAACCTCGGTCCATGGTTCTTCAGGCACTCCATCAGATCTAATCCCTGGAATCTATTTATAACTTCTACTGTATAATCATAAGGGATTTGGTTTAGGTCACACCTGAATGAATGGTCTAGTGGTTTTCCCTACTTTCTTCAATTTAAGTCTGAATTTGAACCCTTGTCTACACTACTCTTTTCCATCCCAAATACCCCTACTTCTCCCACATTGCTTGCCTCATCAGAACAAGCATCCCTCTCCTCTCCTGACTACGCCTTGCTAGACATCTGAGCAATGCAACCCATCCCCATCAAGACTTTTCTCTCTTTGCTCTTCCTTCTCAGTGGCTCTTCCCTCCTCTCCCCATTTTGAATGTGTGGCTGTTTATTTGATCAGGATTGTCACAATCTTCATTTTGCTACACTACAATCTTCTCTTGATTTATACTCAAAATTTAGTAAGAAAAAAAAAAAAAGCTTCTTTGAATGAAAAATGTACGTAGGCTCATTTATCCAAACTCAGCAACATTAAGTGGCTACTCTTACCAAGCCTTGAACTGAACATTGAGGCAATAAAAATGAATAAGCCATGGGCTTTGCCCTTGGTAATTTATCATCAAGTCTTGGGAGTCAGACAAGCCCACAGAATTAATTCATCCAAGGAAGTTTTTTTCTTACTAAATTTTGAGTGTAGGTCAGAGAGGATTCTAGTGTAACAAACTGAAGATGGTAACAACCCTGACCAAATACCCAACCACACATTCAAACTGGTCAACTTGCCAATTCCTAGGTGATAGTTTATCCCCAAACATGATTACATGGTGTTTTCTGTCCCTTAAATTGCTTGAAGAACAGGCTAGTTTCTTCAAAGGTATTAGGCTTGTCATCCCATGCTAAGAGTACCTGACCTTCCTTATAAGTGTATAAGCATGTTTTCTCTTTATTCCACCTATATCTTGCAAGTGAAGCAAGTTCCAGGATTTGGCCCACATTCCTCTGTTTAGTTTCATGTACTTTTGAAGATAAAGGGCTCCCTGCCCATGAACAAGGAAGAGAACAGTGCTCCCTTTTTAATTTACTGTCCTGCTTTCCTGCTATCCACCCTCATCAATGAAAACTGTCACAAATTACAATGTGACATAACAACTCCAAGGTATAAGCAATAATTACTCAGTATTTACTAGTACTTAGAGATGCCAGAGTATAACCCCATGTGAGGAAAGGCTATTTCTTTTATTAGTAATGCTCCCCATTTTATGGGTAATAGACCCACCACCAATGTGGTGTAGTGTATGGAGAGCTTTTCCTGCTCAACCCATGTCTTTGTGGCATACACCTAGATATACCAACAATGAAATGGAGCAGGACCCTATGGTCCTTTCCCTCTGCCCCATGTCTTCAATGTGCCTTTTGTCTGTGGAAAAACTTTAGTCAAAGAATAAGTTTAATTAGAGAATTGAAAAAAAAATGCAGAAGCAAAAGTAAACAATCAAACAGGACAAAACAATAATAGGTTAGTCATTAAGCAAAGGCAAGGATATTTGATTCCTTCTCAAGGGTTATAGATAATATTCTGAACTATATTCTTTGCTCTGTTTTGTAGATACTGAAACCCTCACCATGTAGAAGAGTTTAACTACATGTTGACCAAACTGTAGCCATGACATAAGCTGCTATAATTCTAAGAACCGGCCTCAAGGAAGTGGGAACAAACTGACCTAGAACTAAAGATTAATTATACTTGACACAATCAAGATGATCACTACATGATCAATTTCAAGATGACTGTCAGAGCTGGCTGTGCTATTTCTACATGTACACCCCTACCCTCTATCTATGAAAGCTCTGGTCCACTGTTTGTCAGTGGATGGAGTCAGCCCATGCCACTGGTTGCTAGCATCCAAAATAGAGCAAAATTCCCTTTTCACCAACTTTGTCTCTTTATTGACTTTTCAGCAGTGAGCAGCCAGACCCCTACTTTCTGATATAGCAACAACCATTTTAATTGCAGATTACCTTCTAACCAAAGACTAGTAGGTGGCCAACTATTTCATCTCACATATAACAACAGTAGCCATGACAGTGGCTAGAAGAATAAAGATGGAGTATCACAGAAGTATAAAATATTTGAAGGAAAAGAAAGGAAGTGAAGGAAAGGGGAAAAAAAAAAAAAACGGTTTTAAGCCAAAAACTGTCAAACAATGGGAATGAGCCTGAGATGGAAAAAGTTTATTGCACAGAGGGGAAAGCTTGATCAAAGGCCTTGAGGGAGGAAAAATATCACTCTAGGATCTCCCAGACAGCCAGTGGGACCAGAATGAAGTGAACCAGGAGGCAGTGGTGAGGTCAGAGGCTAAAGCCAGGGTTAGGGTTAGGGTTAGGATAGGGGTTATGCTCAGGCTCAGTGTTAGAGTCAGGGTTAAGATCAGGGTTAGGACTTCCCTGGTGCCTCAGATGGTAAAGAATCAGCCTGCAATGTAGGAGTTGTGTTTTTGATCCCTGGAACTGGAAGATCCCCTGGAGAAGGAAATGACAACCCACTCCAGTATTCTTGCCTGGAGAGTTCCATGGACAGAGGAGCCTGGTGGGCTACAGTCCATAGGTATGCAAAGATTTGGACATGACCAAGCGACTAACACTTTCACTTTCAGGGTCAGGGTTAGGGTTACAGTTAGGGTTAGGTTTAGACAGGAGCCAGGGCAATGCTTATGAAGCTAAGCTACGGATTTTGAACTTGACCCAAAGAATTAGAAAGCCATTTAAGGCCTTTGGCTAGGAGATATTATGATCAGATTTCTTTTCAGGAAAGAACTCAAGTCTGTTGCACAAGAAGGTAGATAAGGGGAGTGGTTAGAGGGTATTCAGTTAGAAAACATTACATGAGTTTAGAAGAGGAGGAGAGAAGCTGGAGAAGGATAGGCATTAAGGACAGACTAATGGCACTGCAGATGGTGACTGTAGCCATGAAATTAAAAGAAGCTTACTCCTTAGAAGGAAAGTTATGACCAACAGAGAACGCATATTAAAAAGCAGAGACATTACTTTGCCAACAAAGGTCCATCTAGTCAAGGTTATGGTTTTTCCAGTAGTCATATATGGATGTGAGAGTTGGATGATAAAGAAAGCTGAGTGCTGAAGAATTGATGCTTTTGAACTGTGCTGGTGAAGAAGACTCTTGAGAGTCCCTTGGACTGCAAGGAGATCCAACCAGTCCCTCCTAAAGAAGATCAGTCCTGAATGTTCATTGGAAGGACTGATGTTCAAGCTGAAACTCCAATACTTTGGCCACCTGATGTGAAGAGCTGACTCACTGGAAAAGACCCTGATGCTGGGAAAGATTGAAGGCAGGAGGAGAAGAGGATGACAGAGGATGAGATGTTTGGATGACATCACCAACTCAATGGACATGAGTTTGGGTAAACTCTGGGAACTGGTGAGGAACAGGGAGGCCTGACATGCTGCAGTCTATGTGGTCACAAAGAGTCAGACATGACTGAGTGACTGAAATGAACTGAACTGAACTGAATGCCACTTACAGAATGCCACTTACATTCTATCTGAAGTCCAGCCTGCACTATTTCCCATTGATCACCATCAAGTGTCTACAGGGAATCCCTGAGCTGTTCTAAAAACACACATATTTGCAGAGAACCTGGACAAAACCAGAAGGACAGCTGGGGTCTATAAGAATGGATAAAACCCATGGGCAAACTGAGGCACAAATTAGATGAGTATAAGCATGTTAACTCTTTGGTGCTGGGCTGAAATATAGAAGTACAGGTTTAGCAAATACTAGTTGGCATTGCTTCATTCTGCTCCCTGTCTTCTATGATCTGCACCACAGCTCTGAACTCCATGTAAAGAAAGGTGAAGCCCCTGTGTCTCTATATCTCCAGCACTGGGCATGGTCTTTGGTATATATCAGGTTATCAGTAAGTCCTTGTTGACTAGATGAATAAGCTGGATTAAAACCCTTGTCGAGTTAAGAATCTTGGCTTAAGAACCTTGCTTCCTTTTTGCATTCTATGAGCTCCAGGGCAACCAGAATCAAATCCAAAAAAAAAAAAAAAATGTCTATTAAAGGCTATCTAGTAACTTCTGAAAGGCAAGGCTTGTCCCTGCTCAGCTTGGGAAAACTGAAGAGGGGCTTCCCACAGGAGAACATAGCAAAAGACTGGGTTCTTGACCAGGTCAGGTGAGGACAGGCTGGCCTTCGACAACAGGTCTGGTATGGAAGAGGTGCAAAGAACAAGGAAGGCCGTGCACAGCCCTGAGTCTGTAGGACAATCAGGTGGAAGGGTAATGAGGTGGAAGCTTAACAAGCTGAGAGCAGAGTAGGATATGTGGTGGGGGATGGGATCAACAGGGGTGCAGAACTGAGACCATGACAGCTAGCAGGGTGGACCTGCCCCAACATGTGGTGACCGTGGTGCCAGGCAGAGCAGGCTTACAGCCTGAAGAATCACACAGGGCAGGTCTGGGTGCAGGGCTGAAGTGTCCTTTTCAGAAGAAGGATCCAGCTCCCATCACTGGGGTGCAGGCCTCTGGGACTGGCTACCAAAGTGCAGTGAGATACGTAGAGAAACTTCTCAGCCTCCTAGGAGCTCACTTTTTCTGTTTGCACACTCTGATCCAAAAAACTGTAACTCTGCCAAGAGAGACAGCAAATATGAATGATTTACAAACCTTTGACATCTTATTCCTTTGTGAATTTAGTGGAAATTCTTAAGTGAAATTTGTTTTCACACATCACTAAACTATGGATAGAAGCTGAAGAAGTACCCAGGAAAGGTGCCATCAATCATATCAGGATGCTCTGAGAGAAGCAGCCAGTCTAGAGGACCAGGGATGTGAGAAGTTTCAGAGCAGGGAGGTGTAGTCAGAAAGAAGCCTAAGAAACTCTTCTCTATCCTAGAAAATGTTCAAGTCCTTCCCATCACAGGCTAAGGACTGGGGAAATGAGACAGGGAGGAAGACTCAGGGTTACCGCTTTTGGAAGGCAGCAACCTCTGGCGGACATGAAGCAGGCTCTGAGGTCAGACTAGCAGAGGTCAAGCCACTGTGGAATCAGCCCAGGCATTCCTAACATCATGACCCTCAGGTCACCTTTTCTGTAAAGTGTTGGAAACCATTAGCACTTTGTTTGGCAAGATGATTTGAATATGAAATGAAATAAAATATGTAAATTAACTGACATGGTATCTGGTCCACTTGAGATGTTCCTGAGGTTCATACCCATAAAACATTTAATGATCACCTATTATTTACCAGGTAGTGTTCTGAGTATGAAGAAGGTCACAGCAAAACAAAATCCCTGTCCTCATGAAACTTCCCTGATGACTCAGTGGGTAAAGAATCCGCCTGCAATGCAAGAGACACAGGAGACGCAGGTTTGATCCCTGGGTTGAGAAGATCCCCTGGAGGAGGAAATGACAGCTCATTCCAGTATTCTTGCCTGAGAATCCCATGGACAGAGGAGCCTGATGTGCTACAGTCCAAAGGGTTGCAGAGAGTCAGACATGACTGAGCACACACACACCAACACATGAAGCTTATATCTGAGAGAGGATGACAACAACAACAAATCAGTTAGAGGGAGGGAGCGATAAATTCCATAAAAGTTTAAAGTGATGTAAACATGCTTATATAGGATGGTCGGGAAGCAATCAAGTTTGAGCAAATATTTGAATAAAGATGAGGGAGGGAAACATTCCCAGAGCTAAAGGAAGAACGTTTGAGGCAAAGACCACTGTGCACACACATGCTGAAACAGGATACTCTTGGAGTGTTCAAGCAGCTCTGCTGAAGCTCTTTTCCTTCTTATTCCTTCAGGGCAATTCAGCACATGACACCTGTGGACCAGTGTCCTGAAGCCAGGTCCATCAACCCTCCTGGAAAGATGCTCTCTCTATCTGCAAGCAGAACATTTACCTCCTTCAGAGAGGCAGCCTGCTGTCAGAGAACTATTGTGTTTCCAAGACTAAAGACTGGCAGTAGGCAGGCACCCTCAACCCAGGCTCGACCCAGGCTTCTGGTTATCACAGCTGCTCAGGATGCCTTCTGGGGCACACATCTTGGGAGGGAAGGTGATTATCCATAAGAAGCAAATGTGAGATGGAAGATGGAGAAAGAGTGGGGAAGGTAGCAAAGAAGTCCACAGACACACCCCTTCGAGGCTCCTCTCCCCAGTGTTTAATGGAAAAAGCAGACGGGAGCTGAGGAATATTTTTCTTTTGCATTGTTGGCTTCAGAAAGCTAAAAAAGAATCTGCCACCTGTGATTCTAGCCCAGCTTGCAAAACATTTTGTTATTTTAGCTCTGAGTCTGTAGTTAGCAGATTGTCAGTTTGGCCTCACAGCGATGCAGCAGCCAAAAAAGATTAGACATTTTAATTTCCTGAGCAGGTGCGAGTATCAGGATTGATTTTAGAATCCCAGTGAAAAATGAAATGGAAATGGAGAAGGAAACCGAGATTGGTGCTGTGTGCTTGTCTGTGGTGGAGTGAGATGGGATGGGTGGATGATGGGGAGATAAAGCAAAACCAAGGATAATCTAAGCATGTAAGAGAAGAAACACAAGAAATGGCAGAGGGAGGCAGCAGAGGGGGTCAGAGGTTACAGGAAAAAGCTATTTTCCTGCTTTGCCCCCCTGCTCAGCACAGTCTCATGCAGAATCAAGGCCATCACCAACCCAAAGAGTGCCTTTGCAAAAGTGGGAAGAGGTGCTTCTTCCCCAGCAGATATGGCCACTGCTCTGACTGCCTGTCTTGGTAAACTGAGTGTGGGCTGCATTTCATCCCCATGTATGCTCTGCTGTGCAGATCACAAATTACACTTTTACCAGAAGATCCAGTTCATACTATAAAATGGATTTTAAGTAAAGCAGCAGGACTCCGGAGTGTTGAGAAAGACATGTTCTGTCATGAAAAACAAGGGATCTGTGAATGGCGAGGAAGGTGGGAGGAAGCAACAGTTAAAATGACTCAGCGCTACAGACTTGACTCTTAGAATGTCAGATGGCTCAAGCACCACGGCCAAAGAAAGGAGTCAATCAATTTCCCAGAATGGAGGTAATAAGATGGTAGAAAGAGTCAGAAGAGGCTGTCCAAGCCACACACCTCCTCCCCTCCATGCTCCTGATCAACTTGCCACAACCCTTTCAGCTTCACAGGGTCAATATATGAATAAATGTATTTCTGAGTGCACAGATCCCAGCCCATCCCAGGTTTCTACTAATGCAGGAAAGGAAGGAATGTGGAGATCCTGTAATGACTGTTGTATATATGCCTGAAGTCTCCACTTGCACTAATTTATTCAACAGGGACTTTTTCTGCATTCACCAGGCACTAAGTCAGACTTTATTTTGGGGGGCTTCAAAATCACTGCAGATGGTGATTGCAGCCATGAAATTAAAAAATGCTTACTCCTTGGAAGAAAAGTTATGACCAACCTAGATAGCATATTCAAAAGCAGAGACATTACTTTGCCGACTAAGATCCGTCTAGTCAAGGCAATGGTTTTTCCAGTAGTCATGCATGGATGTGAGAGTTGGACTATGAAGAAGGCTGAGCACCAAAGAATTGATGCATTTGAAGTGTGGTGTTGGAGAAGACTCTTGAGAGTCCCTTGGACTGCAAGAAGATCCAACCAGTCCATTCTGAAGGAGATCAGCCCTGGGATTTCTTTGGAAGGAATGATGCTAAAGCTGAAGCTCCAGTACTGTGGCCACCTCATGCAAAGAGTTGACTCATTGGAAAAGACTTTGATGCTGGGAGGGATTGAGGGCAGGAGAAGAAGGGGACAACCGAGGATGAGATGGCTGGATGGCATCACTGACTCGATGGATGTGATTTGAGTGAACTCCGGGAGTTGATGATGGACAGGGAGGCCTGGCGTGCTGCGATTCATGGGGTCGCAAAGAGTCGGACACGACTGAGCGACTGAACTGAACTGAAGCATTCCGCTAAGGGCTGATCATGTAACACCACCAAGAACATCGCGGTCCCTTTAGTCAGGTGACTGGCGTTGTGATTACCCAAGGTAAAGGCAGTACGTGAAATGACGAAGAGTACAGACTGACATGGTAATAATAATAATAATGGTTCCTGCTCATGTAATTGTTTAATGTCTAAATTTGATAATATCGGCAATTTAACACAACACGGCTCAGAGCAGTTTTGTATGACACTCAGTACCTCTCCAAACTTCTCCATCCTCAACTCTAGAGATGAGAAGAAACATCTAGTTTCAGATGTATGGACTGGAAAAGTGTTACTCTCACTATTCCAATAAGAAACGGGGTTTAAAAAAAAAAAAAAACCCTTTTGCTTATTTTCTTGAACTCATTAGATAACTGAGATCATAGGGCAAAACACTGAGACTTTTGAGAGAGAGCCACATACAAAAAAGAGAAAAAGGTCCCAACAAAGTATGACTAAATGCCAGTAAGAATATTCAGCAAGAAAATGTCGAGAATTACTAAGATCTAAATATGAACTAGTGTGAGAGGGTGAATTCCCCGCAGCACAGACATAAGGAGGTCGAGACTTCTAGAAGACTTCTCTTTCAGGACCCCACAGGGTACTCACGTGTTAGATTAGAGAGAATCCTGAGAATGCCCCGTCATAAAGCTGTTTGGAGGTGCTGGACAGCAGGCACTTCTCAGGTCTGTTCACATCCATTTTCCAATCCTCCCTACAGAACAGGAATCTTAATCTGCAAGTGTTAATTGCTCAGTTGTGTCCAACTCTTTGCGACTCTATGAAGTAGCTCACCAGGCTCCTCTGTCCATGGAATTCTGCAGGCAAGAATACTGAAGTGGGTTGCCAGTTTCTTCTTCAGGGGATGTTCCTGACCCAGGGACCAAACTTGGGTTCCTTCTTTACCACTGAGCCCTGAGGGAAAGCCCAACTAGTCTACAAGAGAAAAAGGCAACAAAAAGCAGTATCCTAAGGACACTGGAGAAAACCTACTACAGCGGAGGAAGGGAATAGAAAAACCAATCTACCATGGAAGAGGGGCACTGATCCGTGCTATACCCACTGTTAGGCCCGAAAAAGGACATCTACACACAAACAAAAATTAAACCTACACTTAACTTTATATGTAATGGTGAAGGATTGAATTATTTTCTCCTAAAATAGGAAATAAATAAAGGATGTATGCTCTCACTATTTTTATTCAACATTGTATCAAAGGCATCAAGAAACAAAAGGCATACAGATAACAAAAGAAGAAAAAAGTTTCTTGGGACAGATTACAAAGCTTTTTATGTAGAAATTTCCCAAGAATTTATATACAATTAATAAATGAGTTTGCCAAGTTCCCAAAAAATAGAATCAGTGTGCCAATATTCTAAAATGATTCTACATATAATTGAAACATGAATCTATAATTTGTATGGCCAAAGGACCTAGAATAACCAGAAGCTATTCTTTAAAAAGAACAGACAATACCCATGTTAGTTTCAGTCCAGTTCAGTCGCTTAGTCATGTCCGACTTCTGTGACCTCATGAATCGCAGCACACCAAGCCTCCCTGTTCATCACCAACTCCTGAAGTTCACTCAAACTCATGTCCATCAAATCGGTGATGACATCCAGCCATCTCATCCTCTGTTACCCCTTCTCCTCCTGCCCCCAATCCCTCCCAGCATCATGGTCTTTTCCAGTGAGTCAGCTCTTCACATCAGGTGGCCAAAGTATTGGAGTTTCAGCTTCAGCATCAGTCCTTCCAATGAACACCCAGGGCTGGTCTCCTTTAGGATGAACTGGTTGGATCTCCTTGCAGTCCAAGGGAGTCTCAAGAGTCTTCTGCAACACCACAGTTCAAAGGCATCAGTTCTTCAGTGCTCAGATTTCTTCATAATCCAACTCTCACATTCATACATGACCACTGAAAAACCACAGCCTTGACTAAATGGACCTTTGTTGGCAAAGTAATGTCTCTGATTTTTAATATGCTGTCTAGCTTGGTCATAACTTTTCTTCCAAGGAGTAAGCGTCTTTTAATTTCATGGCTGTAATCACTATCTGTAGCAATTTTGGAGCCCCCCAAAATAAAGTCTGACACTGTTTCCATTGTTTCCCCATCTATTTCCCATGAAGTGATGGGACCAAATACCATGATCTTAGTTTTCTGAATGTTGAGCTTTAAGCCAACTTTTTCACTCTCCTCTTTCACTTTCAAGAGGCTTTTTAGTTCCTCTTCACTTTCTGCCATAAGGGTAGTGTCATTTGCATATCTGAGGTTATTGATATTTCTCCCAGCAATCTTGATTCCAGTTTATGCTTCTTCCAGCCCAGCATTTCTCACGATGTATTCTGCATATAACTTAAATAAGCAGGGTGACAATATACAGCCTTGACATACTCCTTTTCCTATTTGGAAACCAGTCTGTTGTTCCATGTCCAGTTCTAACTGTTGCTTCCTGACCTGCACATAGGTTTCTCAAGAAGCAGGTCAGGTGGTCTGGTATTCCCATCTCATTCAGAATTTTCCACAGTTTATTGTGATCCATATAGTCAAAGTCTTTGGCATAGTCGATAAAGCAGAAATAGATGTTTTTCTGCAACTCTCTTGCTTTTTTGATGATCCAGGAGATGTTGGCTATTTGATCTCTGGTTCTTCTGCCTTTTCTAAAACCAACTTGAACATCGGGAAGTTGACAGTTCCTGTATTGCTGAAGCTTGGCTTGGAGAATTTTGAGCATTACTTCACTAACGTGTGAGATGAGTGCAATTGTGTGGTAGTTTGTACATTCTTTGGCATTGCCTGTCTTTGGCACTGGAATGAAAACTGACCATTTCCAGTCCTGGGGCCACTGCTGAGTTTTTCAAAATTGCTGGCATATTGAATGCAGCATTTTCACAGCATCATCTTTCAAGATTTGAAATAGCTCAGCTGGAATTCCATCACCTCATTAGCTTTGTTCATAGTGATGCTTTCTAAGGCCCACTTGACTTCATATTCCAGGATGTCTGGCTCTAGGTGAATGATCACACCATCATGATTATCTGGGTTGTGAAAATCTTTTTTGTACAGTTCTTCTGTGTATTCTTGCCACCTCTTCTTAATATCTTCGGCTTCTGTTAGGTCCATACCATTTCTGTCCTTTATCGAGCCCATCTTTGCATGAAATGTTCCCTTGGTATCTCTAATTTTCTTGAAGAGATCTCTAGCCTTTCCCATTCTGTTATTTTCCTCTATTTCTTTGCATTGATCGCTGAGGAAGGCTTTCTTATCTCTCCTTGCTATTCTTTGGAACTCATCTATACTATAATGCGACAATGATAAAGACCCTGTTTCCTAGAAAAAGAACAGAAGTGAGTGCTCAGAAACTGATTCATACTTCTATTGCTAACTGATTTTTAAATGTATTTGTATTTATTTACTTCTTGGCTGTGCCTTACACATGTGGGATCTTAGTTCCCTGATCAGGGATGGAACCCACTCTCCCTGCAATGGATGTGTGGATTTTTAATCTCTGGACTACCAGAGAAATTCTTGTTAATTGATTTTTGACAAAGATGCAAAGAAAATTTAGTGACGAAAGGATAATATTTTCAACAAATGGTGCTAAAACAAGTGGATATCCAAATCAAAAAAGTAAAAGAGAATGAAACCTTGATTCATATTTTACATCCTGTACGAAAGTTATCTCAGAATGTATCAGACCTAAATGTAAAACATAAAACTAAAAAATTCTAAAACAAAATGTAGGAGACAATCTTCATGGCCTTGAGATAGGAAAGTATCATCAGATACCATGCCAAAAGCATTACTGAGTAAGAAATAATAAATATAATTTCATCAAAATGAAGAATTTTTGGTGTTTGAAAAACACATTTCAGTTCAGTTCAGTTGCTAAGTCATGTCTGACTCTTTGAGACCCCATGAACTGCAGCAGGCCAGGCTTCCTTGTCCTTCACTATCTCCCAGATTTGCTCAAACTTGTGTCCATTGAGTTGGTGATGCTATCCAACCATCTCATCCTCTGTGGCACCCTTCTCCTGCCCTCAATATTTTCCAGCATCAGGGTCTTTTCCAATTAGTCAACTCTTCACATCAGCTGGCCAAAGTATTAGACTTTCAGCATCAGTCTTTCTAAGGAATATTCAGGGTTTATTTCATTTAGGCTTGACTGATTTGATCCCTTTGCTGTCCAAGGGACTGTCAAGAGTCTTCTCCAAAACCACAGTTCAAAAGAATCAGTTCTTCGACACTCAGCCTTCTTTATGGTCCAGCTATCACATCTGAACATGACTACTACAAATACCATAGCTTTGAATATACTGACCTTTGACTGGCAAGGTGATGTCTTTGCTTCTTATTAATGTTGTCTAGGTTCGTCATAGCTTTTCTTCCAAGGAGCAAGCGTCTTTCAATTTCATGATTGCAGTCACCATCCATAGTGATTTTGGAGCCCACGAAAATTAACTCTGTCATTGTTTCCATTTTTTCCCAATCTATTTGCCACAAAGTGATGGAACTGGATGCCATAATCTTCATCTTTTGAATGCTGAGTTTTAAACCAGCGTTTTCACTCTTCTCTTTCACTTTCATCAAGAAGCTCTTTCACTTCTCTTTCCTTTCTGCCACAGGGCTGTGTCATCTGCATATCTGAGGTTAGTGATATTTCTCCTGGCTACCTTGATTCATGGTAAGAAATGCTGGGCTGGATGAAGCAAAAGCTGGAATCAAGATTGCTGGGAGAAATATAAATAACCTCAGATATGCAGATGACACTACCCTTATGGCAGAAAGTGAAGAGGAACTAAAAAGCCTCTTGATGAAAGTGAAAGAGGAAAGTGAAAAAGTTGGCTTCAAACTCAACATTCAGAAAACGAAGATCATGGCATCTGGTCCCATCACTTCATGGGAAATAGATGGGGAAACAGTGGAAACAGTGTCAGACTTTATTTTTGGGGGCTCCAAAATCACTGCAGATGGTGACTGCAGCTAGAAATTAGAAGACGCTTACTCCTTGGAGGGAAAGTTATGACCAAGCTAGACAGCATATTAAAAATCAGAGACATTACTTTGCCAACAAAGATCCATCTAGTCAAGGCTATGGTTTTTCCAGTGGTCATGTATGGATGTGAGATTTGGATGATAAAGAAAGCTGAGTGCGAAAGAATTGATGTTTTTGAACTGTGGTGTTGCAGAAAACTCTTGAGACTCCCTTGGACTGCAAGGAGATCCAACCATTCCATCCTAAAGGAGATCAGCCCTGGGTGTTCATTGGAAGGACTGATGTTGACGTTGAAACTCCAATGCTTTGGCCACCTGATGCAAAGAGCTGACTCACTTGAAAAGACCCTGATGCTGGGAAAGATTGAGGGCAGGAAGAGAAGGGGTAACAGAGGATGAGATGGTTGGATGGCATCACTGACTCAATGGACACGGGTTTGGGTGGACTCAGGGAATTAGTGATAGACAGGGAGGCCTGGCATGCTCCAGTTCATGGGATCACAAAGAGTCAGACACGACTGAGCGACTGAACTGAAGGGATATTATCATGCAAAAATGGGCAGATGGTATGGACATAACAGAAGCAGAAGATATTAATAAAAAGTAGCAAGAATACACACAAGAACTATACAAAAAAAGACCTTACTAACTCAAATAATCATGATGCTGTGATCACTCACCTAGAGTCAGACATCTTGGAGTGTGAAGTCAGGTGGGATTTAGGAAGCATCACTACAAACAAAGCTAATGGAGGAGATAAAATTTCAGCTGAGCAATACCTAAAAGATGATTTTCTTATAGTGCTGCACTCAATATACCAACAAATTTGCAAAACTCAGCAGTGGCCACAGGACTGGAAAAGGTCAGTTTTCATTCCAATTCCAAAGGAGGGCAATGCCAAAGAATGTTCAAACTATCACACAGTTGTACTCATTGCTAGTTAATCTACATGCTAGCAAAGTAATCCCTAGAATTCTCTAAGCTAGGCTTCAACAGTATATGAACCATGAATGCTAGATGTTCAAGCTGGATTTAGAAAAGGCAGAGGAACCAGAAATCAAATTGCCAACATGTCCTGGATCATCAAAAAAGCAAGAGAGTTGCAGAAAAACATCTATTTCTGCTTTATTGACTATGCCAAAGCCTTTGACTGTGTGGACCACATCAAACTGTAGAAAATTCTTAAAGAGAAGGGAATAACTGACCACCTTACCTACCTCCTGAGAAATCTATATGCAGGTCAAGAAACAACAGTTAGAACTGGACTTGAAACAACAGACTGGTTCAAAGTAGAGAAAAGGAGTACATCAAGGCCGTATGTTGTCACCCTGCTTATTGAACTTATATGCAGAGTACATCACGCAAAATGCCAAGCTGGATAAAGTATAAGCTGAAATCAAGATTGCTGGGAGAAATATCAATAACCTCAGATATGTAGATGACACCATCCTTATGGCAGAAACAGAAGAAAAACTAAAGAGCCTCTTGATGAAGATGAAAGAGGAGAGTAAGAAATTTTGTTTAAAACTCAACATTTAGAAAACTAAGATCATGGCATTTGATCCCATCACTTCATGGCAAATAGATGAGGAAACAATGGAAACAGTGTCAGACTTTATTTTTGGGGGCTCCAAAATCACTTCAGATGGCAACTGTAGCCATGAAATTAAAAGACACTTACTCTTTGGGAGTAAAGCTATGAGAAACCTAGATAGCATATTTAAAAGCAAAAACATCACTTTGCTGATAAATATCTGTATAGTCAAAGCTATAGTGTTGTGTGGATGTGAGAGATAGACCATAAAGAAGGCTGAGTGGAGAAGAATTGATGTCTTTAAACTGTGGTCCTGGAGAAGATTCTTGAGAGTCCTTTGGACAGCAAGGAGACCAAACCAGTCAACCCTATAGGAAATCAGTCCTGATTATTCACTGGAAAGACTTGATGCTGAAGTTGAAGCTCCAGTACCTTGGTCACCTGATGCAAAGAGCTGACTCACTGGAAAAGACCCTCATGCTGCGAAAGATTGAGGGCAGGGGAGAACGGATGGCAGAGGATGAGCTGGTTGGATGGCATCACTGAATCAGTGGGCATGAGTTTAGCAAAGCTCCAGGAGATGGTGAAGGACAGGGTAGCTTGGCATGCTGGAGATCATGGGGTCAACAAAGAGTTGGACATGACTGAGCAACTAAGCACAGCACAGCAGGAAGATCCTATTATGGTTTTTCTTAATTCTTTTGGTAATGTCATCCAACCATCTTATCCTCTGTCATCCCCTTCTCCTGCTGCCTTCAATCTTTCCCAGCATCAGGGTTTTTTCCAATGGTCAGCTCTTTGCAACATGTGGCCAAAATATTGGAGCTTCAGCATCAGTCTTTCCAATGAGTAGTCCAGGTTGTTTTCTTTGGGGATTGACTGGTTTGATCTCCTAGCAGTCCAAGGGACTCTCAAGAGTCTTCTCCAGCACCACAATTTGAAATCATCAACTCTTTGGTGTTCAGATGGTCCCACTCTTACATCTGTATGTCTGTGTATCTGTGGACTCTGGTTTAGCCCCTGGTCTAGGAACTAAGATCCCACAAGCAATGTGGCACAGCCAAGAAAAGAATGTGAACTAAAACTATAGTGAAATACCACTAAACAGCTATTAGGATGTCCAAAAAAAACATATACTGTGGCAGAATAATGCCCCAAAGGGATGGTCCACATCCTAATCCCTCAAAGCTGGGAATATGTTATGCTACTTGGCATGTGGCTTTGCAATTTTTCTGCTATGGAGGCAGAGCATGATTCCTTGTCCCTTGACTTTGGTTTCAACCTTGTGACTTGCTTCATTTAATAGAATGTTAGCTCACATGATGTGGTCCAAAGCTTGAGAAGCATGTTTGTGACTTTCTTGCTCTCTTTCATCTTTGACATCACCATGATAAAAATGTGCTCATCTCTAGAAAGGGTAATAGACTCAGAGCAGTGCCCAACCTAAATTAGCCAATTCACAAATTCATGAGGACAAATGTTTGCTTTAAATCACTTAGTGTTTGGGTAGTTTGTTGCACAGCTATTTGTAACTTTCCATAAAGATGGGCAGGTAAGGCTTTCTGAAGATGTAAGATGTGCTGTGGAACATAATACATTATGGTTGAACCAGAAATAATACATATACTGGAATTCTGGTTCTTTGACAATAAACAATCTTTTAAAACTCTCTTGACCTTTGTTTATTTGCCTATTAAAATGAATATTATCTTGAACTATGAGTATTATTTGTGATGCAGTATATTTAGAGCAAAGTGGGATCTTATAACTGGAATGTATAATCTTATATTGGCAGGATGAAAAGAAAAAGAAAGGCCTTTGGATTCTATTAATACTATTAATAGATAAAGGAAAGAATGGGAAACTTGGCATTTATTGACTTAACTTCAAACTGGATTTCTAACTGACTCCCAATGCAATGTCAGAACAAATCTTTGCTAATATAGGGTAATGTGAAATCATTTTGTGCATCAATCATGTTGAAAAATAAGATATCAAAGCAAGTGCAGATCAAGTGTGGCAGGCCCTCCCATGGAGCTGAAGGTATTGACTTGGAGCCACTGCCTGATAGTACCCCACCTTGCTTTTGATTCTAAAACTCCATGAAGCATTTTGAAAACACTAGCTTTGCTTAGTGATGCATTTTCCAAAATGTTATCCATGGAACAAACCTTCTTTAGAACATTATGTATTTCATGGGGAAAAAAATTAGTTCCATAATCAAAGTGGTTTCTAATGCTACATTTTTAATAACTTTATTTACTTATTTTTGGCTGTGCTGGGTCTTCAATGCTGCATGAGCTTTTTTGCTGGTTGTGGCAAACTGGGGCTACTCTCTAGTTACAGTGCTCAGGCTTCTCATTGCACTGGCTTCTCATGTTGTGGAGCAAGGGCTCTAGGGTGTACGGCCTTCAGTAGTTGCAACATGTGGGCTCAGTAGTTGCAGCTATTGGGCTCTAGAGCACAGGCTCAATAGTTGAGGCTCACAGGCTTAGTTGCCATGTGGCCTGTGAGATCTTTCCAGACCAGGGATCAAATATATGTCCCTACATTAATAGGTGGATTCTTTACCACTGAACCACCAGAAAGCCCTTAAAGTGACTTTAAAATGTGTGAGCTAAAAAGTTAACTTTAATATATTTATAAATTTGATATACTCCAGAAGAACAGGATAAAGATGAAAGTTGTATACAGCATGCAACATTTCCCATACTTACTTACTAGGAAAGTATTTTTTCTAAGCTGATTTTTCTCAATAACCATAAAGCAGAAAGACATTCTTACAAGATAAATTTAATAGTCTAAGTTATTAGTGCCCAAAGAGAAATCATGAGAAATCTGATGATGATTAAGTAGGGTCGTTAATAACTTTGAGTACAATAATGTCTATAATTTATTGGTCATCTCTAAGGTTCCAGACAGGCTAAGAAACTTTATATATAGATATATTATTCCATGTATTCCTCCCATGACAACTCCAAGAAGTTGAAATTATTATCACTATTTTACACATAAGGAAATTCAGATGGAGTGTTTATGAAATTCTCCTAAGGTTATACTTAGTAAAAGGAAAAGAGCAGGCTATAGCAATTTCATTAACAGTTTCTCCACTCATTGAGTCTCAAGGTTGGATCTCTAACCTCACTACAGTTAAATTCAGTTCAGTTCAGTCTCTCAGTTGTGCCCAATCCTTTGCGACCTCATGGACCTTAGCACACCAGGCCTCCCTGTCCATCGCCAACTCCCAGAGTTTACCCAAGCTCATGTCCATTGAGTCGGTGATGCCATAAAAACATCTCATCCTCTATTGTCCCTTTCTCCTCCTGCCTTCAATGTTTCCCAGCATCTGGGTCTTTTCCAGTGAGTCAGTTTTTCACATCAGGTAGCCAAGGTATTGGAGGTTCAGCATGAGTTCTTACAATGAATATTCAGGACTGACTTCCTTTAGGATGGACTGGTTGGATCTCCTTGCAGTCCAAGGGACTCTCAAGAGTCTTCTCCAACACCAACATCACAGTTCAAAAGCTTCAGTGCTCAGTTTTCTTTATGGCCCAACTCTCACATCCAACATGACTACTGGAAAAAACTATAGCTTTGACTAGACGGACCTTTATTGACCAAGTAATGTCTCTGCTTTTAAATATGCTATCTAGATTGGTCATAACTTTTCTTCCAAGGAGCAAGTGTCTTTTAATTTTATGGCTGCAGTCACCATTGGCAGTGATTTTGGAGCCCAAGAAAATAAAGTCTGTCACTATTTCCATTGTTTCCCCATCTATTTCCCATGAAGTGATGGGACCAGATGCCATGATCTTCGTTTTCTAAATGTTGAGTTTTAAGCCAACTTTTTCACTCTCCTCTTTCACTTTCATCAAGAGGCTCTTTAGTTCTTCTTTGCTTTCTGCCATAAGGGTGGTGTCATCTGTGTATCTGAAGTTATTGATATTTCTCCCAACAATTTTGATTCCAGCTTGTGCTTCATCCAGTGCAGCATTTTTCATGATGTATCTGCATGTAAGTTAAATAAGCAGGGTGACAATATACAGCCTTGATGTCCTCCTTTTCCTATTTGGAACCAGTCTATTGTTCCATGTCCAGCTGTAACTGTTGCTTCCTGACCTGCATACAGACTTCTTAAGAAGCAGGTCAGATGGTCTGATATTCTCATCTCTTGAGAATTTTCCACAGTTTGTTGTGGTTCACACAGTCAAAGAGTTTGGCATAGTCAATAAAGCAGAAGTAAATATTTTTCTGGAACTTTCTTGTTTTTGATGATCCAGTGGATGTTGGCATTTTGATCTCTGATTCCTGTGCCTTTTCTAAAACCAGCTTGAACATATGGAAGTTCATGGTTCATGTACTATTGAAGCCTGGCTTGGAGAATTTTGAGCATTACTTCACTAATGTGTGAGATGATTGCAATTGTGCAGTAGTTTGAGCATTTTTAGCATTGCTTTCTTTGGTATTGGAATGAAAACCAACCATTTCCAGTCCTGTGGCCACTGCTGAGTTTTCCAAGTTTGCTGGCATATTGAGTGCAACACTTTCACAGCATTATCTTTTAGGATTTGAAATAGCTCAACTGGAATCCATCACCTCCACTAGCTTTGTTCGTAGTGATGCTTCCTAAGGCCCACTTGACTTCACATTCCAGGATGTCTGGCTCTAGGTTGGTGATAACATCAACGTGAGTATCTGGGTTGTGAAGATCTTTTTTGTACAATTCTTCTGTGTATTGTTCTACCTCTTCTTAATATCTTCTGCTTCTGTTAGGTCTATACCATTTCTGTCTATTCTGATCATCTTTGCATGAAATATTACCTTGGTATCTTTAATTTTCTTGAAGCGATCTTTAGACTTACCCATTCTGTTGTTTTCCTCTATTTCTTTGCACTGATTGCTGAGGAAGGCTTTATTATCTCTCTTTACTATTCTTTGAAACTCTTCATTGAAATGCATATATCTTTCTTTTTCCCCTTTGCCTTTTGCTTCTCTTCATTTCACAGCTATTTGTAAGGCCTCCTCCGACAATCATTTTGCCTTTTTTCATTTCTTTTCCTTGGGGATGGTCTTGATTCCTGCCTCCTGTACAATGTCATGAACCTCTGTCCATAGATCTTCAGGCACTCTGTCTATCAGATCTAATCCCTTGAATCTATTTGTCACCTCCACTGTATAATCGTAAGGGATTTGATTTAGGTGATACCTGAATGGTCTAGTGGTTTTCCCTACTTTCTTTAATTTAAATCTAAATTTGGCAATAAGGAGTAATGGTCTGTGCCACAGTCAGTGCTGTTGTTTAAATGTTTTCCCCAAATTGCCTTAGTTGATTGTGATGCTCCAAAACACACACACACACACATCTTGGATCTGGCAGCAAAGGGAGTTACCATTTATCCCAGGTAGTCATAGATAAGAAGATGGGTGTGGATGAAGTTAAGTCATTACCTTGTACTGAAGGAAGAAATAATGATGAAAGTCCCTGAGTACAGTGATGGGAAGACCTCACTCAAGAGAGCTGGTAGACTGTGGACAATAACTCAGCTACCACAAGGCTTCTTAGAAGAGTGCCATTAACAGTGATTCTTCCAAACACCAGGCTCTTCTTAGGAAAGGACCTTCTCCCATCTTTCTTAATTCTTGTAGAAAAATATTTCAAGTTCCCTGCTGGTAATACTGGCTTTTCCTCTCTTAGCTCCATTCCTTAGCTATCATTTTTTAGTCTCAATTTTTTTTTTCCCTCTCTCTACATCTATAGTGCTTGCCTCTTTTCCAAATTTGATTTCCTACTTACCAAATTAGTTCTCCCTTTCTCAGTTAGGGAAGTTTAGTAATCAAACTTTATCAGAAGGTATTGGGAAATAATTTCAGTTCAAAATGTCCATATTAGAAAAACAATTAAAATGTTCAATTTTTTTACTTCCCTACTGTGTATATTGAAATTCTTCCCCAGGTCAATCAATATCTCCTTAAATTTACAAAAGGAATTCATTAACCTTTAAATTGTGGTGGGAGTTCACCCAAGAGGTGATAAGGGTATGTTGACTTGGACAGTTTACTGCTGCTGCTATTGCCTGTAAATGAGACAATTTGAAAAGTATTTGGGAAACAAGATCGGCAGAACTAGATAACTGATTGACTTCCATATTGTAGCATGGATATCTGGTTAGATGCTGGCCCCATCAACTGAACAGGGATGAAATTCCATTTAAAACATGTCCTATATAAATCCTTAAAATATCTTGAACTTTGGGGTAGACTTTCCTGGGATAACAACTTTCACAAATCATCAATAAAATTTCAAGCAGATAGAACAATTAGCAAGGTCATCACTATTCCTCAGAAATTCAACTCCACCCCAAAACTCCACTCTCCTGGGAGAACCCATTATTCCAGGGTTCACTAACAGAAAAACCTGTCTACTCTATCCATAATTTAATTGGATCATTTAATGTGGCTGATTTGAACGTGGTTTGTGGTTGATTGCCACTGTAAATATGTTCATAATCTTTCCATTGGATGAAATGACATCTTTTCACTGTGCTTAACATCTGGCTATTCTAACAAAGCATATAATCATATTTAATGGATGAGAGTGTCTGATGGATCACAGCCAAGTGTCTGGATAATACATAAAGGCAATTAGCAAGGATGTGCCTTATAAGATTCCACAGCAAGGGAAAGGGGTACTTTTTCATCCAGGTGTCTTATTTAATGTACATGCCATCATCTCCAGTAAAACCACATACTTGGCCTCCACACTGGAATATACAGCATGTTAAGTCCCAGGACACACTGCTCTTTACTTTCTAAGAGCTCTAAATCCAGAGGTTCAGATAGGCAAGTCAACAGTACCAAGAGCATCACAAAAAATAGGAACACAAACCACAGAATGTAAGAAAAACCAATAGGGCCCCTCAGATGAGTTTGAGAAAGTAGGGTATCAGATGGAGTTTAAATGAAGAGCAAAATTTCAAAGAATAATCAGAGTATAATGAAACAAAGAAGTAGAACCGAAATTTGGGCAGAGGCAGTTGCATATGTAAAATTTTGGAGATCTGAAGGAGGGCTATATGATACTTTGGGTGTCTATCCACAGTCCCACAAGGCAGGAATAAGTATGCTTCTAGGGCTAGAGAAGAACCCTGAAGGTTAGTCAGATCTGGGTCACTGTAGGCCATAATACCTGAAGGAAAGCTTCTGTATGATATTCTGTAAAATCAAAAGCCACTGAAGGATGGTTTTAAGCTCCAGTATAAAGGAAATCTGCCTCCCTGGTGGCTCCACTGGCAAAAAGTCTGCCTGCAATGCAGGAGATGCAAGACACATGGATGGGTTCGATCCCTGGGTCTAGAAGATCCCCTGGAGAAGGAAATGGCAACCCACTCTAGCATTCTTGCCTGGAGAATCCCATGAACTGAGGAGCTTGGTGGGCTACAGTCCATGGGTCACAAAGAGCGACTAAGTGCAAATGCATGTGTAAAAGGAACTCACATGGACAGTAAATGTGGTGAAAGAGGAGCTCTGTGCACTGAGCCTGAAGGCGGATTAAACTTCATAAATCACGAATGTGTGGAGGAAATAGCAGAGAGGAATGGGAGGAGAAAAACATCTCAGACCGGAGGAACACAGGCACCTTAGGTGCCAGGTGAGAACAGCACTCCAAGATGTTTTGCTGGTCCACGAGTCTGGGGGGAGAGGGTAAAGAGGAAGGCAAGGACCACAGTAGGGACATCCTTGTGGACTAGGAGGAAAGCCAAAGAACAGGACCTTCCTCCCATAGTTTCCTCATACTTCCTGTAATTCATTAAATATTCTAATCTTCACATCTGTTATTTTAGTTATTACAACAATACAGTCATTTGGAGGATCATTCAAGGATTGTTACTCTACTCACAAGCAGATCATATTTCCCAACAATTTTTTTGTACTCATGGATCTGTGGGTGAAGAACTCAGACATGCTATTTTGTACAACAGTATTTGGGGTTTTACCTTGGATCACTCAGCAGATGGGGACTTGAATTATCTGATAGCATCTTTAGTTACACATCTGGCAGTTGATATTTCATGTTGTCTGGGGCCTCAGCTGGGATTGTAGTCTAAAACACCTACAATAGATTTCTTCAAGGACTCTGTTTTCTCACTTCAAAGTAGCCTTGGAGAAGGAATAGAATTTTTTAGTGCTCAATACTCTAAGCACTAGTTCGTGTTCTAGCTAAGAATATCAGTAGCTCAAATAGCACATAGCATCAATTCTCCCAGATTCTGTGGGTTAGAAGTGAGCAACAAGCCCTGTCAAACTCAAGATGAAGAGAAATAAAATCTACCCTATAAGGATGAATGGCAAGTTCTATAAAAGCAGATGCAGAAAAAAAAAGTATCATAAAATTCTTTGGAAAATGCAATGTGTCACATGGAGGGCTGTTGGAATTCTTCCAGCCCACAATTTGGCAACCACTTATTATTGCTCATTTCATTATTTCAATAAGGAAATCAAGTTGAAACTTTTCCTCATACCAAACCCAAAAACTGACTCAAAATGGGTCATTGACCTACATGTTAAGAGCTAAAATTTTCAAACAGAATATTCATGACCTCAAGTTAAGAAAATCCTTCTTAGATTTGACACTATAACCTCAAGTGACAAAAGATAAAACAGACAAATTAGACTTCATTAAACTAAAGTTCTTGCGCTTTAGAGGACACCATCAAGAAATTGAAAACATAATACATAGATTGGGAAAAAATTTTTTGCAAATACTATATATAATAAGGGACTTTGAATCTAGCATATACAAAGAATTCTTACAACTAATATTAAAAAGACAAGTAACCCAATTTTAAAAATGGACAAAGGATTTGACTAGCAATTTCTCTTAGGAAGACACATAAATACCCAAATAGTACATAAAAAGGTGTTCAACATAATTAACCATCAGAGAAATGGTAATCAAAACCACAATGAGATACACATCCTTTAGAACAGTTATAAACAAAAAGACAAATAATAACATATGATGGCAAAGATGTAATGAGACTGGAACGCTGAGATCTTGCTTGTGGGAATATAAAATGCTGCAGCTGCTTTGCAAAAAAAAAAAAAGTTTCACAGTTCCTTGAAAAGTAAAACTAAATAACTAAAAGTTATTTGATCCAGCAAATCTACTTCTAGGCATTAATCAAGAGAAATGAAAACATGTGAAAGTGAAAGTCACTCAGTTGTGTCCAACTCTTTGTGATCCCATGGACTATACAGCCCATGGAATTCTCCAGACCAGAAGACTGGAGTGGGTAGCCTTTCCCTTCTCCAGGGATTCCCAACTCAGGTATCCCGCATTGCAGGAGGATTCTTTACCAGCTGAGCCACAAGGGAAGCCCAAGAATACTGGAGTGGGTAGCCTATCCCTTCTCTAGCGGATCTTCCTGACTCAGGAATCAAACCAGGGTCTCCTGCATTGCAGGCAGGATCTTTACCAATTGAGCTATGAGGGGAGCCCAGTGGAAACATACATCCACACAAACACTTGTACAATTGATGTACATAGCAGCATTAATCATAATAGCCAAGAAGTTGCAAAAAATGATGAATGGATAAATGTGGTATGTCCAAACAATGGAATATTGCTTAATATGTACAAAAATGCAGATACTAATACATACTACAACACCACTGAACCTTGAAAATATTTTACTAAGTAAAGAAACCAGGTAAAAGATATAACATAGGGTATGATTCAATGTATATGAAATGTTCAGAATATGCAAATTTACAGGGACAGAAATATTAGGAATTGCCTAGGACTTTGGGAGGGAAGGAATTTGAAAGGAAATAGGAATGACTGATAATGGATACAGAGTATTATTTTGGGATGATAAAGTGTTCTAAATTTGACTGGAGTCAAATTTAAACTTTGTGAATATACTGAAAGCTATCAGGTTATACATTTTAAATGAGTCACTTGCTAAAGTATATGAGTTATGGCTCAATAATGCTCTTGTATTAAAACCAACAATAAAAAATCCAAAGTTATTGCCTATTTTAAATAATATTTAATAAAATTTAATTTTTGAATTTTTTTCTTAGTCTGATTTTAACTGAGAAAGCCCCTCCCCTGCCAGAAGCAAATGTTTGCATCCAAGGACTGCAAATTTTGGAAATTGTGAAGAAATCTAGAGAAAATAAGGTTTGTTTTTATTTTATTTATTTTATTAAAATATAATTGACTTACAATATTGTGTTGGCATCTGGTATACTGAAAAGTGATACAATTATACATATGTATAAATATACTTTTTCATATTCTTTTCCATTATGACTTATTTCAGTATATTGAACATAGTGCCCTGTACTATACAGTATGATCTTGCCATTTACCTATTTTATATATAGCAATTTCTACCTGCTAATCCCAATACCCTCAATCTATTGTTCCTCCACTCCTTCTCCCTTTTGGTAAATATAAGTTTGTTTTCTATGTCTGTGAGTCAGTTTCTATTTCATAAATAAATTAATTTGTGTCATGGATTAGATTCCACATATATGTGATATCATAGGACATTTGTCTTTGTCTGACTTACTTCACTTGGTGTGATAATCGCTGGGTCCATCCATGTTGCTGCAAATGGCGTTATTTCATTTTTATGGCTTAGCAATATTCCACTGTATATATGTACCACATTTTCTCTATCCATTCATCTATTGATGGACACTTAAGTTGCTCCATGTCTTGGCTATTGTAAATAGTGCTGTTGTGAACTTTGAGGTACATGGATCTTTTTGATTAGAGCTTTCTCTGGATATATGCCCAGGAGTCAGATTGCTGGATCATATAAGCCCAGTTTTTACATTAAAATTTAATTTATTAAAGTTCTTATTTGCTGCCTTTCCCTCCTAGGCCTGCTTTAATCTCCTTTTGGCCCTAAAGAGGGTCTGCACCAAAGAGTAGGTAGAACCAGTTCAGGAAGCTGAGTACAAGCCTGCTTGCATATGGGATCTCCCTCTGGAATTCCATCTGGGGACTCCAGAGCTCTGGGTGGCAGCAGTGGGTGTGCTTTCCTGGAAGCCAGGAGACCCTGCTGCAGTCATGCAATGCTGAGCCTGCCTCTGCACTTCTCTGGACATCCCATTCTTTTTTTATTATTATAAATGCTACATCATGGTCCAGTTACTACACAGGATCACTGTGAAGAATAAAATCAAAATATGTGAAAGTGATTAGAACACTTTTAAATCACTTTCTAAATGTATCCCGAGCTATGGGTAACTATATCAAAGTTCTCATCTTGCAGACAGAGCAGCCAGGGAACAGTGCTGAGTTTCTGGACCATAGAGTGACAGAGTCAGGCCTAAAATATGGGTCTGTGTTTGTATTTCTCTCCCTTCAGACAAGATTCCTGGTAATCCACAGACCATTCTCAGACAATACTTATATCCCAACAAATTACAGAAATTGATTTCCTTGGCAATCCATGCATGTGGTTTTAAAAATCAATTAGGTTTTGAAATATACTGTCAATTTTCACATCTGTTACTTTAGAATATCGATTGCATTTGTTAAAGATTTATTTCTAGTCAGAAATTCTTGTTTGATGCGATTGATGGAAAAAGATTAAGGGAGTATCTTATACAGCCACCGAATTGACTGTCCAATTATCAATTGGCAGAATTGATGAAGGAGAAAAGTATTTATTTATTTATTTTTTTTTTTATTTTTTGCACTGCCATCAAGAGAAAAGAAAAAAGCTCAGGATCAAAGAAGATAATGCATATGCAAGTACTTTGTGATCGTCAAACTTGTGAGGATATATACATTAATCTAAAAGAAGGTTAAATTTGCTATCTTTCCATCTGTGGGGAAAATATAAGTAATATATAAGTAAATATTAATAAGAAAAAACTTCCGTAGTATGAATTCATAGACTTTCTTGATGGTGAGCATTTGTGGAATTTTAATATGGGCATTTATGTCTCATCAAAGTTGCTGGATTATCATCTATTTGATCAGTCCAAAATGAAGCAGGTTAACATTTTTATCCTTCCTCTTTGTAAAGAAGAATGTAGATGAACAAATGAGCTAAATGTTTCCCATAGGATCCAGCACACACATGCGCACACACACACACTCCCTGATTGCACCACGCCATGCTCTCTTCTGTCAGAAACACACTTACTTCATTCTTTTATTCATAGGCTTATTTTTCTGACAGATGGCAAAACCTGATTGTACTCCCACAACCCAGTGTATACTACTTTCTTTGAGAAGCCATCCCTGATTACCTTTCCACATTGACCCCTCACCGACCTCCAACCACGCAAGAAAATTAAGAATCCACATTCTGAAACGCTTTCAACATTGCATATCTTATACGGCTGGTAGTTATATCTTTGTCTCACCTCTAGACTGTGAGCCTCATGAGACCAGAGATCATGCTTAGAATGATTATTTTTCCGCTCTGTGTGCTTTTTACTCTGTAAAAGAATCTGCCATGGAAAGAGGATCCATGGATATTTGGTGAGTGAATAAAACTGCAGAACTGAATGAGAACACATGTCAAGTACAATGGCCTACAGACCCTCCGTGCTGGGTCTCTGTTCTTGTAGGCACAACAGAGCACAAACTTCCCAGTGTCCCTGCAGGCCATGGTGCTCCCAAGTTGCCCCCCTCCCTAGGCTGCTAGCTCCTCCTGGCCCGAGGCCATGTCTTAATCTTCATGTGCTGGATCCATGCTGGGCACTTAGGCAGGCCTAGAATGTGAACTACTAGTGGAAATTCCTACCCCAAGGAGGGTCACTTAGCATTTTCCAAGAGAGAGAATATATTTGAATTGAGGTCATAGCCTGAGTCAGTTTTGAAGCCTGAGAGCTTAAAGATTTTTACTTTATGCCCATTAATCCTGATTCTCAAATCACACACTTCCTTCCATGACTTATGGAAATGGGAGACACTCTCTATTCTAGCCCCCCGAGAAGCCAACAGACCAGATAAGCCTTTAAACCATGTCAGCCAGAAACCTGAGTGAATCCAGAGTTCTGCTGAGCAAAAGAAGAGCCATCTCTAGGTCTTGGTTCCTCTGTGGACACTACCTTCTTCTTCCTTCTTCTCTGCTATGGTTTTCTTCTTGGCTCACTGGAGCCTCACTTTGATCTCTCCTGCTCACTCCACCCTGAGTGGGTGGAGCTTCCCTGTTCCATGTAGCCTCCCTGTTCCTCATCCTCACCTGGGGTGGGCACCTCTCTATGGAGAACTGTCTTCAGGACCAGTGAAGATGTGAACAGCCCAGGAAGAGTCTCCTCCACAGCCCAGCTGGCCTCCCCTTTTCTGTGCCTCTTACCTGATGCACAGTCTTAAGGTTGGACTGTGGAAATTATCCCAACTGAGGCTATATTTTCAAAACATGCCTGGTGCTGCTTTTAATATGGCTTCAGGTCTCTGGTATAGTATATTCATTAAATATGGACAAAGCGACCTAAAATAAACCTATTTTGTACTACTTACACCTCTTACAATCCACCCTAAGGAAAGTCTGCTAAATAAGTGTCTTTTGCTCAAAGATGTACATTTCAACTTGATTTGTTGGGAAGAAAAACAATATAAGCAGTGTAAATCTGTGACATTAGCCCACTTTTATGAAGTGTTTGTAATAACATAATCATTATGTGCTTTGTATTAAAAATCAAAATCCAAAAATGTCTGTTAACTACATTCAAAACTATGTATAAGGGCATTATTTGTTCTTTTTATGGCTGAGTAATATTCCATTCTATATACATACCACATCTTTTTCTCCATCCTTCTGTTGACAGACATTTAGGTTGCCTCCATGTCCAGGCTATTGTAAATAGTGCTGCAGTAAACTTTGGAGTGCATGTGTGTTTTGAAATTATGGTTTATCCCAGTATATGCCCAGGAGTGGGACTGTTGGGTCGTATAGCAATTCTATTTTTAGCTTTTTAAGGCACCTCCATATTATTTTACATAGTGGCTATACTAACTTACATTCCCACCAACAGTGTGAGAGGTCTCCCTTTTCTCCATACCCTCTCCAGTATTGATCATTTGTAGATTTTTTGATGATGGCCATTCTTGCAAGAATAAGGGATACTACTTATTTAACTTCTATGCAGAGTACATCATGAGAAACGCTGGACTGGAAGAAACACAAGCTGGAATCAAGATTGCTGGGAGAAATATCAATAATCTCAGATATGCAGATGACACCACCCTTATGGCAGAAAGTGAGGAGGAGCTAAAAAGCCTCTTGTTGAAAGTGAAAGAGGAGAGTGGAAAAGTTGGCTTAAAGCTCAACATTCAGAAAACGAAGATCATGGCATCTGGCCCCATCACTTCATGGGAAATAGATGGGGAAACAGTAGAAACAGTGTCAGACTTTGTTTTTTTGGGCTCCAAAATCACTGCAGATGGTGACTGCAGCCATGAAATTAAAAGGCGCTTACTCCTTGGAAGAAAAGTTATGACCAACCTAGATAGTATATTCAAAAGCAGAGACATTACTTTGCCGACTAAGGTCCGTCTAGTCAAGGCTATGGTTTTTCCTGTGGTCATGTATGGATGTGAGAGTTGGACTGTGAAGAAGGCTGAGCGCAGAAGAATTGATGCTTTTGAACTGTGGTGTTGGAGAAGACTCTTGAGAGTCCCTTGGACTGCAAGGAGATCCAACCAGTCCATTCTGAAGGAGATCAACCCTGGGATTTCTTTGGAAGGAATGATGCTAAAACTGAAGCTCCAGTACTTTGGCCACCTTATGCGAAGAGTTGACTCATTGGAAAAGACCCTGATGCTGGGAAGGATTGGGGGCAGGAGGAGAAGGGGACAACCGAGGATGAGATGGCTGGATGGCATCACGGACTCAATGGATGTGAGTCTGAGTGAACTCCAGGAGTTGGTGATGGACAGGGAGGCCTGGCATACTGCGATTCATGGGGTCGTAAAGAGTCGGACACGACTGAGCAACTGAACTGAACTGAACTGAACACCGTAGTTTTGATTTACATTTCTTAAATAATTAGTGACTGCAGCTGTGAAAGTAAAAGAAGCTTGTTCCTTGGAAGAAAAGATGTGACAAACCTAGACAGAAGACCCCGATTTGATTTCTGGGTTGGGAAGATCTGCTGGAGAAGGGATAATCTACCCACTCCAGTATTCTTGGGCTTCTCTTGTAACTCAGCTGGTAAAGAATCTGCCTGCAATGTGGGAGACCTGGGTTCAATCCCTGGGTTGGGAAGATCCCCTAGAGAAGGGAAAAGCTATCCACTCTAGTAGTCTGGCCTGGAGTCACAAAGAGTAGGACATGACTGAGCCACTTTCACTTTCAGACAGCGTTTTAAAAAGCAGACAATGTTGTACCTACAAAATCCACATAGTCAAAGCTATGGTTTTCCCAGTAGTCGTGTATGGATGTGAGAGTTGGACCATAAAGAAGGCTGGGTGCCAAAGAATTGATGCTTTTGAACTGTGGTGTTAGAGAAGACACTAGAGAGTCCCTTGGACTGCAAGGAAATCAAACCCGTCAATCCTAAAGGAAATCAATCCTGAATATTTATTGGTAAGACTGATGATGAAGCTGAAACTCCAATACTTTGGCCACCTGATGCGAAGAACTGACCCATTGAAAAGATGCTGATGCTGGGAAAGATTGAAGGCAGGAGAAGGCGACAACAGAGGATGAGATGGTTGGATGGCATCACCAACTCAATGGACATGAATTTAAGCAAACTCCAGGATATAGTGAAGAACAGGGAGGCCTGGTGTGCTGTAGTCCATGGGGTTGCAAAAAGTCAGACACAACTAAGCAATTGAACAACATGAGAGTGGTGCTTCATGACACTCACCTCTGCATAGGACTCCAAGTACTTGGTGCATCTTTATTCTATAAATCTTCAATCACTGGTTATGTTGGTTCTTCCTAGTCTTTGACATTACAAACAAGGCTCTAATGTCTGTTCATGTATGCAATAAGCATATTTTTTCATTTCAATGCACCATAATAGATTGTTTCCTCAAAATATTTAACTAATTTCCACGAGGAAGATCAAGGGTACCCATCTCCCCAGCATCTCAAGAACAGACTACAAGAAAGGTGTTTTTTGTATTTTCCTAGCTGTTACTGAGGTTGAGCATCTATTTATATGATTTTTAGGCCATGCTGTTTTCTCCATGGGCTCTGTAAATTGTCTATTCATCATACTACTACTACTAAGTCGCTTCAGTCGTGTCCGTCTCTGTGTGACCCCATAGACGGCAGCCAACCAGGCTCCCCCATCCCTGGGATTCTCCAGGCAAGAACACTGGAGTGGGTTGCCGTTTCCTTCTCCAATTCGTGAAAGTGAAAAGTGAAAGTGAAGTCCCTCAGTCGTGTCCGACTCAGCGATCCCTCGGACCACAACCCACCAGGCTCCTCCGTCCATGGGATTTTCATAGTTTCCACTTATTCTATCGGAATGTCAGTTGTTCAACTTGTAAGAAGCTTGTGTCTGTTAAGCAAAGTTTGCCAAATGATACACTGTAGTATTTGCTACACATGGATTAGACGCATGCTGAAATGTGTGCCACTTTTTTCCTCAGGCAGCCTGGTGGAGACTGAGGCATCATCCCCCAGACCTCAGTGCTCAGGTTGCAGCTAGCCCTATTATCTATTCCAGGATGCTGAACGCATATTATTCACTTCCATGTGGGCTGTGATGTGAAATTAGTTGTAAAGTGTATTGCTATTGCTATTGCTAAGTCACTTCAGTCGTGTCCGACTCTGTGTGACCCCATAGACGGCAGCCCACCAGGCTCCCTCGTCCCTGGGATTCTCCAGGCAAGAACACTGGAGTGGGTTGCCATTTCCTTCTCCAATGCATGAAAGTGAAAGGTGAAAGTGAAGTTGCTCAGTCAGGTCCGACTTAGCGACCCCATGGACTGAAGCCTACCAGGCTCCTCCATCCATGGGATTTTCCAGGCAAGAGTACTGGAGTGGGGTGCCATTGCCTTCTCCGTGTAAAGTGTATATAACACATAAATCTTTGGTATATAGATTAAAATTTGTATTCAGTCATTTAGTATTTACCTTCATTGAAAACTTAATATAAACTTAATATAAACTTTTTCTGGCAGTTTATATAATCATTTATATTTACCTTGCCTTGGGTATTCCCGTCTAATTGTTTAGTTGAATATAGTTTCAGGGATTTTTGTTTGTTTGGTTCACTGTTATATCCTTAGTGCCTGGAACAGTGTCTGGCTCATAGTATTAATAATATATGCTCAATAAACATTAGTTAAAATAATAAATTAACTATAATGCAGGGTGGTAAGTGTGATGAGGAGACATAGATACTGTGTGTGTATGCATGTATATGTATGTGTGTTTAAAGAGTAAGGCTTAAGTTAATTGGGGGTGGTGAAGTGATGTGGGTCTTTCTCAGTCTTTTCAATCTTTCAAGCTTCTGTTTCTTTCTTCAATCTTCTACATCTTCTGTTTCTCTTCATGTGTCCTGTGTTAGCCTGTTTTATGTCTCTCTTTTCTCTGTCAAGGATCAGGGATAAGGCCACAGGCCACAGTGGAGTTTTGAGACTCCAAGCAACAGTTCCCAGCAGGTACATCTTCAGGTTCCTCCACAGTACAGAAGGGGACCCTCCTTGCATCTGTGAGATTTTTCCAGACCAAATGCCCCAGCACCAGATCCATCAACTGGGCTAAAATTCCCTCTGTTTCTTCCAGTATCAGGACCCTGAAGGCTACAGAGATACTGTGTACAGGTGTGCAAGACACAGAAGTACTGATCTGGGGGTGGTACTGAGCATCAAGAGCAATAATGAAAAGCAATTAGGCAGGAATGAGTCGGGATGGACTCTGTCCATTACTGGTGCGTGATACTGTGCTTTCACTTTAATTTCTTTGGACTCTAATATCTGGGATGTAAAAAGATAATAACAATACCCACCACAGTGTCATGATAATTTAATGCCACAAAGTGTCTGAAGGTTGTAGGTTATCGCTAATAGCTGTTATAGACACAGCAGTATCTCCAGAGAAGCTACTTTGTTACTTTTGTACAAGGCATCCTCTGATAAGAGTTTACATATTTGTAAAGACCCTCTTGCTCTATTTCCATTCCAGATGAAGAGCAACTGATCACACCAGATGTGTTACTGCAAATTACTGTTGCATTTCCTCATCATGTTTAGAACACCCTGCATCATTTCTGCTGCAGGATGAGGGAGCTGCAAAAAGCGGCAGTTGAGGCAGCAGCTTGCACTGGGACTCAGACACCCAGGACCCTGCCCCAGACTTGGGGCTGTGCCTGCCCCCAAGAAGAAACCAAGTCAGAATCATGGAGGGCTCGGGAGAAGGAATGCTCTGCAGGGAGCAGGAGCATTGCTGTGTGTGCTCCTCTTCTCCATCAGCCTGCGCTGTGGTTCCATCAGAATCCAAAGAGCCCCAGGGAGTCCCTAGCCCACCCCACTCAACCTTCTCCCCACCTCTATTTACTTGTTGTTGCTTAGTTGCTAAGTCGTGTCTGAATTTTGTGACTCCGTGGACTGTAGCCTGCCAGGCTCCTATGTCTTTGGAATTTCCCAGGCAAGAATACTGGAATGAGTTGCCATTTCCTTCTTCAAGGTATCTTCCCAACCCAAGTATTGAATCCACATTTCCTGCAGGCAGATTCTTTACCACTAAGCCACCAGGAAGCCCCATATATACCTGTATAAGTTCCCGAAAGGTTCACTGACAAAACTATCCCTCCAAAGCTCCCCTTTCCCTCTTTGTTGTCAATGCCTACCCACTGGCAATCACCAATCTGTATTTTGTCTCTGTTTCTGCCTTTCTCAGAATGTCATATCACCTGAGTAACATAGTGGGTAGCCTTGAATCTGGTTTATTTCACTCAGCAAAACTGCAATTGAGATTTATAATTTAATTTCATGTCTTAATATTTTCTTTTTATTGCTTCATTGCTGCTATTGCCTAATTAATTGATTAATGTTGCATTGTATAGAAAAACCATAATTTGTCTATTCACCAGTTGAAGGGCATTTGTATTTTTTCCATTTGGGAGCTATATAAATTAAAGTCACTATATATAAATGTTTTTTTACAAAATGCTAGTCACCCTTCAAGTCCCAGCCCTCACTCTTTTTCATCCTCTCCTTTGCCCTCCCCATCATCAATATTTCTTGTTGCTGTACAATCACTAAGTTGTGTCCAACTCTTTGTGTCCCCATGGACTGAAGCATACCAGGCAGCTCTGACCTAACCATCTCATCAACAGATACAAAGTAAGACGGCAGCCTACCAAATGACAGAAAGCATTTGTAAACAATACATCTGACTAGGGGTTCATATACAAAATAGACCAAGAACTCACAGAACTCAATCACCAAAACTAACCAAAAATGATTAGAACACCCAAACAGATATTTTTCCAAAGAACATGCAAATGGCCAATGGACACAGGAAAAGATGCTCAACATCATTTATCTGCAGGACTTCTCTGATGGTCCAGTGGTTAAGACTCCATGCTACCAATGCAGGGGACACAGTTTCCATCCCTGGTTGGGGAATTAAGATCCCACTTGCCATGTGGAGCGGCCAAAAGATAATTTTTAAAAAAAAAAATCCTTTATAATCAGGGAAATGCACACCAGAACCATAATAAATATCAAGTCACACCAGACAGAATGGCTATCATCCAAACAATGATAAATAAGATTGTCAGGGATATTGAAAAAAGGGGAACTCTTGTGTACTTTTGTTGGAAATATTAACTGGTACAGACACTATGTTAAACAGTATGAACAGTACAGACTTTTCTCAAAAAGTTAAAAATAGTACTATATGATACAGGAATCCCACTTGGTGGTACCTTTCTGAAGGAAAAAAGAACTAATTTAAAAAGATATATGCATCCCTATGCTTATGGAACTTTATTGGCAATAACCAAGATATGGAAGCTACCTAGATGTGCACCAATAGGCAAGTGGATAAAGAAAATTTCATATATATATATATATATATATATATATATACACACACACATATACAATGGAATATGACTCAGCCACAAAAGAGAATGAAATCTTAAAACAACATGGATGGACTGAGAGAGCATTATGCCAAGTGACATATGTCAAACAGAGAAAGAGAAATACCTTATGATGTCAGTTATATATAGAATCTACAAAACAAACTAAATGAACACAACAAAATAGAAATTGACTCAAGGATTCCAAGAGTAAGCTGGTGGTTGCCAAAGGGGGAGGGGTGTAGGGGATGAGATCAATAAGTGAAAAAGATTGCTTCCTCCAGTTTCAAATTTACAGTTATAAAACATGGGAATGTAATGAAAGCAAGTTGCTAATACTGTAATAACTTTCAATGGTGGTGAATGGTAACCAGACTTATATTGGTGATCATTGTATAATGTATAAAAATATCAAATCACTGTGTGATATAACAGAAAAATAATATAATATTGCCAGTCAATTATATTTCAAATTTAAAAAGTAAGAGTATCTTAAAAAAGAAAGAGTGTAATGAGACTGAACTGAACTGAATGAGATAGAAAGAGGTTGGCAGATGAAACTTGGAAAGGATGTGTGTTGGAAAGGACAGTGTCCACTGAAATTTGACTCTCAAGTGGCCCAGAGAAGATGAGGACTCAAAGAGGAGTAGCCATGTGATGTTACTGAAAGCTCTGCTTTTTCCTTTGTTTAAATAGGCTTCATAATATTTTTAAAGCAGTTTTGAACTGACAGCAGAATGGAGCAGAGTAGAGAGAGGTCCCACGTGGACCCTGCAATGTTGTTGCTGTCTTCCTAACTCCTACACTCAAACACAGGTACTCAGTTCAGCTAGGTCACTCAGTTGTGTCCGACTTTTTACAACCCCAAGGACTGCAATATGCCAGGCTTTCCTGTCCATCACCAACTCCTAGAGCTTACGCAAACTCATGTTCATTGAGTTGGTGATGCCATCCAAACATCTCATCCTCTGTCGTCCCCTTTTCCTCCTGCCTTTAATCTTTCCCAGCATCAGGGTCTTTTCCAATGAGTCAGTTCTTCGCATCAGGTGGCCAAAATATTGGAGTTTCAGCTTCAACATCAGTCCTTCCAATGAATATTCAGGACTGATTTCCTTTAGGAGGGACTGGTTGGATCTCCTTGCAGTCCAAGGAATTCTCAAGGATCTTCTCCAACACCATAGTTCAGAAGCATCAATTCTTCAGTGCTCAGCTTTCTTTATACTCCAATTCTCATATACATACATGACTACTTGAAAAAACCATAGCTTTGACTAGACAGACCTTTGTTGGTAAAGTAATGTCTCTGCTTTTCAATATGCTGTCTAGGTTGGTCATAGCTTTTCTTCCAAGAAGCAAGCATCTTTTAATTTCATGGCTGCAGTCACCATCTGCAGTGATTTTGGAACCCCAAAAAATAAAGTCTGTCACTGTTTCCTTTGTTTCCCAACTATGTGCCGTGAAGTGATGGGACCAGATGCCATGATCTTAGTTTTCTGAATATTGAACTTTAAGGCAAATTTTTCACTCTCCTCTTTCACTTTCATCAAGAGGCTCTTTAGTTCTTCTTCATTTTCTGCCATAAAGGAGGTGTCATCTGCATATCTGAGGTTATTGGCATTTCTCCTGGCAATCTTGATTCCAGCTTGTGCTTCATCCAGCCCAGTTTTTCTCTTGATATACTCTGCATATAAGTTAAATAAGCAACCTGACAATATTCATCCTTGACATACCCCTTCCCAATTTGGAATCAGTCTGTTGTTCCATGTCTAGTTCTAACTATTGCTTCTTGACCAGCATACAGATTTCTCAAGAGGCAAGTCAGGTGGTTCCCTTCTATTTCAGAATTTTCCACAGTTTGTAATGATCCACACAGTCAAATGCTTTGGTGTACTCAAAGCAAAAGTAGATGTTTTTCTGGAACTCCCTTGCTTTTTAGAGATGTTGGCAATTTGATCTCTGGTTCCTCTGTCTCTTCTAAATCCAGCTTGAACATCTGGAATTTCATGGTTCACGTACTATTGAAGCCTGGCTTGAAGAATTTTGAGTATTACTTTGCTAGTGTGTGAGATGAGTGCAGTTGTGTGGTAGTTTGAGCATTCTTTGGCATTGCCTTTCTTTAGGATTAGAATGAAAACTGATCTTTTCCAGTCCTGTGACCACTGCTGAGTTTTCCAGATTTGCTGGTATATTGAATGAAGCACTTTCACAGCATCATCTTTTAGGATTTGAAATAGCTCAACTAGAATTCCATCACCTCCAGTAGCTTTGTTCATAGTGATGCTTCCTAAGGCCCATTTGACTTCACATTCCAGGATGTCTGACTCTAGGTGAGTGATCACACCATCATGGTTATCTGGGTCATGAAGATCTTTTTTGTATAGTTCTTCTGTGTATTGTTCCACCTGTTCTTAATATCTTCTGCTTCTGTTAGGTTCATACAATTTCCGTCCTTTATTGTGCTCATCTTTTCATGAAATGTTCCCTTGGTATTTCCAATTTTCTTGAAGAGATCTCTAGAATTTCCCATTCTATTTCTTTCTTGTATTTCTTTGCATTGATTACTGAGGAAGGCTTTCTTATGTCTCCTTGTTATTCTTTGAAACTCTGCATTCAAATGGGTATATCTTTTCTTTACTCCTTTCACTTCTTTTCTTTTCACAGCTATTTGTAAGGCCTTGTCAGACAACCATTTTGCCTTTTTGCATTTATTTTTCTTGGGGATGGTCTTGATTCCTGCCTCCTGTACAATGTCCAAAACTCGGTCCCTAGTTCTTCAGGCACTCTATCAGATCTAATCCCTTGAATCTATTCATCACTTCCATTGTATAATCATAAGGGATTTGATTTAGGTGAAACCTGAATGGTCTAGTGGTTTTCCCTACTTTCTTCAATTTAAGTCTGAATTTGGCAATAAAGGAGTTCATGATCTGAGCCACAATCAGCTCCTGGTCTTGTTTTTGTTGACTGTATAGAACTTCTCCATTTTTGGCTGCAAAGAATATAATCAATCTGATTTCAGTGTTGACCATCTGTTGATGTCCATGCATAGAGTCTTCTCTTGTGTTGTTGGAAGAGGGTGTTTGCTATAACCAGTGTGGTGTGTTCTCTTGGCAAAACTCCATTAGCCTTTGCCCTGCTTCATTTTGTACTCCAAGGCCAAATTTGCCTGTTACTCCAGGTATTTCTTGACTTCCTACTTTTTCATTCCTGTCCCCGATAATGAAAAGGACATCTTTGGGGGGTGGGTATTAGTTCTAGAAGGTCTATCAGATCTGTATATCAGACCTAATCCCTTGAACATATTTGCCACTTCCACTATATCATCGTAAGGGATTTGATTTAAGTAATACCTGAATTGTCTAATGTTTTTCCTTACTTCCTTTAAGTCTGAAATTGGTCCTCAGAGCCTCCCAAGTCCCCAACTGTCTTATCATCATTCTGTGTGTTGGTTAACACTGATGAATCTGTATGGCCACATTGCTATCACTGGAGTCCAAAGTTTGCATTAGAATTCACTCCTGGTAGCGTACATTCTATGGGTTTTGACAAATGAATCTCATGTGTGTATCACACTAAATATTGTCATGGAAATTCATTGACATCAAGGAGTCCATCTATACCAAGGAGTTCTAAGACTGATGTGTTTCATTTTGAAAGACACAGCCTGTGTTCACAGAGTTTCTGAAGAGTAACTGAGAGCATGTAAGCATACTGAGGAACCAAGCCAAGGAAGGAGGTAAAATTGAAGATGTCTTCAAGAAAGATGTTGCCAAGCAAAATGTTAACTCCACTCTTTTAGGTTGTTGGCTGGTCATGAGAATTAAATGGACATGAGACAGATTCACAGGAGAAAAGCCTGCACATTTATTTTCTGTTTTACATGACATGGAGAACCATCCTAAGAAATGAAGAAAGACCCAGAGAAGTGGCAAAATCTAAATGTTTTTCTATTGGGTTGAAAAAAGAGAGGCAGTTGTGGAAAAGTAACTGCAGCATGTGGGGAGGCAAAGGATGAGAATTCTGTTGAACAAGGTCTGTTCCTCCTCTCATTCTCCACTCTCTGCCCTTGACAATAACAATGCCATTCTCCTTCCAGGAAAGGGAAGACATCTTTCATTGGGGGATGGAGAGGGGGCAGTTGGGGAGAGAGGGGACTGGAAGTATGGGCAAGGGGTTGGGGAACAGTGGTAGGGGGATGGATATGCCATCTCCTGCTTCCAGGAAGAAAAAAGGGAAGAGTCAGCACGCTCTTCTTGCACCTACTATTTTGCTGTTTGGGGTGGTTTGTTTGTTTTTGCTGCTAGGGTTTTTTGTTTTGTTTTTTAATGTGTCTGTAGCTCAAAACAATATTCTGGTTTACTTTACATCTAAATCTTACCTGGTGTTTGATTTCTGATGGGAGGAAAGTCACATTTTTCTGATATGATGAGGCTGGTCAGGTGGAGAAGGAGAAGATGGGTGTAGGCCCATGCCTGTTTCTTTCTTGTGTGTAGGGAAGATGATTCTGCTTTTGTTGGATGGGATCTGCACTCAGGCCTCCCCATTGGTTTCATTGCACGTGGACATGGGGTGGCAGCATGAGCAGTCAGCAGACCAGAGGGGTCCTTGGGGAGCTTTGTGAGAGGAGGAAGCCAGATAGAGGGACCCCAGGAAGCAACCTCATTTTCCTGGCAATAGAGGCCAACAGAATTTGGAACCCAGGAAACCATGCACCACATTCTAGAGAAGATCCCTACCCAGCTCACTTGGTAGGAGAAACTCAAATGGACATGATCTTCTCTATCCTGATGTCCTGAACCCTGGCCTCAGAAACCATCCCACAGTGACCACCTTTTCTGACACTGCAGATATTTGGTCAGGTCTCATTCCTGATGCCTTTGGCCATTTGCCTAGAGGGACCCAAAGGTAACACAGGGAGACCCAGGACAGGCAGTCCAGGCTGAGCCACCACTCTAATCCCACCCGAGTAGCCCCATATCCTCTCCCTGTGTGTGTGGAAGGAGCAGGGGTCATGTGGAATGGGTCTCTTTCCAGCAGAATTAGGCTGATGAGGGATCAGAGCCTGGCAGGCTGGTCTTAGCCATGAGTCAGTGCTCTGCAGGCCCTGTTTCTTCCCCTTCCTCTGTATAAAAGGAGCCCAAAGTTAGACCAGGACAAGATGGGTTTTTTGAGATACTACTCTACCGTTTTCTCAGTCTGCTAACTTTTCAATTGAAGTCATTATTTCTTGCCCCCATAACTTGCCTCCTGATTTATTGGCCTGTCTTGCAGCCGACAGAGGCAGCCTGGGCTCAGTAACAGTCAAAGTTGGTTGGGTGGGATGTGGAGAGCCATCCCACATCCCAAGGTTTATCCCAAGCCCCCTAGGTGTGTCTCCCTTCCCTAAGGTGAATATCTAAGCAGACACAGGTCTGTGCCATCTGAGAGCAGAAGATAGGGTAGGAAGAAAAGGCAGCAATAATGGCCAGGCAGTGCTTCGATATCTCTGGGCCGGGCTGGCTGCTGGTCACTGTCATTGAAAAGCCTCACACTGCAGATCATCAAGGAGCTCATTGATGAGAACACAAAACCCATCTTCCTGAGTGAGGGATGGAGACGCCACACTGCCAATGAGGGCCAGCACAGGCTGGTGAGTGTGGGCAAGGAAAGCGACTTCAGAACCAGGATCCAAAGATGAACAGGAAAACTCCTCCTGCCAGACACCTCTCAGGGAACTCCCCAGGGCTCCATCCAGGATTTATGTGCAGCTCAACACACCTAGTTCTGACTTAGAGCCCCTGTGTCAACTTTCTCCTGAATTAGCTGGAGAACCTGGACCACTAGAAAGAATTTAGCACTTTCAACTGGTTATATTTTTAAATTTGAGATTTTCAAATATTATGAAGCTGAGAAATAAATTCGATGCTGAAGTTGATGTAAACCTTTAAAAAAAGGTTGCATTTTTAATTATTTTAAATGTTTGTGATTGTCAAGATACCTTAATTGTTCTCACTGATTAACTTTACTAGTAAAGGTTATAATACAGATATTTATAAAATGAGTACATACTGTGGTTACTTTTATCCCTTTTTTACATATTGATGGTCTGGAGCAGATTTAGCAAATTTAAACAAATTGTGCTTTACTTTGCAGAATTGAGTCAAATCTAAGCCTTGTCACTTTCTGAGTTGGAGGATACCAGAAAAAGATATACACTTGGACACATAGGACAGCTTTTTTTTAACTTCTGCAAGCATCACTGTAAAAGCGAAACAGTAAATCAGCCTCAACATTAGTCCTTCCAATGAACAGCAGGAGTGATCTCATTTAGGATAGGATGGACTGGTTAGATCTCCTTGCCGTCCAAGGGACTGTCAAGAGTCTCTCCAACACCATAGTTCAAAAGTATCAGTTCTTCAACACTCAGCTTCCTTTATAGTCCAACTCTCACATCCATACATGACTACTAGAAAAACCATAACCTTGACTAGAGGGACTTTTGTTAGCAAAGTAATGTCTATGCTTTTTAATATGCTGTCTAGGTTGATCATAATTTTCCTTTCAAGGAGGAAGTGTCTTTAATTTCATGGCTGCAATCACCATCTGCAGTCATCTTGGAGCCCAAAAAATTAAAGTCTGCCATTGTTTCCACTGTTTCCCCATCTACTTGCCATGAAGTGATGGGACCAGATGCCATGATCTTCGTTTTCTGAATGTTGAGTTTAAGCCAACTTTTTCACTCTCCTCTTTCACTTTCATCAAGAGGCTCTTTAGTTCCTCTTCACTTTCTGCCGTAAGGGAGGTGTCGTCTGCATATATGAGGTTACTGACATTTCTTCCAGCAATCTTGATTCCAGCTTGGCTTCTTCCATCCCAGGGTTTCTCATGATGTACTCTGCATAGAAGTTAAATAAGCAGGGTGACAATACACAGCCTTGACATACTCCTTTCCCTAACTGGAACCAGTCTGTTGTTCCACGTCCAGTTCTAACTGTTGCTTTCTGATCCGCATATGTTGAAGCTGAAACTCCAATACCTTGGCCACCTCATTCAAAGAGCTGACTCATTTGAAAAGACCCTGATGCTGGGAAAGATTGAAGGTAGGAGGAGAAAGGGATGACAGCAGATGAAATGGTTGTATAGCATCACTGATTCAATAGACATGAGTTTGGGTAAACTCTAGGAGTTGGTGATGGACAGGGAAGCCTGGTATGCTGCAGTCCATGGGGTCGAAAAGAGTCAGACATGACTGAGTGCCTGAACTGAACTGAAGTCTTTCCTGTGTGGTGCTGTGAGCCTTGCCTGAAAAGACAGAGAGACCTGGGCTCCCAGGGCAGCTCGGCCACATACTCTCTGCCTGATCCTAGACCCCTGACTCACCCATGGATTCTCACTCCTACTGGATCCAAAACTGCACCACAGCCTCTCAGCATCACGTGGTGATAAAAGGACACAGGACCCAGAACATGTGGTCCATGGCCTTATTCTTAGTGAATGTGAAAGTGTTAGTTGCTCAGTTGTGTCTGACTCTTTGCAACCCCATGTTGTGTAGCCCATCAGGCTCTACTGTCCATGGGATTCTCCAGGCAAGAATACTGCAGTGAGTTGCCATGCCTTTCTCCAGGGGATCTTCCACACCCAGGGATAGAACCCAGGTCTCCTGCATTGCAGGCAGATTCTTTACCATCTGAGCTACCAGGGAAGTTCTGATATTCTTAGTAAGTACACAATAAGTGATGCTCTCTATTACCCTGTATGAAGAAATCTGCTTTTCTTTATTTCCTGCTCAATGTGTCCCCATGAAAAGACAATCCAGATCTAAATTATCCCTGTAGTGTGAACACACCTTGCCTCCATAAGCATCTGAAATCACAATGTGCAGATCCATCTCCTCCATCAAGACGCGAAATGGAGCCAGAAATGTCAGGTTTCAGTTTGTCCATCTACCTCTTGGCACATCTTATGCAACAAGATCAGAGTGACAGAATATTGTTATCGCTATGATGATTATTATTCATCCTCAAGCAATAATGATTAATGAAACACACGCAAACCTCACTGATCAAATAGCAATACACAGAGCACCAAAAGCATACCTTCAACTTTGTTCAGCAAAAACTTTTTCTGATCCTTACTGAAAAATTACAGCCTTTCCAAGACATATTTGACAACCACAAAAAAATAGAACTCCATATTTTAAAAACCAGATGAACAATATGTAATTTAAGGCACACTTATGTCAAGAAAGTCTTCCAACTCACTCATTATAATCCACTTTTGGGTCCCAGCCCCTTGATATATATGAGTGATATATATGAGTGACAGATTAAAAGAGTTGAGAATTCACACACTTGCTTTATTTCCAAATAGAATAAAAAATTTACATGACCCCACTGAATAAAAAGGCCTTTATTATTTTTGGAATCTCTTTAGTCCAAGGGAGTTTTGCTGGCTTCTCTAAACTTTTTAAAAATATATAAGGTCCTCAAGCTCTTTAACCAATCTCACTCTGATACAAAGGTGCTCATGAAAGCTTTCTACTTTCTATTTCCTGTTCCCTGGTCACACCAGAATTACCACTTTGTGTTGTAAGCAACCACAATTTGTTAAACCCTGTGCAAGCATGTGGAAGGCAAGTCACTGGGGTTGCTGGTTGGCTTACCTGGGTGAAGGGTTAGCAGGGGAGACAGGGGAGACACGGCTAGGTCTCTGGCATACAGGTGCGCCTGGGAGGTCAACTTGAATTTACCAAGCAAGCAACAGCAAATACCCACCATAGGGTCAGTGACCAAAGCTGGAAGTAACCAAAACAGTTAGCACAAAGAGAAGAGTACAAGAGCTCCAAGGAACTGCAGGCTCCCTCCCACCACCAGAAGCTCACAGTAAGCTCTTCCTACACGAAGAACTCCCTCTAAAGGTAGAAAAAAGGCAGAGTAAATATTGGAGGTCTTAGCATTGACCTAAAGGGATACATTTAAACCAAAGGACACTCACCAAAAGAAATTTGAGTAACTTTTAAAGTGGTAAATTTATTGCTTGTAGACTTTTAGATCGCAGCCATTCTGACTGACATGAAATGGTACCTCATTGTGGTTTTGATTTGCATTTCTCTGATAATGAGTGATGTTGCGCATCTTTTCATGTGTTTGTTAGCCATCTGTATGTCTTCTTTGGAGAAATGTCTATTTAGTTCTTTGGTCCATTTTTTGATTGGGTCGTTTATTTTTCCGGAATTGAGCTGCAGGAGTTGCTTGTATATTTTTGATATTAGTTGTTTGTCAGTTGCTTCATTTGCTATTATTTTCTCCCATTCTGAAGGCTGTCTTTTCACCTTGCTTATAGTTTCCTTTGTTGTGCAGAAGCTTTTAAGTTTAATTAGGTCCCATTTGTTTATTTTTGCTTTTATTTCCAGTATTCCGGGAGGTGGGTCATAGAAGATCCTGCTGTGATTTATGTTGGAGAGTGTTTTGCCTATGTTTTCCTCTAGGAATTTTATAGTTTCTGGTCTTAATGTTTAGATTTTTAATCCATTTTGAGTTTATTTTTGTGCATGGTGTTAGAAAGTGTTCTAGTTTCATTCTTTTACAAGTGGTTGACCAGTTTTCCCAGCGCCACTTGTTAAAAACATGGGGAACACGTGTACACCCATGGTGGATTCATGTTGATGTATGGCAAAACCAATACAATATTGTAAAGTAAATAATAATGATAATAAATAAATGATAAATGGTTAAAAAATTAACTTGTACAAATTCTTATTAAAACCAGTTGACCATTGATTATAAAAAAATAAATAAATAACTAAATTGGCAAATTTAAGATTTCTTACTAGCAGGACAGGTTTGGAGCTCAGGAGGAAAATTAGCTAAGTTGTGGGTCAAGAAGGGACATTTGTATTGTCCATCTAGGCAGTGGCATGTGTGAACTACAACCTCATTAAATTCACTTAGTATGTATGTTAGTTCAGTCTCTCAGTATGTCTGACTCTTTGCAACCCCATTGATTGCAGCACACCAGGCTTCCATGTCCATCACCAACTCCCAGAGCCTACTCAAACTCATGTTCATCCTGTCAGTAATGCGATCCAACCATCTCATTCTTTGTCGTCCCCTTCTCCTTCTGCCTTCAATCTTTCCCAGCATCAGTATCTTTTCAAATGAGTCAATTCTTCACATCAGGTGGCCAAAGTATTGGAGTTTCAGCTTCAGCATGAAACTGAATATGCTTCCAATGAATATTCAGGACAGATTTCCTTTAGGATGGTCTGGTTGGATTGCATTGCAGTCCAAGGTACTCTCAAGAGTCTTCTCCAAAACCACAGTTCAAAAGCATCAATTCTTTGGCACTCAGCTTCCTTTATAGTCCAACTCTCATATCTATAAATGACTACTAGAAAAACCATAGCTTTGACTAGATGGACCTTTGTTGGTAAAGTAATGTCTCTGCTTTTTAATATGCTGTCTAGGTTGGTCATAGCTTTTCTTCCAAGGAGCAAACATCTTTTAATTTCATGGATGCAGTCACCATCTGCAGTGATTTTGGAGTGACCCCAAAAAAGGTCTCTCACTGTTTCCATTGTTTCCCCATCTATTTGCCATGAAGTGATGGGACCAGATGCCATGAGCTTAATTTTCTAAATATTGAGCTTTAAGGCAACTTTTAAACTCTCCTCTTTCACTTTCATCAAGAGGCTCTTTAGTTTTTTGCTTTTTGCCATAAGGGTGGTGTCATATGCGTATCTCAAGTTATTGATATTTCTCCTGGCAATCTTGATTCCAGCTTGTGCTTCATCCAGTCCAGCATTTCTCATTATGTACTCTGCATATAAGTTAAATAAGCAGGGTGACAATATACAGCTTTCTCATACTCCTTTCCTGATTTGGAAACTGTTGTTCCATGTCCAGTTCTAACAGTTCCTTACTTATCTGCATACAGATTTCTCAGGAGGCGGTCAGGTGGTCTGGTATTCCCATCTCTTGAAGAATTTCCCACAGTTTGTTGTGATCCACAAAGTCAAAGGCTTTGGCATACTCAATAAAGCAAAAGTAGATTTTTTTTTTTTGGAACTCTCTTGCTTTTTCGATGATCCAACAGATGTTGGCAATTTGATCTCTGGTTCCTATGCCTTTTCTAAATCCAGCTCCAACATCTGTAAGTTCATGGTTCATGTACTATTGAAGCCTGGCTTGGAGAATTTTGAGTATTACTTTGCTAGCGTGTGAGATGAGTGCAATTGTGTGGTAGTTTGAGCATTCTTTAGCATTGCCTTTCTTTGGGATTAGAATGAAAACTAACCTTTTCCAGTCCTGTGGCCACTGCTGAGTTTTCCAGATTTGCTGGCAAATTGAGTGTAACACTTTCACAGCATCATCTTTTAGGATCTGATATAACTCAACTGGAATTCCATCACCTCCACTAGCTTTGTTCATTGCGATGCTTCCTAAGGCCCACTTGGCTTCACATTCCAGGATGTCTGGCTCTAGGTGAGTGATCACACCATCATGGTTATCTGGATCATGATCTTTTTTGTATAGTTCTTCTGTGTATTTTTCCACCTCTTCTTAATATCTTTTGCTTCTGTTAAGTCCATACCATTTCTGTCTTTTATTGTGCCCATCTTTTCATGAAATGTTCCCTTGGTACCTCTAGAAGAGATCTCTAGTCTTTTCCATTCTATTTCTTTCTTGTATTTCTTTGCATTTATTACTGAGGAAGGCTTTCTTATCTCTCCTTGCTATTCTTTGGAACTCTGCATTCAAATGGGTATATCTTTCCTTTTCTCCTTTGCCTTTAGCTTCTCTTCTTTATGCAGCTATTTGTAAGGGCTGCTCAGGCAACTATTTTAACTTTTTGTATTTCTTTTTCTTGGGGATACTCTTGATCATTGCCTCCTGTACAAAGTCATGAACTTCCATCCACAGTTCTTCAGGCACTCTGTCTATCAGATCTAATCCCTTGAACCTATTTGTCATCTTACTGTACAATCATAAGGGATTTGATTTAAGTCATACCTGAATGGTCCAGTGGTATTCCCTACTTTCTTCATTTTAAGTCTGAATTTGGCAGTAAGAGTTCATGATCTGAGCCACAGTCAGCTCCTGGTCTTGTTTTTACTGACTGTATAGAGCTTCTCTATCTTTGGCTGCAAAGAATACAATCAATCTGATTTCTGTATTGACCATCTGCTGAAGTCCATGTGTAGAGTCTTCTTTTGTGTTGTTGAAAGAGGGTGTTTGTTATGACCAGTGTGTTCTCTTGGCAAAACTCTATTAGCTTTGACCTTCTTCATTTTGTACTCCAAGGCCATGTTTGCCTGTTACTCTAGGTGTCTCTTTACTTCCTACTTTTACATTCCAGTCCCCTGTAATGAAGAGGACATCTTTTTGGGTGTTAGTTATAGAAGGTCTTGTTACCGTGCTATTGAATGGTTTGCCTTCATATCCATTTACATGTATATGTGAATGTATCTTTTCTGCATAGTAAATCATCAATAACAGTGGACTAAAAGACCTCTGTTTCTACATTTTTGAACCAAACCCTTACACCAGAGACTCTGCACTGCCTTATAAGTCTTGCCTATTGCAAAGGAGATGTGATCCCCCCTCCCCCGGCCCATTTTTATGGATGCAGGTACTGAGACTGGAGAATTGAAGTGACACATACAAGGTCATATACCTGTTAAGTGACAAAGTCAAAGACTCAACCCAAATCTGTCTGATCCCAAAGCATGTCTGTCCTCTTTTTCTCTGCTGTGAAGAATTTAAATGCAAAGCCACATAGTGGAAAAGAAATGGGACAATGGCAATGACAGAAAGACAGAGAGTTGTACTTGAAGAGATAAACAAAATGAGGGTACCATGGCTGGAACTGGGGATGAAATTAGGGACAGGAGGAGGAGGGACCTGGTAGTCCCAGCATAACAAAGCATGAAGCAAGAAAACACAGGGTGGCAAATTGCAGGGTACAAGGATATTCAGAAGTTGAACCCTTGGGAATGAGGAGTGTAGATGGCCCAACCTCTTCGGGTTACGAAAATTGCCAGCTGCTCTCACAATACAATTCCCCTGCCTTGAACCTATGAAATATGTGCTCCCCTAAGTGTAGGGGTCTCTGGCCATGAGAAATGACCACTGAGAGTTTCAGTCCAGCCTCCCCTCCCCACTCAGGCAAACACCTATACATGCCAAGCTTGCAGGGCTGGCCCATCTCCCATGCTAGCCATAAGGTACCCATGAATAAAAAGGTGGAAAGTGGAATTCAGTAGCTAATGTGTACCTGGTTGGAAAAGTATATTTTTGTGTTATCTTATTTTAAAAATAATTTAAGTATAGTTGGTTTATAATACAATGTTCATTTGTGCTCTACAGCAAAATGTTCTATTATACATATATGAGTGTGTGCTAACTCACGTCAGTCATTGTCCAACTCTTTGCAACCCTATGGACTGTAGCCCACCAGGTTCCTCTGTCCATGGGATTCTCCAGGCAAGGATACTGGAGTGGGTTGCCATTCCCTTCTCCAGGGGATCTTCCCAACTCAAGGATCAAATCCGCTACTTCTGTGGCTCCGGCCTTCAAGATAGGTTCTTTACAGGTGAGCCACTGGGGAAGCTATATATACATTCTTTTTTGATATATTCATAAGGTAAAACAGTGGTTTCCCAGGTGGCACTAATGATAAAGAATCTGCCTGTCAATGCAGGAGATGTAAAAGACATGTGTTTGATTGCTGGATCAGGAAGATTCCTCGGAGGAGGGCAGGGCAACCCACTCCAGTATTCTTGCCTGGGAAATCCCATGGACAGAGAAGCCTGGCAGGTTACAGTTCATGCAGTCAGACATGAGTTGGACAGAGTCAGACAGGACTGAGTAACTGAGCACGCATGTAGTATTTCATTGTATATACGTACCACATCTCCTTTTTCTTTTCTTCTGTCAATTGACATTAAGGTTGTTTCCATGTCTTGGTGGAAAAACACATTTTGAATGAATTATCTGAGATTGTGTGGTAAGGTCGGGTCATTTACCCAGTCTCAAATCCCTGCTCCACTTCCCCTTGTTAGGTGGCTTTGGAGGAAGTCTCCCTTCTCCAGCTCTCAATCCTCACTTTAAAACGGGAAAAGTCACATCTACTCCACAGTGCCTTTTATATAGGGCTGTTTTCAAGTAAGCTAAATCCTGCAAAACATCAGTGCCTATTAGCTATTGTTAGTTAAGTTACTTCTTCCAATACAATTTGACATTCTCAGGAGATGACAATGATTCCTTCACAAGCAAGAATGGACTTCTGATGACAGAAGACATAATGTACTGGGAGACCAGGGCTCTGATGCCAGGCAGACTAGAGCTCCCCCAAGCATAACTTATCTTGATAACCCTGAGGCCCTTGGCAAACACCCAGTTTCCCTTACTACTTATTTATAAATGGGTGGTCATGACAGACTGGATTCACAGCCCAGTGTCAGCTTTTTCTTTAGCCTCTAGATGCCTGTTTCTCCTCTGGAAAATGGAAGGGGAACAATACCTATCTCACTTTCAGGGCAGAACACTTCAGAAGTGACAATATACAATTCGCATTCCCTACCACATCTTCCATAAAAGTGAGATCTTCTAGCAAGATAATGACTCCAACCAGAAAGACATCAGTAAGCAAAAACCCCTGCTGTTGTAGTTTGGATCTGCAACACAAGCGATAAACAGACCTTAGTTATAGACAGTGATGAAATTTCAACTTTTCTCTTGATACTGCAGAATCTAGGCTATCTTGACTGATTTGGGTGATATTTAAAGCCATGGGCATTGATTAGATTACCCAGGACATAAGTAGAAAGAGAAGAAAAATAAAGAAAAGGGAAGGAAAAGAAGAGGGTAAAAGAGAAGAAAGAAGAGAGAGTAAGGGTGGTGAGATGGGAAAGAAAAGATACAAGGGGAGAGGGTCAGAGAAATGCTCTGGGAACGTCTCAACATTAAGTTCAAAAGAGAAGAAGCTCAAAAAAAAAAAAAAACAGTGAGCAAGCATATATATATATAGAGAGAGATGTCAAGGATGGTATCATGAAGGCAAAAGAAAAAATTTCAGAGGAGGAGGACTGACTGCATGGGATTCTGTTGGAAGTTAGATAAATTGAATGGAAAAATAAGTATTCTTTAAGCTTAGGAAATAGAATATGAGATCATTCTTATTCTTGGCAGATAAGTCTCCATTGCAGTATGGACACAGAAGTCCCACTGGAATAACCTGAAAAAAAATCTAGTAGATGATGAAGGGCAGGGCCCTGGTGATTGTCATATGTGGCCAGGATGCAGAGCCAGCAGCTTAGATGGAAACTTCTCTGATGGACTCTTCATGTCTGCCTTCATCTTTGATCCATTTTCCTGGGTTTCTAGGCTTCTAGTCTGGTTTCCTGGTCCCTGCTTGCCCTCCTGGGTTGTAACCCTCACCTGTCTCATTTTCCTAGGTTTACAGACCAAGCTTCTTCCCTCTGCAGTCACCACATTGTTCCCTTTAACTTGAAACTCTTCCCTTCCAGCCCCAGTTGGTCTTGATGCATCCTGGTCAAATCAGAACCAGGGGCATCCAAGGCTCAAAAGCAACCTGATGGGTGCATGGTGATCATCAGGGCCTTCATAGACCATTTCTATTTTCACTTTTGAGCTCCTAGAAACCAAAATCAGTCAAATAACATTTGTAAATCAGAATTCATTTCTTTAAAATAAGTATGGCAAGGACATGTAAGTATTAGATTAGAATAATAACACCTTTTCTAATAATGTTTCTTTCTTACAAAGGTTTTCAAAAGCCAAATGCTATAATCAATAGAGCTCTCAAAGTGGGTTTTCCTGGGACCATATTGTTTGTACATAAATCCTCTACTATTGTTAGAATGTGGACACTGGTAGGTTCCAAAGTCACCATGATTTTAACTTCTTTCTGAGAATTGCCACCCATTACTACTCTTACTTTTAGGTTCTATGGTGCCTCTTCTGGGTTTGATTTTTTAGCTAGCCGAGATCTGAGGATTACCCCCCAGTAAGAATACTCAGTCTCTCCTATGACCACCCCATCATCAATTCAGGCCGAGGTGTCAGCTTTCCTGACCATTTTCTTCTGACTTTTGAACTTCTTCAAACTCCTTCTAGTTCTCCTGCCCCTGAGAGAGCTAAGACTTCAAAACACACTTTTTAATGAGAAGCTCTGGTGCAGCTCTCCTGATAACAGGAGCAAAATGTGATGTCACACCTTCCACTGAAGCCAGTGGGCCCTGAATCTGCTGGCACTATATAGACCACACCACGACATCCAGATTGCTCCCAATAGTCACTCTGGGCCCAGAAAGGGAGATTCTTCTCCTAGCCAGTGGAGAAAAATTAATTCTCCCATGGCTGCATAATGGAAAAATAATGATAGAAGGTAGGCAGAAAATACACTGCACTCAGAGTGAAGAGAACTATTTGATTATAGTACCCACAATTTAAAAAAAAAAGCCCTCTTCTAAGAGATGCAATTTGTGTTAAACACTTTCCAATTGTACTGGCTGGTATAAAACATATATATATATATGTGTGTGTGTGTGTGTGTGTGTGTGTGTGTGTATGTATATGTATATATATACACACACACACATATACACACACACATATATATACATATATATAAATTATGAGATGAACACTGAGCAATTATAGACAGAATCTAAGAAAATTTGCTACCGATTATTCCATGAAGACAGATCAGGGAACAAAACAGAGTAGGAACATCAGAAGACACCAGACCCACATAGAATAGAGGGTAGGCTTTCAATTTTGAAAGAGTTCGATTCAATTCTCAGTCCCTAGACTACTTGGTTATTGCAGTAAAGATTCCAGTCCAGAATGGTCCATGATGATATGTGTTTTTGACTGTTTTGCTCTGTTTTAAAAGTAATCCTTAAATACCCAGAAACCAAGATACTTTGCTAGATACAAGATCTTCATTCTCAATATATATATTACATTGTTTCCTTCCACTGACATCTGACAGGTGCCAGAAACTCCTATTCTCAGCTTGGGACACTGAATAAGGCTCACCACTTCCATCTGGTACTTTGGGATCAAAAGGTCTCTTAGCTTTGTCATTCTACTTTCTGTAGAAGTGTTAGTGTGGAGGGAGTTGGAAAAGAAGGAGTGTAGACTGGATGGAATAGTTTGCTATCTTCACTGCCTTCCATGTCTGCTCTCTAATCCACACTCCTTGTGAAGAGACTAGAATACTGGGGGCTAGAATATTTGACTTTAGAAGCTCCCCTCAAACACATATGCTGGGAGTCTTTGGTTTTGATTTTAACTTGACTCCTTCTGAATGAGAATGTGCAGAGGAATGCAGGAGCATCATTCAACCCCAAACTCTCCTCTAGCTTTAGCAATGGGTGGTTCTCTGGCCATTAGACCCTCTCACATATGTTTAGCACTGGTAAGCACTGGGTGTCACTACTGTTGCCTCACCCCACTGCTTCCAAGAAAGTTACTTCCCTTACACGGACTACAGAAAATCTACTTCATTAGCTTTTTTTGCCTCTAGTCTTCTCCCTTCTATTCATTCTCCATTCAGCAGCCAGAATGATGAACAGACAACTTGGATAGGATCCCCTCGATCATTTGTTTAAAACTTTCCAAATTTCCACACTGAGGTTCTCAGGTGGCTCAGGAGATGCGCGTTTGATCCCTGGGTCAAGAAGATCTGCTGGAGGAGGAAATGGCAACCCACTCCGGTATTCTTGCCTGGGAAAGCCTATGGACAGAAGAGCCTGATGTGCTACAGTTCACAAGGTCGCATAGAGTCAGACATGACTGAGTGACTAAGCATGCACGTGCTTGTGTCTAAGGAAAACCACTTTGCCACTTTTATTCATTATAGTATTAAAAGTTTTAGAGCAAATAAGCAACAGAAAGAAATTTAAAGGCATCCAAATTGGAAAGGAAGGAGTCAAACTATCACTTTTAACAGACCACATGATCTTATATGTAGAAAATTCTACAGATTACACACACACACACACACACACACACACACTCACTGTTAGAACTGATGAAAGAATTCAGCAAAGTTCCTGAATACAAAATGAACAACAAAAATCATTTGTTTTCTATATACTAACAATAAATAATCCAAAATGGATATTAAGTAAAATTTCCACTTAAAAAAGCATCAAAAAGAATAAAATATGTAGCAATAAACTCAAGGAGGCAAGAGATTTGTACAGTGAAAACTATAAATCACTGCTGGAAAAAAAATTGAATAAGGCACTAGCAAATGAAAAGATATCCTATGGATTAGAAGACTTAATATTGTTAAAAAGTCAGTACTTCCTGAAACTATCTACAAATTGAATGCAATCCTAAAAAATCCCATTTTTGCAGAAATAGAAAATTTCATCTTAAAATTCATATAGAATTTCAAGATCTGAAATAGTCAAAACAATCTCAAAATAAAAAGAAAATTGTAAGATCTCAGATTTGCTGACTTCAAAATTTATTACAAACCTACACTAATAAATGTAATAGAACAGAGAGCCTAGAAATAAACCCTTACATATATAATCAAATACATTTTGATGAGGGTGCAGAGATTATCCTATGGGAAAAGGACAATTCAATGAGGAAAGAGACCAGTCAATGGGGAAAGGACAGTCTTTTCAACAAATGATGTTGGAAAAACTGGTTATCCACATGAAAAAGAATAAAATTGAATGCTTATCTTAGCACAATACACAAAACTTAACTCAAAATGGATCAAAAGCTTACATGTAACACCTAAAATGATAAAAACTCTTAGAAGAAAATGGGAAAAGCCTCATGACATTGACTTTGTCAATGATCCATTGGATATGACACCAAAAGCACAGGCAACCAAACAAAAAATAGACACATTTTATTCAAATGTTAAGCTGTCATACAGCAAAGAATACAACCAGCAGAGTGAAAACACAACCCATAGAATGAGAGAAAATATTTGAAAATCATATATATGATTAAAGATTAATATCCAGAATAAATAAAGGACTCCTACAACTTAACATCACAAAAGCAACCAATCTAATTTCAAAATAATCAAAGAACTTGAATAGACATTTCTTGAGAGGAGATATACAATGGTTAATAAACACATGAAAATATGTTTAACATCACTAATCATTAGAGAAATGCAAATCAAAATCAAAGTAGGATATACCACTTTATACATATTAGGATGGCTGCTATATACAAATTTAAATTAAGATTTTTATTTTTTCTTGTATACATTCATTTAATTCTCTCAACAACCCTTCACCAGTTACAGTTTGGAAAGTAAAGCACACAGAGGATCACCAACATGCCCCAAGTTAGACAGTGAGCGTAGGAACCAGCACTTCCACCCCTGTGATTTGGTTCCAGTTTATGCTGTTAATCACTGCACTCCCAAAATCCTCTAAATAAAAATGTTACCACAGCAATGTTTAAATTCCAGAGCTCCAAGTATAATTCCAAAATGACTCCCTTTCTCTTCTTTTACAGAATAAGATTCTTTTAAAAAAATATTTATTTTTGACTGTGCTGGGTCTTCGCTGCTGAGCAGAATTTTCTCTGGTTGTGGTAAGGGGGGCTACTCTCTAGTTGCAGTCCGTGGGCTTCTATTGCGGTGGCTTCTCTTGCTGTGGAGCACAGGCTTGAGAGTGGCCAGGCTTCAGCAGTTGTGGCTCATGGGGCGTAGCTGGCCCACAGCATGTGAAATCTTCCCAGACCAGAGATTGAACCTGTGTCCCCTTCATCGGTAGGTGGATTCTTAACCACTGGACTACCAGGGAAGTCCACAAAATAGGATCCTTCACTATGGTAGCAAAGCTGGGGGCACCTGGTCCATGAGTGAGCCTCGGAGAGGTTCGAGAAATTTCCCAAAGTCATACAGCTAGCAAGTAACAGGGTTAGGATGTGAATTCATGACTCTAATCTTCAAGTTTATATTTGGAAGTAGTTTAAAAAACACACATGCTAAGTCACTAAGTCGCTTCAGTTGTGTCCAACTCTGCAATCCAAGACTGTAACCCCACCAGGCTCCTCTGTCCATGGGATTCTCCAGGCAAGAATACTGGAGTGGGTTACCATGCCCTTCTCCAGGGGATCTTCCAGAGCCAGGATAGAACACACAGTGGTGTATTTATTTGGCAGTGGGAAAAAAATAATATAAATCCACTATTTTCTACTGACTTGTTCTGATATTAGATTTCTACTGTCCTAATATTTTTACTAAATAACAGTAGTTTTTGAACTTTTAGAGTATGTGTCAAAGAAAATGAGACAGCCATTGTCTATCATCTATTTCTGAGTTCCACCTTACAAACATTGCCTAAGTGTGAAGTGTTTCCTTATATGTAAAATGTGAGAAGTAAAAGTTATTGTACTAACTTCACAGGGCTATCACCTGGATCACAAACATAGAACATAAATGTGCTTCGTTATATATTAAAGGACATTGTACAATGACAATGAATAGTTTCTGAAGTCCCCAATCTGCCTCTACTAGCCAGGGGGTTTTAGGTGTCACTAATCTCCTTATTTGTAAAGTGTAGGGGAACTGTACTACATATAGAATTGTTGAAAGGACAAATGGGTAACATACTAAAAGCATCTGGAAAAAATGTTTTGTACAGAGGAGACCTGGATATGTGTTTATGACAAAATAAATATGTTGGCCCTAAGAGGGCCAACAGAAAGTCCTAAGAGGACTTCCTTGCATGTCCAGAATTCAACATTAAGTATTTGTTCATTTCACAGGTAACAAAACACAGAGTGTGTTATATGGGAAATATTAATAACTGATCAATTACTACAGTCACTAAGTTCTGAGTAAGTTTATTCTGGAAGGAGCTTTCAGAGAGTATCTTTTCCAATTTCCCGATTTTTTAGATGAAGAAATTCAATTCTCAGTCTCAGTCTTGAATTTCCCAAACCTTCCAAAGCTCAGACTTCAGAAAGGGGCAGAATTCTAGTCTCTAAGGGACACTTCCCCAACTTCCAGGAGAGTATAAACTATTTTCCCACCCTTTCTTCTTGAACATTCTTTGCCAGAGCCCACATGGTAAAAGCAAGGTGGAAAGAGAACTGACAAGAGTGGTTGTAGGCACATGTAACCACTTAGCCAAGGCATCAGTGAGCAAAGTCATCACGTCACTACTGTTGCTTTCCTGAAGTTGCTGCCGTCATGCTATACACCACTGTACCATGACAATGGCTGACTAGTAGCAGACCAACATGGTGTGATTTGAACCTTTTAGGCTAAATGACTGTCCCAGTCATTCCAGGTATCTTCTCTTCCTCAGCTTAGTTGTTTAAAATATATTACTAGATCACAGACATTTAAAATTGGAAAGAAACTGAGGAATCACTAATGCACACCTTTCATACATAGATGAGGAAATAGGCTCACGGTCAAGCAGGAGAGCAAAGGCTAGGAATCGAAGCTTGTGACCTGCAGTTCTAACGTTCCCATAGAACATGCTCAAGCAGCTGATCTGCGGTCTCTGCTAAAAGTGACGGCTCTCTAAGAGACTTAGTCCACTGACCACTGAGCAGTAACGTGTATTATGTGTCATCTAGACTAGTGAACATTAAACAAGTAAAACTGAATAAGCCTGCAAATCGTTTGTCGCTGTTGTTTAGTCGTTAAATCGTGTTTGACTCTTTTGTGATCTCATGGACTGTAGCCCGTCAGACTCCTCTGGGATTTCCCAGGCAAGAATATTGGAGTGGGTTGCCATTTCCTTCTCCATAAATTAAGATTTTTTTAAAAAGAGAGGAAATAACAAATTTTGGCAAGGATGTAAAAAGCCTAGAACATAGCTGATGGGAATGTAAGTTGATGTGGCTACTGTCAAAAATGGTATTCCTTTAAAAATTAGAATTACCATAGGATCCGGCAATTCCACTTCCAGTTATATACTCAAAACAATTGAAAGCATGAACTCTAACACATCATTTGTGCACCCATGTTCATAACAACATTAGTCACAGTTGTCAAAAGGTGAAAGCAACTCAATATCTATCGACTTATGAATGGATAAAGAACATGTGATATACATCCAGTGGAATAAATGTGATTTAAAAGGAGGGAAATTCTGACACCTGCTACAACATGTCTTGAAGACATTATGCTAAGTGAAATAAATCAATCACAAAAAGATAGTGTGTGAATCCAATTATATGAGATACCTAGCATTCATAAAACCAGAAGCTAGCATTAAGGTTGCTGGCGGCTGAGGGGAGGGAGGAATGGGGAGTCAACATTTACAATGTTTACAATGGTTACAGAGTTTCAGTTGGAAGGTTAAAGTTTTCTGAAGATAAATGTTGGTGATGGTTGCACAACAATGTAAATGTACTCAATGCTTCTGAACTGTATTGTTGAAAGTGGTTAAGCTACTGCACTTTCTGGTTAATATATTTTATCACAATTTTTAAAGATTTCCAAATCATTGCTATGCAAATAAATCTCAAGTTCTTCAGCCAAGCACAGGTCCCACCACATGCTCACTCCACCTACTAGTCTACTGTTTGCTCTCTCCACTCTGCCCATAATTCAGCCACAGGGAACTCCCTGAGATTCCTTTCATGTATCCATTTCTCATTTCTGTGCTTTGGCATATGTGCTTTGTCCACAGGAACTTCCTTTGCCTCCTTTCCCCCGCTTTGCCAATACTTACTCTTAGTCAGTAACTGAGTTGAGGTGTTTTTGTTAATCTGGAAAATCTTGAGCTTCCTGATGGCAATCTGCATTCCCCATGTGTTTCCACTGCTATTTGATTAATAGATCACTGATAACACTGCAGTTTAATCTTTGTGTAAAAGTACAGTGGGGGACAGCAAATAAACAAAGAGATTTCATGTTCATAGACTATTGAGGGGGGTGGAAATCCCAGAATAGACCCAGAAGTGGCACAAATTATATAATTAGTAGAAAAGAATATTAAATTGTTGATTATACCTTTACTCCATATGATTTTTAGAAGGAAGAGAGAAAGGGTGAACATTAAGCAGAGAAATGGAACATGTATAATGACCCAAATCAAACTAGATACGAAAAATAAAAATGTTGGTGAAGAAAAATATTATGAATGGAATTAAAAATAGAGTACACACTACAGAAGAAAGATTAATGAGCTTTAAAAAACATAAATATAGAAACTATAAAAAATTTTACAACTAAGGAAAAGGGCTGAAAATGAAGTCAAATGTGCATCAGTGAGCTGTGAAAAAATTTAAAGCAGCCTAATATATGATTTTTTTTCAATGATTTAGTGGATGTTGGCTATTTGATCTGTGGTTCCTCTGTCTTTTGTAAAAGCAGCTTGAACATCTGGAAGTTCACGGTTCACATATTGCCGAGGCCTGGCTTGGAGAATTTTGAGCATTCCTTTACTAGCATGTGAGATGAGTGCAATTGTGCGGTAGTTTGAGCATTCTTTGCCATTGCCTTTCTTTGGGATTGGAATGAAAACTGACCTTTTCCAGTCCTGTGGCCACAGCTGAGATTTCCAAAATTGCTGGCATATTGAGTGCAGCACTTTCACAGCATCATCTTTCACAAGTTGAAATAGCTCCACAGGAATTCCATCACCTCCACTAGCTTCGTTCATAGTGATGCTTTCTAAGGCCCACTTGACTTCACATTCCAGGATGTCTGGTTCTAGGTGAGTGATCACACCATCGTGATTATCTTGGTCATGAAGATCTTTTTTGTACAGTTCTGTGTATTCTTGCAGAAAAACATCTATTTCTGCTTTATTGACTGTGCCAAAGCCTTTGACTGTGTGGATCACAAGAAACTGTGGGAAATTCTGAAAGAGATGGGAACACCAGACCACCTGACCTGCCTCTTGAGAAACTTATATGCAGGTCAGGAAGCAAAAGTTAGAACTGGACATGGAACAACAGACTGGTTCCAAATAGGAAAAGGAGTCTGTCAAGGCTGTATATTGTCACCCTGCTTATTTAACTTATATGCAGAGTACATCATGAAAAACGCTGGGCTGGAAGAAGCACAAGCTGGGATCAAAATTGCCAGGAGAAATATCAATAACCTCAGACAGGCAGATGATACTACCCTTATGGCAGAAAGTGAAGAGGAACTAAAAAGCCTCTTGATGAGAGTAAAAGAGGAGAGTGAAAGAGTTGGCTTAAGGCTCAACATTCAGAAAACGAAGATCATGGCATCTGGTCCCTTCACTTCATGGGAAATAGATGGGGAAACAGTGGAAACAGTGTCAGACTTTATTTTTCTGGGCTCCAAAATCACTGCAGATGGTGATTGCAGCCATGAAATTAAAAGACGCTTACTCCTTGGAAGAAAAGTTATGACCAAACTAGATAGTATATTCAAAAGCAGAGACATTACTTTGCTGACTAAGGTCCATCTAGTCAAGGCTATGGTTTTCCCTGTGGTCATGTATGGATGTGAGAGTTGGACTGTGAAGAAGGCTGAGCGCAGAAGAATTGATGCTTTTGAACTGTGGTGTTGGAGAAGACTCTTGAGAGTCCCTTGGACTGCAAGAAGATCCAACCAGGCCATTCTGAAGGAGATCAACCCTGGGATTTCTTTGGAAGAAATGATGCTAATGCTGAAACTCCAGTACTTTGGCCACCTCATGCGAAGAGTTGACTCATTGGAGAAGACTCTGATGCTGGAGGGATTGGAGGCAGGAGGAGAAGAGGACGACAGGATGAGATGGCTAGATGGCATCACTGACTCAATGGACGTGAGTTTCAGTGAACTTCGGGAGATGGTGATGGACAGGGAGGCCTGGCATGCTGCGATTCATGGGGTCGCAAAGAGTCGGACACGACTGAGTGACTGAACTGAACTGAATATATGCTTAATTCTATCTTTGAAGAAAAGGAGAGAGAACAGAGATAAAAAAATATATTTGAAAAAATAATTGCTCTCAAATATCCAAATTCCCACAGATGTTAGAAGTCCAAGGAGCCACAGCATAAGAAATATGAAATGAAAACTGCACTAGAGTAACCATAATTGAATTTTTAAAAGCCAGTTGTAGAGGGGAAATCTTCACATCCAGAGAAAAAAAGTTTCTTTAAATACAGAAGAACAAAGGCAAAAACGACAGAAGTCTCCTCATTGGTAAAGAGGAACACCAGTAGACTGTGGAGCAACATTTTTAAAGTATAGAAAAAAAACAAAAACTCAACCACTATACTAAACTGAGCAGAAATAGCTTTTAAAAACAAAAGTTATATAAAGACTTTTTAAAGCATACAAAAACTAAAAGAATTCATCATTAGCTAAACTGTATTACAAAAAATATTCAAGGAAATCCCTCAGGCAGAGGGAAATTAATACCAGATGGAATACTTACAGAAAGGAATAAAAAAACTTCAGAGATGATAAAAATGTAGGTTTTAGAAAAGAGAGATAATTTTTTCATTAAAAAAATCTATTTAAAGCATAATTAGTTGCTTAAAGAAAACTGTTAGTTGCTCAGCTGTGTCCAACTGTTTGATATCCCATGGACTTTAGCCCATCAGGCTCCTCTGTCCATAGTTGCCCAGGCAAGAATTGTGGAGTGGGTAGCCATTCCCTTCTCCTGGGGATCTTCCCAACCCAAGGATCTAGCCAGGGTGTCTTGAATTGCAGGCAGATTCTTTAGTGTCTGAGCCAGTTTAAAGAATTGCAAAGTATTGAGGGATTTATAAAATATGTAGAAATAAAATTTACGACAGCAACGGCACAAAGGCTGAAGAGAACACAGAAGTATACTGTTATGTTTCTTTTACTATATTTGAAATAATATGTTACTTGTAGGTAGATAGTTATAAGTAAAAATATGCTAAGTATATTCCCCAAAGCAACTGCTGCTACAGCCGATATGCTCATAAAATAAACCACTCTTCCTATCTCCTATTATTCATATCTTTGTGGGATACAGTAGTTTTCTCTTGAGTGTGGACAGAATCCATGACTTTCTTATCACCAATAAAATATTTCAACAATAATAGGATGTATATGATTATAGCACATTATATTATAGCACTCATCTTACTGGAATTTTGATCTTCCTTGCTGGCACTGAAGAAACAAAAAATAGTGAAATGAATGCTTTTCAGGTAATATCATGAACAAGGTAACAATATCTGCCTGTAACTTCTAATCAGCACAATAACCGATAGCTTATGAAGTAATTAAAAAAACAGCTTAAGTTGTAAACAAATAAATAAAACATCTACAAATTATTGTCACATAAAAAATGGCAAAGAATTTTCAAAATAATACTAGAAGTAATAAGTGAATTTAGATAAGTTTCTGTATACAAGATCAACATGCAAAAATTGTATTTCTAAGTACTATCAATGAAAAATTGGAAATATAATTTTAAAGTTTAAATTATTTAATCTTGAGAAGATTAAGATATATATATAGTACTTCCAAGAATAACCAATTATTTATAACACTGCAAAAGTAGTGAATACTTGAAATAGAACATGCTTATAAATATGAAAAAGTGCAATATCTTTGTAGTAAAAACTGCAAAATTCTAATAAAACAAATCAAAGTTACCTTAATTATTGGTGATATATATCTTGCTCATGGATTAGAAGACTGAATATTGTTACAAAGACAAATATCTTCAAACTGAGCTACCTATACAATTCAATTCCAATCAAAATTCCAGCATTCTATTTTAGAAATTTTTAGAAAGTGTTTCTATAATGTATATGAAAAAGTAAAGGAACTAGATTGGTCAAAACAATGTGTAAAAACAAGAACCCATTTGGAGGACTCTCAGTATTTGATTCAAGACTGTATATGAAGCTGCATTGAGGCAGTGGGACAGAAACTCCCTGGTGAGCCAGTGTTAGGGCTCTGCACTTCCACTGCAGAGTGTGCCAGTTCAGTCCCCGGGGGACTAAGACCCTGTATGCCATGTGGCACAGCCAGAAAAGTTAAAAGCAAAAAGCATTGAGATATTGCAAACAAGACAGACTTATAGTTCAATTGAACAGAATAAAGAGTCTATTTTCAGACCCACACATATGACATTAATTGATTTTTTACAAAAATACAAAATTGTTTCTTTGAAAAAAAAGTATTCTATTTTTTGTAAATAGTGCTGGATCAATGAAGTATCTATAGGCAGAAAAAAATAACAATATTAATCCTTTCCTCAAACCACATACAAAATTGATAAATTGGACTTTATCTGCACTTTGAAAAATAAAATAAGCTAAAGAGTGCTAGAAAATATTTGCAAATCTCATATCTAATAAAGTACTTATATGCAGAATACATAACAGCTCTCAAAACTCAAAAAAGTGAAAACAAATAATCTAATTTTTCAAACAGGCATTAGATATAAGTAGAAACTACACCCCACCCCCCGAAAAACAGTATGACTGTCAAAATAGTTATGTGAAAAGATGCGCAATGTTATTAGTTATCAGAGAAAAAACAAATTAAAACTGTAATGAGATACAACTATATATCATTAAAATAGACAAAATAATTGAAACTTTTTTCAAAATAATTATAACTAAAAATCTGACAATTTCATGTTCTGGTAATGATGTAGTGTCACTGTAATGCTTATCTTTGTTGGTAGGAATGCAAAACGGTAGAGACATTTTGGAAAATAACTTGGCAGTATTTTACAAAGTTAAACATAAGTTTGCCATATGGCCTAGCAATTCTGCTCTTTCGCATTTATCTTATTAAAATGGAAACTTATGTTTGTATGAAAACTTGTACAATCATGTTTATAGGCTTTATTTGCAACCTCCTCAAACAGGCAAAACCCAAATTTCCTCTAACTAGAGAACTAACAAATAAACGTTGATACCATGTAATGAAATACTACTGCTCAATTAAATGCTAAACCCAAAACCTAGATGAATTACATATATATCATATAAAGTGAAAGAAGCCAGATTGAAAAGCAAAACATCATATGATTTCATTCATATGAACTTCTAGTAATAGCAAATAAGAGAAAAATGGATCAATGGCTGCCAGAAGTAGGTATTGAGAATAAGAATGTTTACAAAAAGGCATAGGAAAATTTGGAAATAGTTGAGCTATTTTACATTATTATTGTCATGATATCTTTGTAGCTGCATGCTTTTGACAATGTTAGAATTATGCACATTTAAACAAGGAAAAATTTACTTTGTATAAAATACACTTTAAGAAAAAAATACTGGGGAAAAGAAATATAATCTAGACTATACAGTGCATAATGTACAGTTTTGATCAGGCAATAAAGAAATACCACACATTTAATAATAGGAAAATAGGAGCCAAGTTAAATGTAATAAAGTGTAATTAATAAAAACTGAAATGAAGATAAAGATATTGGAATTAGCAGAAAATTTATTTAAATCAGCCAATATAAATTTGTTTAAAGATTTAAGGAGAGAACAATAATCAGTAACTAACCAGATATAGAACCTCAGTGGAGAAATGTAAACTACAAAACAAAACCAACTGAAAATTCTAAAACCAAAATGAACAATATGTGAAGGAAAAAAGTCACTGGTTGTGTTTAACATCATCTCACGTGATAGCAAAGTAATGCTCAAAATTCTCCAAGCCAGGCTTCAACAGTACATGAACGTGAACTTCTGGATGTTCAAACTTGATTTAGAAAACCCAGAAGATCCAGAGATCAAATTGACAACATCTGCTGGATCATCAAAAAATTCAAGAGAGTTCCAGAAAAACATCTACTTCTGCTTTATTGACGATGCCAAAGCCTTTGACTGTGTGGATCACAACAAAATGTGGAAAATTCTTCAAGAGATGGGAATACCAGACCATCTGACCTGCCTCCTGAGAAATCCGTATGCCAGTCAAGAAGCAACAGTTACAACTGAACATTGAACAATAGACCAGTTCCAAATCAGGAAAGGAGTAGGTCAAGACTGTATATTGTCACCCTGCTTATTTAACTTACATGCAGAGTACATTATGCAAAATGCCGGGCTGGATGAAGCACAAGCTGGAATCAAGATTGCTGGGAGAAATATCAATAACCTTAGATATGCAGATGACATCATCCTTATGGAAGAAAGTGAAGAAGAACAAAAGAGCCTCTCGATGAAAGTGAAAGAGAAGAGTTGAAAAAGTTGGCTTAAAACTCAATATTCAGAAAACTAAGACCATGAATCCAGTCCCATCAGTTCGGTTCAGTTGAGTCACTCAGTCGTGTCCAACTCTTTGCGACTCCGTGAATGGCAGCACGCCAGGCCTCCCCATCCATCACCAACTCCTGGAGTTCACCCAAACTCATGTGCTTTGAGTCGGTGATGCCATCCAGCCATCTCATCCTCTGTTGTTCCTTTCTCCTCCTGCCTCCAATCCCTCCCAGCATCAGGGTCTTTTCCAACAGGTCAACTCTTCGTATGAGATGACCAAAGTACTGGAGTTTCATCCTCAGCATCAGTCCTTCCAGTGAATACCTGGGACTGGTCTCCTTTAGGATGGAATGGTTGGATCTCCTTGCAGTCCAAGGGACTCTGAAGAGTCTTCTCCAACACCACAGTTCAAAAGCATCAGTTCTTTGGTGCTCAGCTTTCTTTATAGTCCAACTCTCACATCCATACATGACCACTGGAAAAACCATAGCCTTGACTAGAAGACCTTTGTTGGCAAAGTAATGTCTCTACTTTTGAATATGCTATCTAGGTTGGTCATAACTTTCCTTCCAAGGAGTAAGCATCTTTTAATTCTACAGCTGCAATCACCATCTGCAGTGATTCTGGAGCCTAAAAAATAAAGTCTGACACTGTTTCCCCACCTATTTCCCATGAAGTGATGGGACCAGATGCCATGATCTTCGTTTTCTGAATGTTGAGCTTTAAGTCAACGTTTTCACTCTCCTCTTTCACTTTCATATAGAGGCTCTTTTGTTCTTCTTCACTTTCTGCCATAAGGGTAGTATCATCTGCATATCTGAGGTTATTGATATTTCTCCTGGCAATCTTGATTCCAGCTTGTGCTTCATCCAGACCAGGGTTTCTCATTATGTACTCTGCATATAAGTCCCATCACTTCATGTCAAATAAATGGGAAACAATGGAAACAGTAAGAGAATTTTGTTTTGGGGACTCCAAAATCACTGCTGATGGTGACTGCAGCCATGCAATTAAAACATGCTTGCTCCTTGGAAAGCTATGACCAACATAGACAGCATATTAAAAAACAGAAACATTACTTTGCCATCAAAGGTCTGTCTAGTCAGAGCTATGGTTTTTCCAGTAGTCATGTATGGATGTGAGAGTTGCACTATAAAGAAAGCTAAGCACCAAAGAATTGACGCTTTTGAACTGTGGTGTTGGAGAAGACCCTGGAGAATCCCTTAGACTGCAAGGAGATCCAACCAGTCCCTCCTAAAGGAAATCAGTCCTGAATATTCACTGGAAGGACTGATGCTGAAGCTGAAACTCCAATACTTTGGCCACCTGATGCAAAGAACTGACTCATTTGAAAAGATCCTGATTCTGGGAAAGATTTAAGGCTGGAGGAGATGAGGATGACAGGGGATGAGATGGTTGAATGGCATCACCAACACGATGGACGTGAGTTTGAGTAAGCTCCAGGAGTTGGTGATGGACCAGGAAGCCTGGTGTGCTGCAGTCCATGGGGTTGCAAAGAGTTGACATAACTAAATGACTAAACTGAACTGAACTGAATGTCATATTTAAGAAAAAGAACCATAAACTCAAGAACAAATTGATGAAAATTACTTATTAATAGTATTTTTAACAAAGCAAGCAACAGTTGAACAAAAATAAAGTCTCATAGACTATAGCACAGCACCAACCCGTCTAATGTAATAATAAATAAGAAAGCAAAGAAGGAAGGTATTGAAAAAGAAAGTTAAATGATTAAATATTTTTTAAGTCCCAAATTTGGTTAAATACATCAATTTATAGATCTAACACATGCAGGAAATGCCAGGCATGATGACTGCAAATAAACCCATACACATGTAGATCAGAGTCAAAATCATTTTAAAGTTGAACTTATAGTGACAGAGTGTAGAATACTGGTTGGGGGCTGGAGAGAAAAGAGAAATAGTGATCAAAGGGTACAAACTTTCAGTTATCATATAAATAAATCCCAGTGACCTAATGTACAGCTTAGCGACCATAGGTAATAATAACGTATACTTTGCTGTAAAGTTGATCTCAAGGTTTTTCACCACACACACAAAACGATAACTTATGGAGTGGATGGTTACATTAATTAGGATAATTGTGATCATTTCATAAAACACACGTATATTGTACATCTTAAATATATGTAATTTTTATTGGTCAAAAATAAGTATCAAAGAAAAGGACACAAAATAAATCAGTTAAATAGAAAAGGAAAACAATAGAAAACCTAGTGAAACCTTTTTAAATGTTCTTTAAATAATTAATAAAAATATTTATTAAATTATCCATAAAAAGAAAGTACAGATTATAAATTTCAGGAATGGGAGAAAGGATTTTACTACATATGACAAATACATTAAAATCATAACAAAGGAATATTATGGTTAAATCTATTCTAGCATATTTAACATTTTTGGAGAAGCACAACTTACCTGACAAAAGAAATAATAAGTTGACATATTTAAGACATATAAAACATATATGCATACCTATAGATATATAGAGATATGACATGTATACATTTATATAAGTAGACCCTTTAAAAACATGTATTTGAACTGCATGAGTTCATTTATATGGAACTTTTCTTCAGTAAATCTTTTGGGAAAACTTTTGGTGATTTGCAACAGTTTGAAGAAACTTGCAGACGAATATAAGAGCCTAGAAATATATTTGAAAAAAAAAGAAAAGTTAGTTATGACATAAATGCATGAAATAGACATGTTAATAGATATTAGTTTATCCTTACATAGGCATAGGTGAGTGATATTTAATATAAAATTAATACTTGTTTTCTTACTGTTTTATAACTTTTCACTTAAAGAATTAAATTACCATACTGTATGCCTCTCTCCCTCATAATTGCAGAAACTGTTTATCAGCTCACTGTCATGGGTTCCTTTAAAAGAAGTAATATTATTTCTAATACTACATGATAAATATGACTACAATACAGCATGCCAGGGTTTCCCCAGTGGCTCAGCAGTAAAGAATCCGCCTGTAATGCAAAAGATATGGGTTCAATCCCTGAGTTGGGAAGATCCCCTGAAGGAAGGCATGACAACCCACTCCAGTATTCTTGCCTGGAGAATCCCATGGCCAGAGGAGCCTTGCAGGCTACAGTCCATGGAGTCACAAAGAATCAGACAAGACTGAAGTGACTTAGCACACACACGAATCAACTTACCGAAGTCCTAAGTTAAAGGGTCAGTATGAAAAGCTAAGTTGTATTTCTGCCTACTAGCAGCAAACAACATGTGTTGCCTTTACACTGTGTCAAACTAGCTAAGTTGGTTAGAGTGGCCACAAGAGAATTCTGATACTTTGAAGATGGAAGTGAAAGAGTATCCCATTTACAGACTGAATTATAACATAGGGCAGGGGTTCTTACAGCTCACACATTGCTATTTATTTGCTGGCTTTTCTCACTGGAAGGAGCAGCAGCTGGGCATGCAACTCCTCCTGCTCTTGCCCAGTATCTTTGTTAAGCTTCTACATATCTTAGGCCAATTGGGTGAGCAGGTGCATGGTGAAGGACAAAGTTTATCCTGCAAGTCACTTGCATCATGAAGACTGGAGGTTGTCCTAGAATGCTGGCAATGCCATAACAAAATACCATAGACTGGGTGGTTTCACCAACAGAAATTTATTTCTCACAGTTCCAAAGCCTAAGAAGTTTAGTATCAGGATGCCAGAATGATCAGTTCCTGGTAAGGACTCTCAGGTTGTGTAAACAGCTGCCTTCTCATTGTGTTCTTACATGACAGAGAGAAAGACACCTCTCTTCCTGTTTTTATAAGGCCATCAATCATATCAAATTAGGACCCCCACACTTTATCACCTCACTTAACCTTGTTTGTCCTGTAAAAGCCCTATCTTCAAATACAGTCACATTGGGAGTGAGGGCTTTAATGTATGAATTTGAGGTGAAGATGTAACTCAGTTCATAGCAGAAGTGACGAGACAGACCTTGCTCCATTTTGCTATTACAGGTTCTGGTTTGTCCTAAGTTTCTCTCATTTATGTTCATCTTCCTTTCAGAACCATCTTGCCCATACCTAAACCCCTGAATCAGACACAGCAGTAACAGCTCAACAGACGGCTTGACAACTACCACAACTGCATAAAATCTAACAACTTTATCTAATATCTCTTTCTACACTGCTGCTGCTGCTGCTGCTAAGTCGCTTCAGTCGTGTCCAATTCTGTGCGACCCCATAGACAACAGCCCACCAGGCTCCCCTGTCCCTGGGGTCCTTCACTACTTTCTTTTTAAAGATTTTTTTTAGGTGGGCCATTTTAAAGTCTTTATTGAATTTGTTACAATATTATTTCTGCTATTTATGTTTTATTTTTTCGTCTGTGAGGCACGGGGGATCTTAGCTCCCTGACCAGGGGTTGAACCCACACCCCCTTCATTGGAAGGTCAAGTCTCAAACACTGGACTGCCAGGAAGTCTGCACAGTACTTCTTAGACTGAACTGGCTGCTCTATATTTTTACATGATGGAAAATAAAACTTTAAGATATGCCATTTACACTTGCATCAAAAACACAAAATATTATGAATAAATTTAGTAAAAGACTTATAAGAGCTCTACACTGCAAAAAAAAAAAAAACAGCATTGATGAGAAATGTTAAAGGCATGGAATGGTCATGGGTTAGAAGACTGAATATTGTGAAGATGTTGATTCTCCACAAGATTTGGTGAATCCCAACTGAAATCCCTATATGCTAAAAAGCCTATAAGATAAACAATTCTGAAAAAACAACAAAGTAGGAGAAAACACACTTCTTGAATTCAAAACTCTTTAAAAAGCTTTCCTGGTGGCTCAGATGGTAAAGAATCCACCTGCAATGTGGGAGACTTGGCTTTGATCCCTGGGTTGGGAAGAATCCCTGAAGAAGGGAATGGCTACCCTATTCTTGCCTGAAGAATTCCATAGAAAGAGGAGTCAGGCAGTCTACATACTGTCCATGGGATTGCAAAGAGTGGGACACAACTGAGTGACTTTCACTTTCATTGATACAAGGATAGCCAAAAATATCAATGGAATAAAAAAGAGCATGAAATGCACATATATATGATTAATCAATGTTCAACAAAGATGCCAAAATACTGGAGCAACTATATATGCATATACAGAAAACTAATCTTAACTCCAACCTCATACTATCCACAAACATTTATTCAAGAAGTATCATAGGCCAAAATGCAAATGTTAAAACTCAAAAGTATCTAAAAATACACAGGAAAATACCTTCTTGGAGCAAACAAGAAATTTTTAGAGATGACACTAAGACAAAAGCACAAAAGAAAAAAATTAATATATTGAACTTCATCAAAACTAAAACAAAAAAATTGTTATTCAGAAGATATAGTTAAGGAAAGGAAAAGGCAGGTCACAAATTGGCAGGGAGTATTTGTAAAACACATAATTGACAATGGGTTTGAATATAGACTATATGAAGATGCTTAACAATAATAAGAGAAACAACCCAATAAAAATGAGCAAAAGACTTGAACAGATGCTTAAGAAAATAAGATACTTTAATATCCAATAAGCATGTATCATTAGTCATCGGGAAATGTAAATTAAAACCATGGGAAGATTCTTTCAAAAGCTTAAGACTTTGAACAAAATTGCAGAAATTAAAGAAATGAACTTTGTATAGAGCTCTGGGCAGTGATCTGCACTCAGTAGGTGATCAATAGTGTAAATTTCCTTCCTCCTCCTGTTCCTTGTTGGCTAAGGTTGAGCGTGTTTCCTTGGCTCTGGTAGAGGTGAAGCCAGCCAGTCCCAGGAGTCACAGGAAATGCTGGGTTTTCCAGTTCTACCTGAGAATGTAGAATAAAGAGTGTGATGTTAGAAACTAAAAAAAAAAAACAGGAGACATTTTAGTTGCACTTGTCTTATGAGCCCCTGGAAGAATTCATCTTCCTTTGGGATTCACCTCTCATTCCAAAAAATAAATAAACTAATACAGGGGTGAGGATCTCATTTCTTTGGATTTTCTCAGCTGTCACTAGGAAAGAGCATGGTTATTGCAAACAGCTAATTATTAACTTCTTTGACGTTCATACACACAGTTAAAGACATTTGTTCTTTGTGAAATGCGTCCCAGAAGCTTGCAGTAACTCAGTCTTAAGGTTTTTCCTGGTCTTCTGAATAACACAGTTATAAATCAGAAGAGTCTCCAAATAAAAAAGGCCAGTGAGAGTGGTGAGTTCTCCGTCAAAAATAGATTGTTTTCAGTCATGCCTTTCACTCCCTCTCTCCTTGCCTCCACTATTCTAAAAGGTAGGCATCTATATTTCAAAGTGTGCCCACACAGCTCCAAGAAAAACTGCATTTGGGAAATGAACCAAAAGAGCAATTCTTTAGTTTGAGCAGTTCTTCCACATTTAAAAATATTCACTCAATTGTGCCTCATTGCAGCAAGCCAAAACGTCTAACGATTTTTCAAACTCTGAGCTTGGTCCACAGATCCTTTGGCTTGGAGGGTGGGGAAGGGTAAAGAGGAAGGGTTAGTGGTCAGTGAGGTCCTGTCTAGATGGGCTGTGCACGCTGAGTCCTGTTGGGTTCTCAGATCCCTTGTCTGTCTATGGGTGACTGTCCAATTGGATGACAGCAGTAGCCACCCCAAGGGCTAGGCACAGATTAAATGCAAGATGTGGGGTTCGAGGAACAATGCGCTCCGCCTTCCTCTCCTCTCCTTTTGAAGCACCTTTCTCTTGCAGAAGGCAGTCATTGCTGCCATTCCTGCTGGGATTAAGGGAAGCCTCTCTGTGAATGCTATCTCACAGCAAGTTTGCGAAGTGGAGAGAAAACTTCACCCCAACTCCAAGTTCCTAATAAGAATCCTATATCTAGCCTTGAGGCATCTTCCAGAGATGTTCAGTTGCAACTGTGGATTCTTGTACCTTTTAGGGGAATCATTCACACAACAGTTCCCAGAATTCCCCCAGGCTCCCTTCCCCCAAAAGTGGACAGCCTGACAGCCTTTCTTCTCATCAGCTATCCTGAGAAGTACAGTGCTGTAAGCAAGAAGGAGGCTTGGGACTGGGGGCCCTGGGGAGCCCCCAATCCCTCTGGTCTGCTGGCTTACCTGAAGGTGAGGACCCTCTGAGATGGGGATCCCCACAGGAGAGTTTCACCCCATCTGCTGGGGTATCATTGTATATGTTCACCAGTCACTTCTGTCTGGTTCTCAAGGGTAGACATCACTCTTCCATGGATTGGCAGGCCACTGCTGAGGGACCAATAGCCCTTCAGCCCATCTTTCCAGGCCCTCACCTTCTCACTCAGGAGGAGCCAATTCTCCAGGAAGAGTACATGTAACAAGTCACACAGATTTCTCCCCAGAATCATATTGAAAATGAAATCTTTAGACCTAAACACTTGTGTGTGCATTAAATGAATAGGAATTGTCTTCACTTGGGCAAGAAAACATCATCTTTCCCATTCTTTTCCAAAACACTTGAGCCTCTCAGTCTGCTGATAGGCATATAAGAAATATTTACAGTTCCAAATTTATGTTAAGAATAAGAGTCATGGAAAGCTAACACTTGCCCAATAATCAGGAGGGTGGGGATCAGAGAGACTGCAGGAACACCTGCCCCATTCAAGAGGCAGGTGCTGTCCTACCCAGCCATGCACTGCCCACAAAATTGCAAGCCTTGAGTCCAGCTATTCTAGAAAATATGGTAACTGGGTTTTTAAAGTGAAGCCTGCTGATTGGACAAACAGTCCAATGCTTCAAGCAGCATATGGTTCAACATTTGCAGGATACCTGCTGACTAAATTTGACCCATGGGTGAGCAGAGTGTGCTCTCAGCTCTGATCCATCCATTTTGTGTCTTTCCTACCAATGACCTGCAAAACAACCCCAAGACTCTTCTGCCTGGACTTCAGCTGTATCCACAGTCCCACTCTAGTCTTATAGACAGGCTTACATCTAACAGCAACTTAGATCCAGCACCTACCGCTAAGCAACGACTACCAGGTTGTATCATGAATTTTCCATCCTAATGACTTCCATAGTGCTTTTGCTCATACAAAGAATTCTGTTTGTAGAGATCTTCTACTTTCTTCAAGCTCATCTCCTCCAGCTTAGTCTCTGGAAGAGATTCCTGACTGTCCTCCAAACCCTCATAGTGATTACATTCATTCATAGAGGCTCAGAAAGTAATTTCATCCCATATTATAACATTCCCTAACTGCTTCAGGTATGTTTCCCATTACTATCAGCTAGAATATAAGCTCCCCAAGACCCAGGTATTTATTAGATGTTCTTTTGATTCACTCATAATTTTCATGGTGTCTTGCACATTAGATACTGTGACAGAACAGAAGCACTGATAATCTCTCCAAATGGGGAGAAAAAGACACTAAAAATGCTGGACGAAGCATTCAGATTTTATTTTTAAACAAGTTGACTACCTGGCACAAACGTGAGTATTTTAAATTAAAGCCAAATTAAATCTGGACTCTAGAGAGTTAAGTCAAACATTGAAACCACCCCTCTCCTTGAGGATGTTGGATGTTCATTTCTGACAATACAAGAATCAAGATGCAAAGCTCTGGGTCTGCCCAGGTGAGAGATCTAATTCCCTGAAGCTGGAACCAGAGATGCATTGAGTGTGCATTAGCAAATCTAACTAAACACACAAAGCTAGCACATTAGCACAATCAGTAGAGAAAACAAACATTTCTTGGGCATAAATGTAACTTATGAAACTCAGTCATTCTTCAGTGTAAGAGTGAATAAGGAATCAACCTACATTCTACACTCATTCCCATTCACACTCTTCTATACCCACTGAGGGAAAAACAGCAAAACCTGCCTGCCATGCATTATAACACTTAGTAAAGGAGGAAATATCTATCCCAGGAATTATTAAGAAAATCCTATTGTCTCTCAAATTGCAGGATAAATTCACAACTAGCTGGAAGGTCTGAGAAAAACTCAAGCTGAAAGTTCAGTTTCAAATATCAACTCCAAATAACCAACAGAAGCAAATGTCCCACACAATCTTCACAAAATCCCCACAGATGAATTTCCAAGGATTCTAATTTCACAATCAAATTAAAAAAAAAAAATAAGGAAAACAGACATCCTAAATGAGAATTAAGAGTAATAACAGGAGGCAATCCATTCTCATTAATTTCATATTCACAAGTATCAGAAAGAATATATAATATGTATGTTTAATGGATTTTAGTAAAAAAGAAAATAGCAGGGTATTGATAAAATGAACTAATAATAAAAGACTAAAATGTTGAAACCATTTAGGCAGAAATAGGGTGCCAAAAATATATAACAGGCTAAATAAAGAGCTCAATGAATGATTTTAACAGAAAATTTTCCAAATCTGAAGAGATATTTCATAAAACAAAAGCTAGATCTAAAGACATCTTATAATACAATATAGAAACACGAAGAGTCAAGAAATAACACAGGAGGCTTAGAAGACATGAAGAATATAATGAAGTATAATATGTGTGATTGCAAGCCCAGAAACAGTAAAGTGAGACATGGGGACAGATGATATTTGAAGAAATAATGAGTGAAGAACTTTGAAACTAATAAAGTACATTATTACTTATAAAAATCAGTGTATCTCAAGCAGGATAAAAATAAAATAAAAATCAACACTTAGAAACATCATTGTAAAACTGCACAATACCAAAGGGAAAAAGACTATTTAAGAAAACTTCACAAAGATAAATAATAATTAATAAAGGAATGATAAGCAGCAAACGAAGTCAGGAGACAGTGGAATAATATCTTAAATGTACCAGACAAAATGACAGTTAAACTAATGAAAGTATCTTTCTGAAGGAGATGAATTTAAGGTAGAAAAAAGAAAAACATACAGAAAAAAACTGATCACTGTATCCGAAAGACCTTCACTTACAGGACCGTAAAGTTTATCCTAAAGGCAAAATAAAAGCAATCAGTTGAAAGCTCTGAAATGAAAGAATAAATAAAGAGCAAATAAAATAGTAAAGTAATGCTCAAAATTCTCCAAGCCAGACTTCAGCAATACGTGAACCGTGAACTCCCTGATGTTCAAGCTGGTTTTAGAAAAGGGAGAGGAACCAGAGATCAAATTGCCAACATCTGCTGGATCATGGAAAAAGCAAGAGAGTTCCAGAAAACCATCTATTTCTGCTTTATTGACTATGCCAAAGCTTTTGACTGTGTGGATGACAAAAACTGTGGAAAATTCTGAAAGAGATGGGAATACCAGACCACCTAACCTGCCTCTTGAGAAATCTGTATGCAGGTCAGGAAGCAACAGTTAGAACTGGACATGGAACAACAGACTGGTTCCAAATAGGAAAAGGAGTATGTCAAGGCTGTATATTGTCACCCTGCTTATTTAACTTCTATGCAGAGTACATCATGAGAAATGCTGGACTGGAAGAAACACAAGCTGGAATCAAGATTGCTGGGAGAAATATCAATAACCTCAGACATGCAGATGACACCACCCTTATGGCAGAAAGTGAAGAGGAAGTAAGAAGCCTCCTGATGAAAGTGAAAGAGGAGAGTGAAAAAGTTGGCTTAAAGCTCAACATTCAGAAAATGAAGATCATGGCATCCGGTCCCATCACTTCACGGGAAATAGATGGGGAAACAGTGGAAACAGTGTCAGACTTTATTTTTGGGGGCTCCAAAATCACTGCAGATGGTGACTGCAGCCATGAAATTAAAAGACGCTTACTCCTTGGAAGAAAAGTTATGACCAACCTAGATAGAGACATTACTTTGCCGACTAAGGTCCATCTAGTCAAGGCTATGGTTTTTCCTGTGGTCATATATGGATGTGACAGTTGGACTGTGAAGAAGGCTGAGTGCCGAAGAATTGATGCTTTTGAACTGTGGTGTTGGAGAAGACTCTTGAGAGTCCCTTGGACTGCAAGGAGATCCAACCAGTCCATTCTGAAGGAGATCAACCCTGGGATTTCTTTGGAAGGAATGATGTTAAAGCTGAAACTCCAGTACTTTGGCCACCTCATGCAAAGAGTTGACTCATTGGAAAAGACTCTGAAGCTGGGAGGGGTTGAGGGCAGGAAGAGAAGGGGACGACGGAGGATGAGATGGCTGGATGGCATCATGGACTCAATGGACATGAGTCTGAGTAAACTCCGGGAGATGGTGATGGACAGGGATGCCTGGCATGCTGCGATTCAGGGGGTAGCAAAGAGTAGGACACGACTGAGGGACTGAATTGAACTGAACTGAACTGAAAAATGGTAAATACAGAGGAGCACTTGTCCAAATTTTGGCTATTTAAGACAATGATAATATTGTTTATCAACACTTGTGGGAAAATAGATCTAAAACATATACAATAATACATTAGAAAGAAGGAGTAAGATTGAAGTTAGCTTATTATGCAGATCTTATATCATTCAGGAGAAGGGTAAACATTTAAAATTTTCTAAGGTAACCATTAGCAAAACAAAAGTAGAATTAATAAGTTCCAAATAGTCATGATGAACAGGTGCCATGTGAAAATATGCTCAAACAATCAAAATGAAGAGGAAAAAGAAAAGGAAAAAAAGAAGCATAAGAAATGTATAATGCACAAAATTTATAAATACATAAAATGATGATAGAAATAAATGTAATTAGAATAAATGTAAAAGATCTAACTTCAAGAATTGAAAGACAAAGATTGTCAAACAAGATTAATAGACAAAAGCTAGCCTTTATGCTATTTGTAAGAAACATTTCTAAGTCATAAATATCAGAATAACAGTAAACAAATCCAGGAAATTACCAGGTAAGTACTAACTAACACAAGTATGTAACTATATTAATAACAGACAAAATAGATTCTAAAGCATAAAGTTTTAACAGAAAATCACAATTAAACAATTAAAGGTATAATTCTCAAGAAAGGTATGATAATATTAAAGTTGTTGCACACAACAACATAGCCTAAGACATAATGAGCAGAAATTAAAAGAACTAGAAGGAAGAAACCGTCATCTTTATCAATGACAATAATATCATAGTGGGAGATTTTTAACTCAAAATTTTAATAGCTAATGATACATATATTAAGAAAATTCATCAGGATTCACATATAAAATTTCAGCAATGCTACTAGCAAATTTAATTTAACACACATAGCTGGAACATTAACACAACCAACAGAGAATACAAATATTTCTTGGGCACATATGTGGCACTTTAAAAAATTGATCAATAAGACCATATTTCAAACATTAAAAAATTAATGCAATTGGTTAGATAGCATAAACAAAAGATAAATTTAAAAGTTACTCTTCTTAGAAATGAGAATTTCTCATATTCTTATAAATTATAAATGAACAACAGAAATATAGACAAAAATTATTTTCAAAACAAAAATTCCATTTTAATAACCTTTGAGCTTATCACCAGATATACACTTCAGAAATTAATCAAGGAAACAAAAATGTGTCTTATAAGCTAAAGAAAGATATTCAAGGAATGGATTCCTTTTTTTTTCTCCACACCCTCTCCAGATTTACTGTTTGTAGGGTTTTTGATGATAGCCATTTTGACTGATGTAAGGTGGTTAAATAATTTAAGAATCAATAAATCATAATTATGTCAGAAATACATAAAGTTGAGCAATAATTAAACTACAGTTTAACAAAATTATAGAATTCAGCAATTTTTAGAGAAAAATTATACTTAGAGCTTAATAATTTACATTAGAAAACTAAAAGGACTAAATGCAATGAGCAAAAAGTACAATTTGAGAGGTCACAACAAGAATTAAAGAAATAATTTAATATTAGGATAGTCTAATAAAAACTGAAAAATCCTTTGGAAGATTAATGAAAAGAAATTATCAGTATTAGCTGGTAAAGAATCCTCTTGCAATGTAGGACACCTGGGTTCGATCTTTGGGTTGGGAAGATCCCCTGGAGTAGGGAAAGGCTACCCACTCCAGTATTCTGGTCTTGAGAACTCCATAAACTGTATAGTTCATGGGGTCACAAAGAGTCAGATACGACTGAGCAAATTTCACTGCACTTCAAACATATGTAACTTCAGATGCTACACAAAGTAAAAATATTTCACAAATAATGTTAAACCAATAAATTTGAAAACTTATACGGACAAATTTTAAATTTAATGTAAAAATAAATAACAGAAGAAATAGAAAATGTAATTAATCTTACTACAATTAAAGGAATTAAATCAATAGTTAGAAATCTTTCACAAAAAAATTATACATCTCAAGTGGTTTTCCCTAAAAGTTCTAACTCCCAGTCAGTCAGTCAATTCAGTCACTCAGTCATGTCTGACTCTTTGCAACCCCATGGAGTGCAGCACACCAGGTTTCCCTGTCCATCACCGACTCCTGGAGCTTATCAAACTCATGTCCATTGAGTCAGTGATGCCATCCAACCATCTTATCCCTTGTCATCCCCTTCTCCTCCTGCCTTCAATCTTTTCCAAAATCAGGGTCTTTTCAAATGAGTCAGTTCTTCACATCATGTGGCCAATGAATTGGAGTTTCAGCTTCAACATCAGTCCTTCTGATGAATATTCAGGACTGATTTCCTTTAGGATTGACTAGTGGGCAAACAGTGGAAACAGTGTCAGACTTTGTTTTTTTGGGCTCCAAAATCACTGCAGATGGTGACTGCAGCCATGAAATTAAAAGGCGCTTACTCCTTGGAAGAAAAGTTATGACCAACCTAGATAGTATCAGGGTCTTTTCAAATGAGTCAGTTCTTCACATCATGTGGCCAAAGAATTGGAGTTTCAGCTTCCACATCAGTCCTTCTGATGAATATTCAGGACTGATTTCCTTTAGGATTGACTAGTTGGATCTCCTTGCAGTCCAAGGTATTCTCAAGAGTCTTTTCCAACACCACAGTTCAAAAGCATCAGCTCTTCGGCGCTCAGCTTTCTTTATACTCCAACTCTCACATCCATACATGACTACTGGAAAAACTATAGCCTTGACTAGACGGACCTTTGTTGACAAAGTAACGTCTCTGCTTTTTAATATCCTGTCTAGGCTGGTCATAGTTTTTCTTCCAAGGAGCAAGTGTCTTTTAATTTCAAGGCTGCAGTCACCATTAGTAGTGATTTTGGAGTCCGAAAAAATAAAGTCTCTCACTGTTTCCTTTGTTTCCCCATCTATTTGCCTTGAAGTGATGGGACCAGATGCCATGATCTTTGTTTTCTGAATGTTGAAGTTTAAGCCAGTTTTTTCACTCTCCTCTTTCACTGTCATCAAGAGGCTCTTTAGTTCTTCGCTTTCTGCCTTAAGGGTGATGTCATCTGCATAACTGGGACTATTGATATTTCTCCTAGCAATCTTGATTCCAGCTTGTGCTTCACCCAGCCAAGCATTTAGCATGATGTACTCTGCATTTAAGTTAAATAAACAGCCAAGGGACAAATAATTTCAATCTTAAACAAGTATTACAGGGGATAGAACAATGGAAATGCTCTACAATTCATTTAATGAGGAAGCAAAACTATAGGGACATCTCTTGAACTTAAATGCAAAAAAATATTCAAATAAATGCTAGCGAACTGAATTTAGAATAAACGAAAAGATAATACACTATGTCAATAGGGATGTAGGGTAATTTACTACTAGAAATCATTTTAAATAAGCTTTATATTAACAATTTAAAAGAGAATAATTGATGAATTTTTGCTTGATGCAAAGAAAATTTCATTGTTTTCAAAATTCTTAGCAAATTAAAAGTAGAGGTGAAAATTTTAAGCTGGTAAAAAAAAAACTACCAATACTTTAAAACAGGTATCATCATATATAGGAAATGCTGAAAGCATTTCTTTTATGAATAAGAAAAGGAAGGATGCTGATTATGACCATTTATATTTAACATTTAGTAATGAGTTACCAGGCAATAATGAAAAAAATATATAGAATAAAAAGAATAAGAACAAGAAAAAAAAAAGAAAAAGGAGAGAAGGAATGAAGGCAGGAAGGAAAGGAGAGAGGGATAGAGGGAGGGAGGGAACAAATGAATAATGTGATTGTTAAAATCGACATATAAGTTATTGGAATTAAAAATATATTGAGCAAAGTAGTCTGATTTCAAAATTATCTATATACAACCGTAGCAAACATTTAAAAATTATAGTTAAATAAAGATACTATTTAAATGCTCTGAGATTGTAAAGTACCTGGGATACTGTAGCATAAGATTTTCAGCTTTTTTTGTATAGAAAACTATAAAACTGTACTTAAAAAAATAAAGAAAGATGCAAATAAATGAAGGAATATATCATTTTTATAGATCAGAAGACTAGACAGCTTAAAGAGGTCAGTTATTTTAAAAATTATATATACTTCAGTGCAAATTCAACCCAAATCAAAGTTATTTTGTGATAACTGACAAGCAATTCTTGAAATGAATATGGAAGTGTTAAGGAACAAAGAGTAGAGAAGGAAATGGCAACCCACTCCAGTATTCTTGCCTGGAGAATCCCAGGGATGGGGAGCCTGGTGGGCTGCCGTCTATGGGGTCACACAGAGTCGGACACGACTGAAGCGACTTAGCAGCAGCAGCAAGGAACAAAGAGAGCCAAGATACTCCTGAAGAAGAAACCGGGTGGGGAATCCTTCTCAGCAAAGAAAGACAGATACTATATGTTAATATTTATATGTGGAATCTGAAAAATGAAACAAACAAAATAGAAACAGACTGATAGATGCAAAGAGCAAACTCATGGTTACCAGTGGGGAAAGGGAAGGGGGGGCGGGTCTAGAAAGGGGTAGGGATTAAGAAGTACAAATACTGGATATAAAACACAAAAATAAAATGTATTGTGCAGTACAGGGAATAGAGCCAATATTTTATAATAACTCTGTTGCTGCTGCTAAGTCACTCCAGTCATGTCCAACTCTGTGTGACCCCATAGACGGCAGCCCACCAGGCTCCCCCATCCCTGGGATTCTCCAGGCAAGAACACTGGAGTGGGTTGCCACTTTCTTCTCTAACGCATGAAAGTGAAAAAGGAAAGAAGTCGCTCAGTTGTTTCTGACTCTTAGCGATCCCATGGACTGTAGCCCACCAGGCTCCTCCATCCATGGGATTTTCCAGGCAAGATTACTGGAGTAGGTTGCCATTGCCTTCTCCTATAATAACTCTAAATGGAGTGTAATCTATAAAAATATTGAATCACTACGTTATATACTTGAAATAATTAACATTGCAAATCAACTGTTTCAATAAATACTTCAATAAAAATAGATTTTTTTAAGTCATAGCAACTAAGAGAGTGTGGCATTGATACAAGGATGCATTGGTGAACTGACAGGACAGAACAGAGAGCCCACACACAGGCTTCTGCATAGGAGAAACGGGCTGTACAATAAGGGAGAAAGTGTGAGCTTTACAATAATCTGTCCTGAAGACAGTTACACAGGAGGAGAAAAAAAAAAAAGGAATTGGAGTATAAACTTCAAATGCTTTAAAGATTTAAATGTGTAATGTGAAACTATAAAAAATTTTAGAATATCATGTGGAAGAGTGTCTTTCTGACTGAAAGATAGGGATGAATTTCTTAAGATTAAAAAAGGTAAATCATAGGGAAAACAATAGAGACATATTAAAACTAGGAACTTCTCTTTGTCATAAGAAATCATTGCAAAAATGAACAAAAACCACAAATTGGGAAAGCATATTTGCACCATATATATAACTGATAAAAAATTATAATATGGACTACTTAAAGAACTACTATAAATTAATAGGAAAAAAATAAGATGATCCAAAGAGATATGTGCAAAAGACTTGTGGGAATACTTCACATACACACACACACACACACACACACAAAATAGCTAATAAAAAAATGAAAAGATGCTGAACCCATTATTAATGAGGAAATTCAAATTAGAGCCATAATGAGATATCATTTTAGACTCAACAGAATGGCCGAATTTTTTAAGTCTAACAAAATCAAGTTTTGTCATAGATATTCAGGAAAATCCATCTACTGCTGTGGGGTAACAAATTGACTAATAATTTATCTAATTATTATCTAATAAAATTGAAGTTGCACATTCCCAAGATAAAGGCATTCCTTTCATAGTATTGCTTGGAAACATTTGTGCATATGTGCTCCAGAGAATATCTACAAAGTGTTCCTAGCAACACTCTATCTTAGCAAAATTTCAGAAACAAGCCAAATGCCTCAAGGTAGGTGATGGCTTAGAGACTGGTGATTGGTCCCACACAATCCTGTTCAGCAGTGAAAATGAATGTACTATAGCCAGGAGCATATGGTGATTCACTCTCAAGAGAGTGTGTTGAGCAGCATAAAGCAAGTTGCAGATGAGTGCATATGGTATGATTCCATTTAAATAAATTTTAAAATTTGCAACACTAAGCAATATATTCTTCTTCAGCATCAGAGCGATGCTGGCCTGCACTGCCCCATTTCAGTAGATACACTATGGAAGGTTATGTGGATACTCTCTGAAGCATTATATAGTGGCCCGGTGGCAGATCCAGCCACAGTTGTTAAAACTGAGAAGAAATGCAAGAAAATAATAACCATAAATTCCGTATAGAGGTTACCCTCTGAAGAAGAAAGGATAAGGGAAAGGTACTTACTGGGCTTAAAGATTGTGGTGATGTTCTGTTTCTTATAGTGTGTTGGATTTACTGGCATTTGTTGTATTATTATTTTTATTCATTACACATATTTCATAAATCATATGTTGTATCTAATATTTAATAAAATAAAAAGACTTGTCTGGTTGTGGCCATCTATCTTGCTGATCGTGTTCAGAATGCCAGTTGTCTGGCTGCATCTCACTGTTCGCTGAACACAGGGTAGGCAAGGCATGAGTTCAGAGGCTGGAAGAAGACTCAAGGAGCCGCAGAAACTGCAGACACGTTTACTCTCTCCTGGCTGGTGCAACAGCCATAGCAGCAGACACTCTGTTTTATCTTCTCTCATGACTGACCCAGTGGACACAGCCATGAGGCAGCAGGACTGCCGCGGCTTTTTCAGGTGAAACGTGTATATGCCTACATCACAAAGTAGCTGGTGACCAAGAGAGTACCTGAGGTAAAACAGTTTTACATATCTGTAACTTAACTGTTACATAAACCTTGCAAAGTCATTGTTTACAGAACATGGGGCTGAGAGACCCTGACAAGCGCCACCTTATTAATTTCCCCACACCATCCCTGTACCCTGTGACGTTGCTCTTCCAATCCTAATGTGTTTTTTGCAGGTCTCTGCTGCCTCCTTTTACTCCGTCATGAATGAACCCTTCCTTCCATGGATCATGAAAGCTGATGGACCCAAAGAGAAGCCAAGAGGGTGTAGACAGTGAAACAAACACAAGCTGATCTCTGTCAAAGCTCTGTTAGGTTATTTAACAATAATTCACTGGGAAACGGACTTACCCTCTCTGACCTCAGCTTCTCATCTTTAAAACGGACATGGTAATATATAGCTTGCAACACTATGGGAGAATTAAGTAAGTGGAGGAAGTATAAATTAGATACAGCATATTGGGTGAGCAATTTGTAGAAACTATTAAAATGCTAAATGTTCCTATCACTTGACTGGCAATTCAATGATTTCAAATCTATTCCAGAAAATCCTCTCTAAACTTCACCTACATTTATAAACAGGGCTAGTTTATCACAGAATTGTTTTTGACAGGAAAAAATGGGAAACAATTATCAATATGAGAATTGTTAAATATATTATAGTAAATCAATAATTGAAAATGCAGTACATAGTCATTAAAATGAATAAGATAATGTATTGATACAGGAAAATCTCTTTGATGCGTGGCTGAGTGGAAAATATTCTCATTCGTATATGTGGAGTGTGAAGCCCAGAAAAGATCTAAAATGTCTATTTTTCTCAGAATAGTAGGAAGAGAACAGAGACTACCATTCACATAACTCCCCAATAAGAATTAGCCCTGCTCCAACACACAACTGTCCTTATGAGAAAGGCTATGATTCTCTTTCTCCCCTAAAAGTTTTTTTTAGGCTATTCATAGTCATAACTGCAACAATGAAAAACTTGTGATTTTAGGGGTTTCTGAAATCTAGAAAAGACCCCTGGAAAGACGAGTTCTGTGAGACTAGGGCACCTGTGTTATGTGAGCCTTTGAGTCTAAGCAGCTGCTATATTTGGGGCACGTAGTTTATCCTCACTCACATGGTCACCACCTGCCTGTGGAACTATTTCTTGCCTGAAAAACTGGGTCAGAATGTCACAGAAAGGCATCTTCAAGTGGCCAAATGAATAATTTAGTAATTCTGTAGTTGTTGCAAAGGTGTTAAGTTTGTCTCTAAAGTATAGTCACAGAAAGAAAGGGAGGAGGTGACCCTGCCATGCCCTTTTCTGTCTCAACTCATATCACACTTGTCTGTCTCCCTCTTGACACCATAAAACCCTGGACGTCAGTCTCAAAGAGTGATTTGAAGGCAGCAAAGGAGGAAGCGGACAGATGAACATGAAAGCAACTTCTTGAAGGCAGAGGCGAAGTAGATGAGGGAACGAGAAAATTTATCTCAGTTCAACAACAAAGGTGCCCTCAAAATTAGGATGATTAGGTTTTCTGTTTGGAGTTTTGGTTTTCTTTTTTATTTCCTGCCATGGAAGAGCCTAACCATTTTCGAAACCAACTGTGCCATGCCTGAAAATCTCCCCCTTGTTAACCAGTGCCTCTTCACTGAGAAAGACGAGAGGTGTTGGCTGGTGTCCGTGTGTCTGGACAGCCGGGAGCACCTGTCGAGTCAGATGCCTCCCTCCAGCATGGAGGAGACACCCTGTCCAGTGCTGTCACTCAGAGCACGGGATCAGAGCCCACTGAGACCTCTGAGAGAAGCCCTAGCATGAGGCTGGGCTTCCAGAGGATCCCCGCTTAGCCAGCCACAGATGGGTGGATCGATGCTTAAACGGGCAAGGACGTTAAACAAGCCAGGTCAGAATGTACTCAGTCAGCACCAGGTTGCTGTAGACATTGCATGAGGACACAGAAAGTGTCATTAATGTGGCCATTAGTATTAGGAGCCACGTACATAGTGATTTTATATAATCCTCACAGTGATTATAACAGTCCATGTTTATATCCTAAATTTGTAGAGGAGAGGTCTGAGACTCAAAGATTAAGGAATCACTGAGATCTCTCTATCTCTGTGTGATGAGGTTAGAATTAGCATCCAATCCCCCTACAGTTACACAACTCATTCCCACTCTCATAGTTTGTCCTTCCACAGACATGGCTGTGATCAGAGCTATTCAGGGCCTCATAATTCCATCTCAAGGACAGCATTTTCTGCAAACTCCAGCTAAGTTTGAGAGCTCTTAGGATTGAAGGCTCACCTGGCAGACCCCGAAGGCAGAAAGCTCAATGGGGTTCATGGCACCTGGTCCCACAGCAAGATTTCATTGTCCCAAAGGAGGACAGAGGTTGCCTTCCCACCTTCTCTACAGTGAACACCAACAGGAAAACCCCAAAAGTATAGCTCCCACTATGCTGCTCCTAGTATTTAAGGCAGCCTGTAAGGATGGCACCAGATGTGCTGTCTCTTGAAAGAAAAATAAAAACATTGTTTCAACAACCCTGTTAGGAACTCTGGGGCTGAGTTCACTCACTAAGAGAATACTTGCTGTCATTCGATGAAGTTAGCTTGCAGCAGTGCCTGGGGCAAAACGAGGACCAAAAACACTAGCTTCTCTGTGCCAAGAACTTGCCTGGCAGCTTCATATAACTTAAGTCCCAGTGACCCTCAAGGTGGATGTGGTCATCCCTGTTTAACACATGATGAGACTGAAGCTCAGATCCATGTTCCAACAATGATGTACAATTGATTTATCCATTTTGTGTGCCTTAAGTGTGTATAGACCTGCATTGTACACTGATGGAGGAACCCAAAGCTGTACAAGGAAAAGTCTTGTCTTACTCCTCAAGATGCTGGCAATCGCACCAAGGATAGAGGCAACATACCATGAAAGAAAAGCCGCAGTTCAAGGTCATGAGTTGCCCATGTCACAGCACGCTGGAACACTCTCCTTCTCAGGCCACACCTCTTCTAGGAAGCCTCCCTGTCTTGCTGCTCCTGTTCATGAGGTCAATTGTCTCGCTGTTCACACTGTTCACTGAACCCAGGGTAGGCAAGGTGCACACTACGAGCCTGGGATGAGACGTGGTGAGCTGTAGGATCTGCAGACACGCTTATGCTCCCCTGGCAGCAGCCATAACATAGCATAACCTAACCAAAGCCTCGACGTAGCACACGCTCAATGCTGCCACAATGGCTTTTAGTTGGAGCCTCTTGACTTTTCACTTTCATGCATTGGAGAAGGAAATGGCAACCCCTTCCAGTATTCTTGCCTGGAGAGTCCCAGGGATGGGGGATCCCGGTGGGCTGCCGTCTGTGGGGTCGCAGAGTCGGACACAACTGAAGTGACTTAGCAGCAGCACATAAGCTTACAGTACAAAGTACCCCATGAGCAGGCGAGTGCCTCCTGACACACATGCGCAGTGCTGTATGTGACCTCAGCTGTTACATAAACATTGTTTACAAAACCTGGGGCAAGACGCAGAGGCTGTGGGGCAGTAGAGCCTGACCATACCATCTTGGCTAATTTGGTCTTTCCCTATACTCCCCAGTCTCTACAGATAATAGCCACTCTTGTGAGCATTTCTGTCCCCTCGCTGTTCCTATTCACATTTCTGTCTGCATACAGCATTCGTTTGGGAGGTCATTTGCTTACATGTCTGTTTCCAAATAAACTCTGGACTCACTGAGGGCAAGAACTATGACTCACCACTTTCCATGTTCTCCCAAGATCTAACAAAAGGTTGGCACCCATAAAACAGCATTTATTGATATGGGATTTGAATCATGAGAGCAGCTTGACCACATCTGGCTCAGGCTGGGAGCTCCTTGCAGAGGGAAAGAGTGTGATATAATAAAAAACAAACAAACAAAGCTCATTTCACTTGAGTTCTGTTCTTTCCTGGTCTCTTTTGCCTGTCACCTAACTTTGTATTTAAATGCTAATTTACAGTGGTGTGTGGATACAATTTTTTAATGTCAAAAATTACTCCAAGATGATAGGAAAGGGGACACCAGGCTATGAGCCAAGGGATCTGAGTCTGAATATTGATTCCATCACGAACACATTGTGAGGCCCTGACATCTCTCTGAACCTCAACTTCCTCACCCATAAAATGAGAAAGTTTACCGAGCTGAACCTGAGACCTTTCCAATGTTCCAATTCTGTTAATCTGAGAATAGCGTGGAGGCCTGCGAGCCCTTCCAAACTGCCAAGGATGATGTGAAGCCTGACATCAGGGCAAACAAGAGCCTTTTGAATAATGACTTTGCAGGTAGGCATGGGAGTGTCATAAACCTCCCCTTGCCATCTTCCTAGTTATAATTCCACAAACACTGTAGTTTCTGTGGTAATTTCATTTAATTTTATGGCCTGGTTCCTCCAGCCTTCCGAGTCTGATAAGCAAGTTTGGAAATGATTTGCAAGGTGTGAAGCAATGTATAAACCAGCCAGTTCAACAGCATAGGTGAGTGGAGGCAATCAATCTTAAGACAAGGCACCAGACCACCTTCCAAGTAAAGCAAGCAGGGCAGTGTGGTTGAGGTTGACTGGACGAGAGCAGATGCCGTGCTCATACACACATGGATGGCCTCCAGGTTATCACCGGGCACAGAGAAGAATAGGTAGGATCTGTCCAGGGACTGGTTCCTCCCTGGGAGGGCACCATGATTCCCAAACATAAGAGCCAGAAAGGGTAGGGCAGTGAGGTCACTGACTAATGTCACATGCGGAAGAGACAGGCTCTCCTGGATCCCTCTTCCTTGGGCAAGTGACTAGACCTCCCTGAGCCTCAGTTTCCCAGTGGGAAAACTCAGAACAGTAGTAACCAGCAGCAGGTTGCTGTAACTGTGATATTTATGTGGAAGGGTGGTGCTCTGCCCCATACAGTAGCAGTGCCTCTGAGACGGCATCCCCCTGCCCAGCCAGACCTTCGGCCTCCGAATTTCAGGCCCAGATTCTAGACATTTGACCAACGGAGGAGCCCTCCTATTTGAGCTATGTGTTCATCTTGTCTGAGAGTTTCCTGTGGGCAAACGTCAGGAGTCTTATTTTGCCTTGTATCTCCAGGGTACATTGCTGAAATTTGGCTATGTTCACTGGTATTGTATTAAATCTCAGAGACAGAATTTTGGGTGAAGTAAAGAGAAATAGGGGGCTTCCCTGGTGGTCAGTGGTAAAGAATACACCTGCCAATTGAGGAGATGCAGGTTTGATCCCTGGGTCAGGAAGATCCTCTGGATAAGGAAAGATGGCACCCACTCCAGTATTCTTGCCTGGAAAATTCCATGGACAGAGGAGCCTGGCAGGTTGCAGTCCATGGGGTTACAAAAGAGTCAATACAATGTAGTGACTAAACAACAGCAACAACAATAAAAAGAAATAGCTTTATTGCTTTGGCAGACAAAGAGGGCCTCAGCAGGCTAATGCCCTCAAGACTGTGTGTCCCCACCTGGAGCAGGTAGTGAGGAGCTTCATAGCAATGGTTCAAAGAGGAGGGTGTGATCAACTCATGGACAGTCTTCTGATTGGTTGGTGGTGAGGTAATCAGGAGTCAGCATCATCAGCCTTCTAGTTCCAACTCGTTTGGGGTCTACCTGCTTGTGGGCAGTGTATAGTTAACTTCATCCACCTGGTAGGATTTTTCATAGCTGCAGAACAGCTTAAAGGACATGGCTCAGAATATTATCTATAGTCTTTGAGGAAGAATTAAAATCTTTGACTTTGTTTAATGGCTAAAGTATTATTATTTTGTCTTCCTTGACTGTTTTTCTTTCTGCATTTTCTCACTTCTCTGATTAAATTTACTCTTTGACTAAAGTTTTTCTACAGACAAAAGGCAGGCAGAGGACCAGGGTGGGGTCTATTCTGGGAAGGCCTTGTAGAGTTCTGTCTGGTTACAGGTATGGAAAAGGAACCTAGCAGGGAGGCTTCGGGGCATAATTGAAAGGCCTCAGGGTCAGCCACAGCACCCAGAGGGTCACAGAAACACTGCCTTCAAGCAGGCCTGGTTGGGGAAGAAGCACCCAGATCACCTAAATAATCCACTGTAGCTCTGAAGTGATAGAGTGCCAGCCTGCCTCACTCCCATGGCGCAGGTTTTATAGAGGGGACTTAACCAGGGGCTCAAGGTTAAACCTTCAGAAGACTAACTCCATGTGGCCCAGTGTACCTGAAATGTAAACAGTGGGGCCAAGGAAAGAGAATCCTTGGTGGGTGGTGAAGAGCCAGGCAGAAAGACTGGAGTCCAGCAGACTGGATGCTGAGTGGAGTGTGGTAGAGGAACTTGAAGGCCCTAAACTCCACCTGAGGCCAGCACAGTGGGTCTAGCAAACTGTCACTGATTCCCTGCCTGCCAGGCATTATTCTAAGTACATTGCATATACTAACTCATGTCCTTCCCACTGCGTATGAGGTCAGTACTCTCTAAGAAGCCATGTCACAGAAGAAGCCAGCCACAGAGAAGGTAAGAAACATGCTTGGGGTGCACAGCTAGTGAACAGAGAAAAGAGAGCTGACCACAGAGCTTCTCCAGTGAAGCATCATTGGCATTTGGATCCAGATCATTCTCTGTTGAGGGGCTGTCCTGAGTATTACAGGAAGCACAGCAGCATCCCTGGCCTCCACTGACTGGATGCCACCTTTCCTGGTTGTGACAACCAATTGCCTCCAAACACTGTCAAGTATCTCATAAAAGGTAGAATCACCCCGGTAAAGAACCACTGTCCTAGAAAGTAGTGGAGATCAACATGGCAACAGATGATTTCAATGTCCAGTTCATCACCTGCTGGGGTGGAAACTGGGATTTGAGGTGGGGGCCACTGAGGGATTACAAGGCAAGGACATTGAGCTTAATCTGGTGAGTTGGGTGGAGGAATGAGCTGACCTGAGGTTGAGGAGCAGTCAGTTGGGGTAAGGGAGTGATGGAGGAGTCCTGTAGCAAGTTGGAGCTGGTGGTATACCTGAGCTATCAGAGAGTATCTCCTAGATAAAGTTGTCTAGAGGTAACCTGCCTTCATGCCCAGGGATCCCAGTCATTTCAACAAGCAGCCCAGGTAGTCTGCATGTAGCCTGACAGCACTAAGGTTTGAAGTCCCTGGAATTTGTTATGCCTTATAATGATTGTGAGCAGGAGCTTTGGGGATTCTCAGAGGACCCTCTGAGGGGACTCTCAGCAGGATCAGAATGAAGAGGCACAGGCACTGGGAGAGATGGTGTGTCTGTGTCCTATTTCTGTTACCCCTGTGAAACAACTTCCTACCTGAAATCTAGTTACACCTGTGCTTACTCACCAGGCTAGCAGCCTGATCACAGCCTTTGCATGGTGCAGAAAAGAGAAACATAGATTTTGGAGTCAAACAGAGCTGAGTTTGAATCCACTTATGGACCACTGTGGTCCATAGTTTATGACCATTGGCCTTTTTGAGATTCAGTTTCCTTATCTGTAATATGAGTGCATAAACATTTACCTCTTAGGCATTTTAAGGCTGGAATTGCAAAACAGAAATAGACCCACAAACACAGAAAATTAACATGTTACCAAAGGGGAAAGGAGTCGGGGGGAGGGGGTAATTAAGAGGTTGGGATTAACACGTAACACACTACTATATATGTAAAGACCAACAAGGACCTCCCGTATAGCACAGGGAATAGACTCAAAATCTTGTAATACTCTAAAGGAACAGAATCTGAAAAAGAATATATGTGTATACATGTGTGCGTATAAGTGAATCACTGTGTTGTACACCTGACACTAATATAATATGACACTGTAAATCAACTATGTTTCAGTAAAATAAAAAACAATACATGTTCATCTTTTAAAAAAGAGGCTGGGATTACATATTTGAAGCATGATGATGTTGTTGCCTTCAAAGGTTTCTGCTGGATGAATCTTGCGCCCAGAAGTTTTTCAGTACACAGACTCCAAGTCAGTGATGCTCCTGAGATTCACATGCAGCTAAAGAGGCCATCCGTAAGGGTATCCAGGAAAGCTTAAGAAAAACACAGCTCTCCACATTGAAACCATGCACCCGCTTTTCCTCCCAAATGGCTTCCAGTTTTAACCATACGGCCATGGTTTTCTAAATTACACCTTGAATCTGCCTTTGCCTAGGTGGAACATGCTAGACAAGCCCAGAGACATCCCTCTGTTTTGATGACCAGAACCAGATGCCTACCCAGGCCCGGGACGCATTTTTCCAGGCAGGCTGGCCCAGCATTCCCAAGTGCAAAGAGCTTCCCACTAAACCATGTTATCTCTGACCACATGCACCACTCACTTCTCCCAACACTCCAAACTTCAGTCACTCCTGAAGATGATCTTTCTCCTACCACCACTATTAAACCAAAACCATTGCCTATACATGGACATTTATCTTTCATTATCCTCATTTTTGGGGAACTGAACTGTTATCAGGGGCTCCAAAATTCTTCCATACTGGGTCCTATGTTCCACACTCAACAATCAGTGGCCATATACTGGTCTGGTTTGCTCTGCAGTATATCCCAGATCTGCTGGTTGCACTCAAAGCCACATTTTAACATATATTTGCTTCTGGGTTAAAAAAAGTAAAGGTCAGTGCCTTCCCCACAAACAAGATCACAACTAAAAAGCATAATACATGTCATTTTTATCTGAGCCTGCAATTTGAGAATAAGTTCGTTGAAAATGTGAAGGAAAAGGCAGAAAATGTGTGTGAGACAGCTTCAAAAATGATACCACCAGGTTTATTTCCCAATTTAAATCAATTTGGGTGACTAAGAAGCGTAACCGGCAAGCTGAGTCATTGTCTGATCCAAACCCAGCAAATGTCTCCTTCCACAAATGTGAGTACAGAAGATCTCCTCAAAATGAAGAGTGATGAAGGGGAAAGTCACTCAGTTGTATCCAACTCTTTGCGATCCCATGGACTAAACAGTCCATGGAAATCTCCTGGCCAGAATTGCCTTTCCCTCCTCCAGGGGATCTTCCCAACCCAGGGATCAAACAGAGGCCTCCCACATTACAGGTGCATTCTTTACTAGCTGAGCCACAAGGGAAGCCTGGGAAGAGCGATGGTAGATGGAACTGGTCCTGAAGCTGGCAGGTGTGGCGGTCAGGAAGGTAGCAATGTTAACACTGTTGAACAGTTGTCCTGAGCCAGACACTGTGTGAAGACTTGAAACGTGTTAGTTGATGCTTGCTGCAGTCTTTCTCAACTGAGATGACTTTATACTGCAGCTGGCAATGTTTGGCAATATTTTGGTTGTCACAATTTCGGGTGAGGGGGAACGCTACCAGCATTTAATGGGTAGAGATCAGGGAGGCTGCCAAATATTCTACACCAGACAGCCCCTGCCCTCACCCCCAACAATTTTCCATTCCAAAAGGTCAGTAATGTCAAGATTCAGGCAACATGGCTGAATACAAAGTATCCCTGTTTTCCAGATAGGTAAACAAGCTCAGAGAAATGAAATTATTTCCAAAGATCAGTAAGTGAAGGAAGAAGAATCAAACTTGAGGATATCTATCTGACCTCATAGCTTCAGAAGCAAACTTTAAGAAGTCACTGCTTCAGTCACAGGGAATTCCCTGCATCCAACAAAAAGATGTTTACATGGTCTGTTTTCAGCACTTTCTCAAGCTGTGAAATTAACCACACACCTAAAAGAAAACACAAATGAAAGAATATGCGCATGCATGCACAGTGTTTAAAGTTAAAAAGCGCTGATTGCACAGCTCTGTTATCAAATTGCCAAGTGGCATTAGTCAAATCACTTAACTTCTCTAAACTGCACTTTCTTCATTTAAAGAAAATGAATCACACTGAGGTAATAATAACTAAGAATTACTTAATATTACTGTGCTTGTCTGCAGTTTCTCTAGCTAATTAATCAATGTGAAAATGTGTTAGTCTGATGTAAACTTTGATTTGCATGTTAAAAGCCACTCCTTAATCCAAAGGAATGAAAGCTGAAAGCTGGCACTTCAGGAAACTTAGCACAATAGCAAAAGAGATATTGTTGAGTGGGAGGTATTTTATGTATTTGTCGTGGAACTTCCTCATCCATCAGAGGATCCAGTGGAAACCAGTCAGAGGACAAACTTGATCTGGCAGAAGAAGGCAGAACTTCCCAAGACAGGTGTAAATTTCAGGAATTAGACCCTAGATTTAGTAGGTCAGTAGTCAAGTTCACTGCTGCCCCTGTTCTTGGGATGACACAATGTCACAGTGCGTGTTGCTCTGTAGATTTGTCTCTTTCCAATATGGTGAACACTGAAACAAGGCCAAAGAGTTTAGGCTAACTTCCACAAGCAGTAGAAGGCTCCTGAAGTCTTATGAGTGGAGGACTGACATTATCAATTGTTTTCTTTTACTTTAGTTTAATTGGAGGATAACTGCTTTACAATATTGTGTTAATTTCTGCCATACATCAACAAGAATCAGCCATAGGCAAACATATGTCCCCTCCCTCTTGAAGGAGCTCCCACCTCCCACCCCTCTAGGTTATTACAGAGCACTGGGTTTGAGCTTCCTGCATCCTACAGCAAATTCCCTCCGGAAAGCTCAGAGACAAATCAGCATACCAATGGGTACCTTATCTTTGACAAAGGAGGCAGGAATACACAATGGAGAAAAGACAGCATCTTCAATAAATGGTGCTGGGAAAATGGGACAGTAACATGTAAAAGAAGGAAACTAAAATGCCTCCTAACATAAAAATAAATTCAAAATGGATTACAGACTTAGAGTTAAAGCCAGAAACTATGAAGCTCCTAGAGGATAACATAGGCAGCACACTCCTTGACATAAACAGCAAGATATTCTATGACCCACCTCCTAGAATAATGGAAATAAAAACAAAAATAAACAAGTATAACCTAATTAAACGTAAAAGCTTTTGCACAGTGAAGGAAACTATAAATAAAGTGAAAAGACAACCCTTAGAATGGGAGAAAATAATAGCAAATGAATCAACTGACAATAGGCTTAATCTCCAAAATATACCAACAGCTCATACAGCTCAATACCAGATAAACAAACAGCCAGATCAAAAAGTGGCAGAAGACCTAAACAAACATATCTCCAAAGAAACATACAGAAGGCTAATAAACATATGAAAAGATACTCAACGTCACTCATTATCAGAGAAATGCAAATCAAAACCACATGATGTATCAGGTCACATGGGTCAGAATGGCCATCATTAAAAAATCTACAAACAATAAATGCTGGAGAAGGTGTGGACAAAAGGGAACTCTCTGGCACTGTTGGTGGGAATGTGATCCCAACCATGTGACATTTCTGGAAAAGGTAAAACTACTGAGACAAAAAGCATGAGTAGCTGTCATGAGTTCATGGATGATGAATAGGTGGACAACAAGACATTTTTAGGTTAGAGAAATTTTCAGTATGATAATATAATGGTGGATAAGTAACATTATTCAAAATCCATAAAACTATATAACACATAGAGTAAAACTTCATGTAAATTATGAACTTATTTATTAAAAATGTATTGATACTGGTTTATCGATTATAACAGATGTACACCACCAATGCAAGAGGTGAATAATAGGGGAACCTATTATTCATGTAGAGAGAAGTGCTTATAGAAGTGCTTGTAGACTCTCTGGACTATTTTTCCATAAATGTATAACTGCTCTAAAAATAGTCTATTAACTTTTTAGTAAATTTTCTCATCTACTATTATATATATATATATATATATATCCAAATAAATGATTTCTTTTTCCTTCAAAGTAGTTTTTCCTTTGAAACTCACTCTTATTTAACTTGTGTACTCATGAGTTGCTGTCAGACTTATCTTTCACTCCTCCTGGAAGAAGATGAGCCACCATTTCTTCTTAATCAAAAATAGAATGGCTGATTAGATATATTTGCTTTCTGAAAAAGAAAAAGAGGTCTGATTGTTTTTGTTTCTTTTTTTTTTTTTTGCAGTTTTTAATGTTCCTATTCAATTTAACATCTTGGAACTCATTTGGGATTTTTTAAATTTCAGTTCAGTTCAGTCGCTCAGTCATGTCTGACGCTTTGCAACCCCATGAATCACAGCACACCAGGCCTCCTTGTCCATCACCAACTCCCAGAGTTCACTCAAACTGATGTCCATCGAGTCAGTGATGCCATCCAGCCATCTCATCCTCTGTCTTCCCCTTCTCCTCCTTCCCCCAATCCCTCCCAGCATCAGAGTCTTTTCCAATGAGTCAGCTCTTCGCATGAGGTGGCCAAAGTACTGGAGTTTCAGCTTTAGCATCAGTGAACACCCAGGACTGATCTTTAGAATGGACTGGTTGGATCTCCTTGCAGTCCAAGGAACTCTCAAGAGTCTTCTCCAACACCACAGTTCAAAAGCATCAATTCTTCAGCGCTCAGCTTTCTTCACAGTCCAACTTTCACATCCATCATGATCACTGGAAAAACCATAGCCTTGACTAGATGGAACTTTGTTGGCAAAGTAATGTCTCTGCTTTTGAATATACTGTCTAGGTTGGTCATAACTTTCCTTCCAAGGAGTAAGTGTCTTTTAATTTCATGGCTGCAGTCACCATCTGCAGTGATTTTGGAGCCCCCATAAATAAAGTCTGACACTGTTTCCACTGCTTCCCCATCTATTTTCCATGAAGTGATGGGACCAGATGCCATGATCTTCATCTGCTGAATGCTGAGCTTTAAGCCAACTTTTTCACTGTCCTCTTTCACTTTCATCAAAAGGCTTTTTAGTTCCTCTTCACTTTCTGCATAAGGGTGGTGTCATCTGTATATCTAGTGGCTCAGAGTTTAAAGCGTCTGCCTCCAATGCGGGAGACCTGGGTTCAATTCCTGGGTCAGGAAGAACCCTTGGAGAAGGAAATGGTAACCCAATGGTATTCTTGCCTGGAGAATCCCATGGATGGAGAAGCCTGGTAGGCTACAGTCCACAGGGTCACAAAGAGTCGGACATGACTGAGCAACTTCACCTTCACCTTTCACTTTCATCAAGAGGCTTTTTAGTTCCTCTTCACTTTCTGCCATAAGGATGGTGTCATCTGTGTATCTGAGGTTATTGATATTTCTCCCAGCAATCTTTATTAAAGTATAGTTGATTTATAATGTGTCGATTTCTGTTGTACAGCAAAGTGATCTAGTTATGCTTATATATATAAATATTTTTTCATATTATTTTCCATTCTGGTTTATCCCAGAATATTGAATATAGTTCTCTGTGTTACACAGTAAGATCTTCTAATTTATCCCTGATATAAAAAATAGTTTGTATCTGCTAACCCCAAACTACCAATTCATCTTTCCACCACCCCACCCCCACTGGCAATCACAAGTCTGTTCTCTATGTCTGTGAGTCTGTTTCTGTTTTGTAGATATGTTCATTTGTGTTATGCTTTAGATTCCATATATAAGTGACTTCGTATAGTATTTAACTTTCTCTTCTTACCTGCTTCATGTAGTGTAATAATTTCTAGGTCCACCCATGGTGCAGCAAATTGCATCATTTCATTCTTTTCTATGCCTGAATAGTATTGTATATGTGTACCATATCTTTTTTTATCCATTCATCTGTCAGTGGACATTTAAGTTGTTTCAACATCTAAGCCATTGTGAATAGTGCTGCTATGAATGAAGGGATGCATGTATCTTTTTGAATCCTAGTTTTGTCCTGATGTATGCCAAGGATTGGGATTGCTGGATCATATGGTTGTACTATTTTTAGTTTTTTGAGGAAACTCCATACTGTTTTCAATACTGGCTGCACAAATTTGCATTCCCACCAACCGTATAGAAGAATTCCCTTTTCTCTGTACCCCTTCCAGCATTTGTTATTTTTAGACTTTATATAAATTGAATCTACAGACAATCTACAAAGTTGGGATAACGTGGAAAATTATTTCAAAGAAAAGCCATGTCACTGGAATATAGTCCTAGCCACTATACCTGGATTTCCCCCTAAATAGTAGCTCTGTATTAGTTCCTGCTGATCATGTAAAGTGTACAAAGACAAAAAGAAAATCTAGTTTAACCCACTATCAAAAGCCAAGAAAGTCAGTTTTCAGTCCAATCATTGCTCCTTGGAAGGAAACATGTCTTTTTTCTTTAACTACTTTTAGAATTCTCTGTCTTTTGTTCTTACCGGTTTTCCTCTGATGGCCTTGGATATAGGTTTATTTCTAGCACTTATTTTGCTTAAGGTTTATAACATTTTTTGAAAATGTAACTTAATGTCTTTTGTCACTTGGAGAACATTATCAACCATGATTTTTCAAGCATATCTTCTATACCATTTAATTGTCTTCTCCCACTGGGACTCCAATTACAGTTCTTGGTTATATATTTTCATCAGGCTCCATATGGCTCAAATTCTTTTTCTGTATTTTGCATTTTTTTTTCCTCCATGCTCTTCATTTTCTACTGACCTGATTTCCAGGCTATTAATGCTGCTGTAAGCTTGTCCAATTGCTGTGAAACTCATCTGTTGAGTTCTTTAATATAGGTTATTTTATTTCTGTAATGTTCATATAATCTACCTTTAGTTTCTTGATTAAAAAACGTCTCCACTTTCACTAATTTCTTGAGTCTATAATTGTAGGGTTCATGACTGATAAACCCAAGACTTGAATTTTCTGTGAGTCTGTCTCTATTGCCTGATTTTCTATAATTAAAATGTTTGACTGGATCATGACTAATGTAAAGTACACAGATCTTAAGGTTATTTCTCTATGGATGTTTGCATATGTATACCCTCATGCAACCCCCATCATACCAAAATATAGTGCATGTTCAGTCACTCAGTCATATCTGCCCATATGCACAATAGCCTGCTAGGCTCCTCTGTCCATGGGACTTTACCAACAAGAACACTGAGTGGGTTGCCATGCCTCCTCCAGGGGATCTTCCCAATCCAGGGATGGAACCTGCATCTTCTGCATTGCCAGGCAGATTCTTTACCATTGAAACACCTGGGAAGCCCAAGTTATGGTAGTTATTAACAATATAGAGAAAGTTTTAACAAATCAATAAGAATAAAGAGGATCACCACAAAGAAAAAAATGGACAAAAGACCTAAAAGGAAATTCACAAAGATCATACAAATACAAGAATAGATCTGAAAGATGTGTAGGCTTACTTTTAGTCAAGGAAATGCAAAAAATTAAAATAGTAATAAGATACTATTTTTCACACATTGCATTGTTACAAATTAATGCATCATTGATCTATGATGGTGAAAATGGGACTTCCATATGTGACAGACTTGACAGTGAAAATTGTTAATTGGAAGGTCTCTTTCTGTGTTTCAAATTTATTTATTCTTTGATTCAGCAATTCCATGGTTAAGACTCTGTCATTCAGAAATTTCATAAAAGCACACAAAGATATAGTAGCTAAGATTCTGTTCTTAATGATTTACATGTATTAACTGATATAATTCTCAAAATAATTTAGAGGCAATAAATATATTCCAGTCTGAATGATAGTTGAATAGAAAACTAAAGCTTAAAAAAGGAATATAGTACTTGTTGTGCTTCAAACACTATATAGAAGAGACAATTTTTTTTTTTTTTTTAAAGAATGACTGAATGGAGCAGACAAGGTATAGACTAGAAAGTGCTGCCCAGGTAAGTCAAGGGTCATAACATGGAACCAGTTGGGTAAAGACACAGGGCTGTGCTAGTCACCTGAAATTTGATACTGATGGGAGAAGAGTCCACTAAGTTCACACCAAGTATTTTCAATCACCTGCCATCTCTGTGTGCTCCACAGTGCCAACTGCTGTGGAGCTTGGGAAGGACTACAAGACTTAGTCTCAAAGGGTCTGAACATCACGTGAAAACACTGTCCACTCTGCTCCAGCTTCCCAAAGAAGAAGCCTTGCCCAGATATCTAGGTAGAATTTGGAGCATCATGTGGGAATTTCTGGTCAAGTGCTTCCACGGTTTGTCTCTGTTTTTTCTCATGGCTGTTCTGTATCTGATTCATCTCTGTCTCCTCCATACTTTGTGTCTGGCACACAATAGACAATCAGTGAATGGCTGTCGAATACATGGATAGGCCAATAGGTGAGTAGATGGGAGGATAGCAAGTTCTAATATTAACCCTTTCCTTATATATAGATGACAGGGTGGCACTAGATGATACCCAAAGTTTACTCTTCTGCAAATATTTCTACATTCTTTTCTAGCTTATTTCTTTTTCTAAGATTCCACTTCTGTGGAGTTTATTTCTACTCTTTTAAGTTTTATCAGTACAGAGAAAACTATAGCTAAAAGGGTGCCATTTGCTTTAGCTGTTTTTCCTCTTTTGAAAGCAGACAGATCTTTTGTATATATTGTTTTGTGTTTCAGAGAAAGCAAGTACTAACAGCCTCCAAGATAAATATCAGAGTATATGTCCACTGTCATATTAATTTCTATCTGTAAGGAAAATCTATTATGTTTATTATTTTTATAATTTCCATGGACACTGAAATCCTGATACATCTCAGACTGCCATCATTGCCAGCATTCTCAGCAATCATGCACAGCTGAAGGAAGGCATCAGGATGGCATAGGAAGAGCCAGTGAGGCTTCCAGAAGCACAGCTCAGGCTAAGGAAACAGCAGCTGCCTGGAGCATGCTCATCCCATGGTGGAGGACTGGAGGACCAGAGGCCAAGTCAAACTATGCAGACACATTCCAAGCCTCTGCCGGGATGCGGCTGAGGTCCTGTTCACTCACATTCCATTGGCCAAAACAAACCTCATGGCCCACAGGGCAGGGCGTTACACTGGGTTCATGCTGGGGAAAAGAAGAAATATTTGTTAGATAATATTACAAGCTATCAGAGGGGAGGATGGGGGTGTTCATTCCAAATTTAACTCTCAAGGTCCCTGCTCCCTCCTAACAGTTCCCTGGAGCTCTGCCTGTTTTGTATGTTTTGCTGACTTCTACTACCTAGAGCAAAGATAATAATAAAAAGGGCCATCATTTATTGAGTATCGGTATGTCCTTGCCTTATATGTATGTATGTGTGTGTGTGTATTATTTTTAATTCTCACCACAGATCTTTCAAGTAGGACTTGCTATGCTCATACTATATATGAGAAAGCTACAGATCAAAGAGAGAAAGTATCTAGTTCAACGTCACTAAGTCCATGTCAGAGATAGATGGCAAGCCCAATTCTAGCAATCTATCTAATTGCCCATGAACACATTCAAGCTTCTTAGGGTGCTCAGTTCTGCTGACCGTCTTCTCTGATTGATTGATTGATGAAAAATCTTACACATAAAAAAAAAAAAAGAAAAACAAAACCTAAATTTAAAAGATTCAAAATACCAAGTGTTTAGAAGAACTAGCGTCTCCATACACTGCTAGTGGCAATGGAAAGCAATCTTCCCAAGTATAGATGTAAGATATAGAGGGTGGCTCAGGCAGTAAAGAATCAGTGTGAAATGCAGGAGACCCAGGTTCAATCCCTGGGTCAGGAAGACCCCCTGGAGAAGGAAATGGCTACTCATTCCAGCATTCTTGCCTGGAGAATCCCATAACAGAGGAGCCAGGTGGGCTACAGTCAATGGGGTCGCAAAGAGACAGACACAACTGAGTGACAAACTCTTTGAACTTTGAGATGTAGTTGATATAGATACAGATATAGGCATAGACATACATATAGATATATAAGTAAAGAGTGATTTTTTAAGTCTTTTTTATTGAAGTATAGTTGCTTTACAATGTTATGTTAGTTTCAACTGTACAACAACATGAATCAGCTATATGCGTGTGTGTGTGTGTGTGTGTGTGTGTGTGTATTTGTTTATTTATTTATTCCCCTCCCTCTTGGACCTCCCTCCCAACCACTCCCATCCCATTCATCTAGGTCATCACAGAGCACCAAGTTGAGCTGCCTGTGCTATATAGCAGCTTCCCACTAGTTATCTATTTTACACATGATAGTATATGTTAATCCTGATTTCTCAATTCATCCCATCCTCCCTACCCCCACTGTGTCCACATATCCTTTCTCTACATCTGCATCTCTATTCCTGCCCTGCAAAGAGGTTTATCTAACCAGGAATGTTAGGTCCATGAATCAAGGGAAATTGGAAGTGGTCAAACAGGAGATGGCAAGAGTGAACGTAGACGTTCTAGGAATCAGCGAACTAAAATGGACTGGACTGGATGAATTTAACTCAGATGACCATTAAATCTACTACTGTGGGCAGAAATCCCTTAGAAGAAATGGAGTAGCCATCATGGTCAACAAAAGAGTCCAAAATGCAGTACTTGGATGCAGTCTCAAAAATGACGGAATGATCTCTGTTTGTTTCCAGGGCAAACCATTCAATATCATGGTAATCCAAGTCTATGCCCTAACCAGTAATGCTGAAGAAGCTGAAGTTGAACGGTTCTATGAAGATCTACAAGAACTTTTAGAACTAACACCCCAAAAAGATGTCCTTTTCATAACAGGGAACTAGCATGCAAAAGAAGGAAGTCAAGAAACACCTGGAGTAACAGGCAAATTTGGCCTAGGAATATGCAATGAAACAGGGTAAAGGCTAACAGAGTTTGCCAAGGGAACGAACTGGTCATAGCAAACACCATCTTCCAACAACACAAGAGAAGACTCTACACATGGACATCACCAGATGGTCAACACTGAAATCAGATTGATTATATTCTTTGCAGCCAAAGATGCAGAAGCTCTATACAGTCAGCAAAACCAAGACTGGGAGCTGACTATGGCTCAGATCATGAACTCCTTTATTGCCAAATTCAGACTTAAATTGAAGAAATTGGGCAACACCACTAGACCATTCAGGTATGACCTAAATCAAATCCCTTATGATTATACAGTGGAAGTGAGAAATAGATTGAAGGGATTAGATCTGATAGACAGAGTGCCTGATGAACATTGGACAGAAGTTCATGACATCATACAGGAGACAGGGATCAAGACTATCACCCTGGAAAAGAAATGCAAAAAAGCAAAATGGCTCTCTGAGGAGGCCTTACAAACAGCTGTGAAAAGAAGAGAAGCAAAAAGCAAAGGAGAAAAGGAATGATAATCACATCTGAATGCAGAGTTCCAACGAATAGCAAGGACAGACAAGAGAGCCTTCCTCAGCAATCAATGCAAAGAAACAGAGGAAAACAACAGAATGGGAAAGACTAGAGATCTCGTCAAAAAAATTAGAGATACCAAGGGAAGATTTCATGCAAAGATGGGCTTGAAAAAGGACAGAAATGGTATGGACCTAGCAGAAGCAGAAGATATTAAGAAGAGGTGGCAAGAATACACAAAAGAACTGTACAAAAAAGAGCGTCACAACCCAGATAATCACAATGGTGTGATCACTCACCTAGAGCCAGACATCCCAGAATGTGAAGTCAAGTGGGCCTTAGAAAGCATGACTATGAACAAAGCTAGTGGAGGTGATGGAATTCCAGTTGAGCTATTTTAAATCCTGAAAGATGATGCTGTGAAAGTGCTGCACTCAATTTGCCAGCAAATTTGGAAAACTCAGTAGTGGCCACAAGACTAGAAAAGGTCAGTTTTCATTCAAATCCCAAAGAAAGGCAATGCCAAAGAATGCTCAAACTACCGCACAATTGCACTCATCTCACATGCTAGTAAAGTAATGCTCAAAATTCTCCAAGCCAGGCTTCAGCAATACGTGAACTGTGAACTTCCAGATGCTCAAGCTGGTTTTTAAAGATGATGCTGTGAAAGTGCTGCACTCAATTTGCCAGCAAATTTGGAAAACTCAGTAGTGGCCACAAGACTAGAAAAGGTCAGTTTTCATTCAAATCCCAAAGAAAGGCAATGCCAAAGAATGCTCAAACTACCGCACAATTGCACTCATCTCACATGCTAGTAAAGTAATGCTCAAAATTCTCCAAGCCAGGCTTCAGCAATACGTGAACTGTGAACTTCCAGATGCTCAAGCTGGTTTTAGAAAAGGCAGAGGAACCATAGATCAAATTGCCAACATCCGTTGGATCATTGAAAAAGCAAGCGGGTTCCAGAAAAACATATATTTCTGCTTTACTGACTATGCCAAAGCCTTTGTGTGGATCACAATAAACTGTGGAAAATTCTGGAAGAGATGGGAATACCAGACCACCTAATCTGCCTCTTGAGAAACCTATATGCAGGTCAGGAAGCAACAGTTAGAACTGGACATGGAACAACAGACTGGTTCCAAATAGGAAAAGGAGTCCATCAAGGCTGTATATTGTCACCCTGCTTATTTAACTTCTATGCAGAGTACATCATGAGAAACATTGGGCTGAAAGAAACACAATCTGGAATTAAGATTGCCAGGAAAAATATCAATAACCTCAGATATGCAGATGACACCACCCTTATGCAGAAAGTGAAGAGGAACTAAAAAGCCTGTGGATGAAAGTGAAAGCAGAGAGTGAAAAAGTTGGCTTAAAGCTCAACATTCAGAAAACGAAGATCATGGCATCTGGTCCCATCACTTCATGGGAAATAGATGGAGAAACAGTGGAAACAGTGTCAGACTTTATTTTTTGGGGCTCCAAAATCATTGCAGATGGTGACTGCAGCCATGAAATTAAAAGACGCTTACTCTTTGGAAGGAAAGTTATGACCAACCTAGATAGCATATTCAAAAGCAGAAACATTATTTTGCCAACAAAGTTCTGTCTAGTCAAGGCTATGGTTTTTCCAGTGGTCATGTATGGATGTGAGCATTGGACTCTGAAGAAAACTGAGCGCAGAAGAATTGATGCTTTTGAACTATGGTGTTGGAGAAGACTCTTGAGAGTTCCTTGGACTGCAAGGAGATCCAACCAGTCCATTCTAAAGGAGATCAGTCCTGGGTGTTCACTGATGCTAAAGCTGAAACTCCAGTACTTTGGCCACCTCATGCGAAGAGTTGACTCACTGGAAAAGACTCTGATGTTGGGAGGGATTGGGGGCAGAAGGAGAAGGGGACGACCGAGGATGAGATGGCTGGATGGCATCACTGACTCGATGGACATGAGTCTGAGTGAACTCTGGGAGTTGGTGATGGACAGGGAAGCTTGGCATGCTGTGATTCATGGGGTTGAAAAGAATCGAACAAGACTGAGCGACAGAACTTACAGTTTTTTTAGATTCCATATATTGGCATTAACATACAATTTTTTTTTTCTTTTGGACTTATTTCACTCTGTATGACAGACTCTAGGTCCATCCATATCTTTATAAATGACCCAGTATTTTCCTTTTTATGGCTGAGTAATATTCCATTGTATACTAACTTGAGAGGATTAAAGAGGGGTAAATGTTCTTTAAAAAGGCCAGGATCCTAAAGGTAACATTTAACAAAAAATTACAAAATACAGGGAAATAGGCCAGTAGGACTGCAATTTTTGGAGCACGGTGTGAAAGGGTTGGAGAACCAGAGGGAATGTGCAATAAAGTTAAGGATTTAGAGCAAGGTGGGGTGAAGACATTAGAAAGTTTGAACTTTGGATGATGACTCAAGCAAGCAAGGGCTTCTCGTGTGGCGCTTCCCATGTGGTAAAGAACACATCTGCCAAAGCAAGAGATCTAAGAGATGTGGGTTTCATCCCTGGGTCAGGAAGCTCCCCTGGAGGAGGGTATAGCAACCCACTTGCCTGAAGAATCCTATGGACAGAGGGGCCTGGCAGGCTATAGTCCATGGGGTTACAAAGAGTAGGACATGACTTAAGCAACTTAGCATGCAAGCAAGCAGGAATGCACAGTGTATCCACCTGGATATTCCTTTGGGACAAGGTGGGTAACCATTTCAATTTAGAGTTTCATCTGGAATTGCTTGGGGGCTGCGGAGACTCATGACCAGTCCTTCAAAGAGATAACAGAATTGATAGCTCCCTTCCTTGACACACACCCCTTAAATCATGTAGAGTTTAGCCTGGGATAACAAGCTAAGTCACGCCTCCTTGGTATATCCTTGCATTTTACTGAAACAAATTCAGAGACTCAAGCTAGTTGCTGCTAAGTTTCATCTTGCTAAATCAAGCCCATTTTCTCAGCCAGCTGAACGTGGGGTTTGTTTTTTTTTGTTGTTGTTGTTGTTGTTTTTTATATTTTAGGTTTCCCGAAGTGTTCTTCAAAAATTAAAAACACAAAAAAAACCAAACCATGATTCAAATTCTACTGCAGAGGGCTTTTGTTTTAAAAGCAACCCTCTTCCACCACATACTCCCTTACCCATAAGTGGGTTCTCCGAACACTCTTCTACTATCACTAATAGGAGGTCTCCAGTGGGTTAATTCATTTTTCTAGATAATATATTAATACTAATTATCTTAGTTTTTGAGTTGCCAACTTTAGACTTTTCATGGAAGTTACTCTTCATTTAGCAACCCTTGGTGGCTCAGGGGTTAAAACGTCTGCCTCCAATGTGGGAGACCCAGGTTCGATCCCTGGGTCGGGAAGATTCGCTGGAGAAGGAAATGGCAATCCACTCCAGTATTCTTGCCTGGAGAATCCCATGGACAGAGAAGCCTAGTAGGTTACAGTCCACGGGGTCGCAAAGAGTCGGACACGACTGAGTGACTTTACCTTACCTTACTCTTCATTTACTCCATCCCAGATCCATTCTCCTAATACTCATGCCCAGGGGAAGGACACTGCTGGTAAGGACTGATCAGTGGAGGCTTAGGGGTTAAAACGTCTGCCTCCAATGTGGGAGACCCAGGTTCGATCCCTGGGTCGGGAAGATTCGCTGGAGAAGGAAATGGCAATCCACTCCAGTATTCTTGCCTGGAGAATCCCATGGACAGAGAAGCCTAGTAGGTTACAGTCCACGGGGTCGCAAAGAGTCGGACACGACTGAGTGACTTTACCTTACCTTACTCTTCATTTACTCCATCCCAGATCCATTCTCCTAATACTCATGCCCAGGGGAAGGACACTGCTGGTAAGGACTGATCAGTGGAGGCTGCATTTAGGTTCAGCCAAAGAAAGCCCTCACATGAGGCAGATGGAGTGAGACCAGACCTTTAACCCAGTCCACCTTCAAAATTCTCTGTAAGTCCATGTGTTTCATCATTGTCACTCCAAGGTCCTAAGAACAATGGCAGGTTAGCACTCTGGCACCACCTCCACTTCCTTTCCCCCTTTTCTCCAAAAATCGAATCGTTGCATCATTATGTTTGGTCTTCTCTTGGTTGGTTATTTTTGCAACTTTTAATGAGATATGTAGGGAGCACGTCTGTCATCAAATGCCATCCACACCTCTCTGCTCTGTCAATTAAGAATAAAAGCACCCTTCCCCTCCATCTCCATCACTGATGGACCTGGACTTGCAAAATGTTATAAAAAATTGCAGTCTGTGCCCTGACCCCAACTGTCTTCCATGGTGTTTGTTTGTTTGTTTGTTTGTTTTTTCCCCACTACAGGTTTATTTTTAATCTGGATACTAATTAGCAGTGCCTGTGTGTGGTAGCCACAGGATGATTTCCACTGAAGAGCCTGATGGTGTGGGAGGTTTGTATCTCCTGTTCTTGGGGTCTGACACCTTTTTGCCAGCATTTCCCAAAAGAGAATCTCCCCAGACTTGTGCAAAATGAGTGATCTTTTCTCACTTTCCACAAATGGCCCCAAGCGATGCCATATTCTAGTGTGCTTCTTATTTGTGCAGATTTTTGTTTGTTTTCCTGGGGTTATAGCCAACAATGTTTTTTACCATGTGGAGAAGTTATGTATGCACTCTCACCATATTTTCAGGTGTATCCAGCCAATCAGGCATCTTGTCATCTATAGAATCACCCCTTCTGAGGTTCACCAACCCCCAGAAGGAAAGAAACACCCCTGAACTTTCCTGCCCTCCAGCCACGCCAACTGTCGCCTGGATCCCAGGGCTCCTCTGCATTGGCATCCTCCCTTGTTCCGGCAAATTTTATCCTCCCAGAGCTTTCTTCTGTGTTTAAGAGCTAACTGTTTTGAGTCTGTGTGTATCCATAGATATCTTTATTCTTCTCTCACAGTCCAGTTGCTCTTTCAGTCAGTAGCAAGATGAAAGGTTCAAGGGCATCTTGACCCCCCGAACTTTGCAAGCACTGCCTTACAGTCTTCTAGCATCCTGTACTAGTGATGTGAGTTCTGATGCCAGTCTGATTTTATTCTTCTATAGAATGTGCCCCTGCTGCCCACCCTCCACCCGCTGGTCTCTGAAAGCTGTTAAAAATTCCTCTTCAGCATTGTTGCTCTGAAGCTATATAACAGAGATATATGCATTTTTAAAACTCATCCCTTCCAGTCTGAAGCACCACATTCTTGATTGAGCTCCGAACTATTTCCTCCTCCCTTCTTTGTGTCCTTGTAATTTACATGTATTTTCCCCTCTTCCAACTTCTCTGTTCTCTCTTCTAGAAATTAATTCTAGTTGGACCTCTTAGCTCATCTCTCACCTTTTTTTCTTTTGTTTTGCCCCAAGTATAGATTTAACTTTCTTTATCTTTAATTTTATTTTTAACTTTCAACTTTTTCATTGAATTTTTCACTTCAGCCAGCATATTATTAATTTCCAATAATTCTTTCTGGTTATTTGCTTTTCCTTTTTCATAGCATATTATTCTTATTTATAGTTTTAATATTTTCCCCAATCTTTGAGCATATTACAATTCTGCTTTTTTTTTCTTCACTTTAAGTTATTTTCTTATTTATTTCTGTTTCTTTAACTGACATTAGTTTCTTTCTTTTCTTTTTTTTTTTTCTTTTCAACTTGGCCCTTTTCTCTCATGTTCTGGTTCTTGTATGTGACTTGGTTGTCATATACTGTTGTCTATCAACATTTAAAAATGAAAGACCAGGCTGACTATTCTAAAGGGTTGTTAAAAACTTCCTCTTTTATTGCCTGAATCCATCTGTTTCCTAATCAGCCTTTCTTTGGGAGGAAAAATCTGACTGGAAGATCCATGTTTCTAAATTACACCATCTCTGCTTTAGAGTATGTGGAAGAAGAATTTTTTGACAGGCTCTGTGCCCCCAAATGCCAGAAAGAGGAGAGTTTTGCCGAAAAAAGCTCCTTCCCACACTAGCAGCCTTGGTTCACTTACAAGTTTTCTTAATTTTCCTAAGTACTGCTACTACTACTGCTAAGTCACTTGAGTCGTGTCCAACTATGTGCAACCCCATAGACGGCATCCCACCAGGCTCCCCCGTCCCTAGGGTTCTCCAGGCAAGAACACTGGAGTGGGTTGCCATTTCCTTCTCCAAGGCATGAAAGTGAAAAGTGAAAGTGAAGTCGCTCAATCATGTTGACTCTTAGCGACCCCATGGACTTCAGCCTACCAGGCTCCTCTGCCCATGGGTTTTTCCAAGCAAGAGTACTGGAGTGGGGTGCCATTGCCTTCTCCATTTCCTAAGTACATCCACTTGTTTTTGTCTGGGGCGGCTGGGGGTGGGGGGGCGCTGGCATTTTATTCCCAAAAAATGGAAGAGCGGAGTTTCCTCCACCCCAAATCTTCAATACATCTCCTTGCCATCAACCCCACTTCTAACTCCCACTCTCCAACTGCTGACACTGAGCCTAAACCTCTGTGTCTCCGAAAGACTTAATGGTACCCTCCCTACCCCACTCACTCCCCATGGCTAACCCATTGG